>VZSF01008422.1:766473-886261 GCA_013398295.1 Chionis minor
CGGGCGGAGGGGTCGGGCCCGTGCTAGGAACGGGGGGGTCCGGTTCGGGGGGCGGCGAGAGGCCGTTCCGTTTGGCTACCGCCGCAGGCGTTGCTCGTCCCGCAGCCCCGTCGGTTCGCCGGCTTCCTCGCCCTGCCCCTCCGAACCGTTTTTAATTCCTTCCTTCCCCCCCCTCCCCCAGCTAAATTCAGCGCTCGGGAGTCTCAAAGACCCCGCCGAAAGGCAGGAAAGGGAGCGCTCCGGTTAAGGGGAGGGGGCAGCTGCACTTTATTTGCGCTTTTAAATCGACCCGGACTGCCTGGGCTGAGAACGTACCAGTTGCAAGGATAACGTGTGAATCCCAGACCTGGGGTCGTGCCCGGCCAGGTGAAACGTGCTTTTAAAACGGAGCTACTGGAATATTTCTTTCTAGGCGTTAAATTACTCACACCTACCGAATCGGCTTTAAAATGTCATTTAATCAAGCCAGAGTTCTATTTAATTCGGTTTCAGTATAATATCACTTTCTCAGCTTTGTTAGGCAATGTTCAAGGCTTACATTTAAATTTATAGAGCTATGTTGTTATTGAGCTGAATGTCACGTGTAAGTTTCCCTCCTTTATTTTTTTTCCTTCTAAACAGGGTATAAATAGCTATGACAATATTCTAATTATGTAGATCATCCCGCCAAGGTCAGTAATGCTACTTAGATACTGTTTCTCATTACTGAAAATGTTCACTTCTTACTAATTACATGAGTCCTGTAAGGAGTAAAGAGCTTTTCTTAATTTTTACACTCTGCCTTTAATGTTCCTTCAGCGTTTTCGTAGAAGAGCTACTCCAGACTTGTACCATATCTGCATCCCTTTTTCCAGTGTTAACCTTGCTGTGATAGCTGGCCTCTAGCTGGGATCTCCTTTCTTTCCTAATGAGAGATAGTCAAGTGCTCCATGTAATCAAACCCTTCATTATGATGTCAGCTGTATCCTCAGCCGTTAGTCTTTATAATTTGGTAGCTTCCTTGGACTACAGGACTACAAGATCTCAAAAGTGCACTTGGGTTTTCTTGAGTTTTCATCCAAAAAAGCCTCTAAAATTGCGTGGAGCCTTGCAATCCTGCCCGGTCTTGCAGTTACATGTCTTAAACTGGTCAAAGAAAGGTAGTGTAAGGTCTCACGCTGAGTTTTCTGCCCGTGCTTTTTAAAATTGTTGTAAAGTGGTTCTGAACACTTAGGAAAACTGAAAATCTTTTCATCAAGTGAGCAAACTTAAAATTGAGTGGCCCCATCTAAAACAGCTTTCTATTTCTTCCAGAGACAGTTGATAGCACCTTCTTTGAGCATCTGATAACCTGATAACTTCTAACAGTGTTGAATTCCTTTTTTCCCCTTTCAGGCCCAAGTTTCCAGCCTGTCTCTTTGGTTTCTGCTTTCTCCTGTTTGCTAGTAAGAGATTCTCCTCCTTGTAGTAGTGTGGCTTTCTACAACTAGTTTTCAAAAACATTGTCATGAAAGGAATGTTAAAACTTTTGTTTCAGATCACTACTCTGGGCTTTAGCTGCAGACTTGCACTTGAGATTATTTGGAATGTTTTCAAAACACTGGAAATACTTCAGGCAGGTCATAGTAATTGTTCTGTAATTCTCAGCACCTGCCAGCTGGTTTAGGGATGTTTCTATAACAAGAAAAGACCAATGTTATCTAAACCTCTGCCATTTTTTTTCTGTCTACTTGGTGATTAACTCTTATGTTGAGTGTCACTGCCAGGCTTCACCCCTTCCCTAAGGAGGGGGTCTCAGTTCCGCTCTGCCAGCAACTGGCTTTCACCAGACCCTTTGGTGATCCGAGCAGAACCGAGACAGCAAAAAGTATAAAAATCCTATAAATCCTATTTCTAAACTTTTTTTTGCTAGTTCAGCTCAAGGAACTTGCCTGCTATGGGTCACACAAGTGTCAGTGCTAATGCAAGGGAGGGAACTGCACTGACAGTAACTCCAATTTAGATTATTTTAGGCTAAACTGGGTCTTTTCCTTAAGTGAAATCCCACTACTGTCCATGAAATCAAATCCACTGAAGTTTCAAACCCAGACTGAACTAAAAAGTAGGTCTGTTGAAATCTGTATCAGAAGATACCGATTTAAAGTGTAGGATAATTTTAATGGTGTACAAAACATCCCCCAGCTCTAATGTAGCAGGTCAATTCCTCACTAGTTAAGCCAGCAGCTTTTGCTTCCTTCCTCCGGCTTCCAGTGCTTATCTGAGCACAAAATTGGTTCAACTTGCTAATCTGACAAAAAACTAAACCAGTTAAAAAGGTTCTAATCGATTTCTGCTTCTTCAGTGGGTTTAATAGGGTGATGGTGTGAGCATCAGTAAGGAGGCAGGGAAGCAGGTCTTGTCCTTCCCTCGCAGTGTCCAGGGGCCAGGATTAGATGCTTCAGAACACATCATCTCACTTCCACTAACTTAAATGCTTTTGTAATCTGGAACAAGCTAAAGCTCAGTTTCTTATTTCAAGTGAAAGAGTATCGGTGTTCTAAATGAAATATAAAATTTCTAAAAAATCTCAAATTTTTAAAATAATTAAGAAACCTATTTCAGCACCGTTTCACTGATATACATTAGTTGTCGGATCTTTGTAGCATGGCATCTTCAGGAAGATCACAGTTTTTCTCACCCCTGCTTTTTATACTTGCACTGAAAAGCTGCTGGCAGATGCAGTGGTAAAAGCCTTTAAGTCAGGAATATAAAAACTAACTTTTATGACTTTATGGCAGATGCGCTTGTCCTTGTTTTTCTTTCATCATGACTATGTAGAAATTTAAATATACCACCCATCCAATAAACCTAAATAGTATTTCTGTCAGTCAGTGTCTGTGTACTTTAGCTACCTGCCAGAAAGCAAAGATTAGCGCTCTTTTTCAGCAGTGTTAAGGTTGCTGCCTGACAGACAGTGGCTCAGCTTCAGACTGGGTCGCTTCAGCTCTGCAGGCTACAGGATCTTTCAGCTGGTTTGTTACTTGTTAGTTGGTTTACATTTTACTGTGGTTATTTTGTTGTAGAGAACGGTTAGGTTTATTTTCAAGAGTTAACTATGAGCTCCTCAGTTCTGTAGTAAAACAGATCTAAACATGTTCTTGGCATACAAAAATCCCTAAGTGAGTTTGCCACCTAGTTTAGGATTAAAGCATCCTTGTTTCACATAACAAATTTAGATTAAGGCAGTTACATGGAATGGTGGACAGGACCAAAACAGTGCTTTGCTGAGAATGGTAGTTACAGAAGAAATACTAGGAAACAGTGCGTAGCTGAGGTTAGAAAGGGATGGGAAAGCAAGAACAAGCAATTATGTCTCCTTTAAGGAATATGCCTAATGGTTGTGCAGTGACGTATTTTGATGCTTCCCCCCTCTCTTGTTTTGTTAGGTTGTTGCTGGCAGTGAAAGACTTCCTCTCAAAGCTGTTTAAATGAGAATGTCCCTGGCGCAGAGAGTACTACTGACATGGCTTTTCACATTACTCTTCCTGATCATGCTGGTGCTGAAGTTGGATGAGAAAGCACCATGGAACTGGTTCCTCATTTTTATTCCAGTCTGGATATTTGATACTATTCTTCTAGTTATGTTAATTGTAAAAATGGCTGGACGTTGCAAGTCTGGCTTTGACCCTCGCAATGGCTCCCAAAACATCAAGAAAAAAGCCTGGTATCTCATTGCGATGCTACTTAAATTGGCCTTCTGCCTCGCTCTCTGTGCTAAACTGCAGCGATTTACTACAATGAAACTAGCCTATGTATTTATCCCTTTGTGGGCCTTGCTTATTGGGGGTATGGTTGAACTTGGATACAACATCTTCTATGTACGAAGAGACTAAGCTGTACTACGTGGTTTTCAATACCGAGATTGTGACCAAATTACTGGATTGTTACCGCTTTGCCACAAACTTGATCTCCAAATTAGAACGCCAAATAAGAAATCAATTGAGCTGGAGACTTTATCTAAACCAGTCTGAAGACTGAAAGTAGACTTGTTCCATTTTTTATTTTAAAACTGTCACATATGCTCTTGTAAATAAAGGTATTTGTTCAACATAAGCTGTTCTAACATGATTGTTATTTGTTACGTGGAGTAAGGTACAGGCTCTTCACATGCAGGTAGAGGATCTTCTCTAAGGAACCACAAATGTTCCACCCCAGAGTATTCAGCACAGGAGGGAATCATTGGAAAGAGGAATACTACTTATGTTGTCACTCAAGAAATTCCTAGTTAATAGTAACTTCTGTAACATGCTAAGTTTGCTTTAAGAATCAGTAATAAGTGACAGCTGCCAAACGAGCAAAAAAGGAATGCAGTGACTCAGCTTTTTCTTTTTGGCAGCAAGAATCCAGCTCCAGTCTAAAAGACTAAAAATAAGCACTTTTTTTAAGCTGCTGAAAGAGACAATAACCAGTATGTTTACCTAGGGGAAAAACATTAGTAGCTGAACTGTGCCAGCAGCCCAAGATCCAGAGAAGAGGGAGACAACAGTGCTAACCTTTCCAAGAGAGAAATCGCCAGTGCAGTAAAAGACTGAAGCTACAGGGCAAGCTCTGTAATGCATTTGTACCTGCAGAAGTGGTTTTTAATACCCTAGTATATTCCATCTCTGGGTGAAGCCTTGGCTTTGTGGAGTACTGGCAAACTCAGATGAGAGTAAATGAACTTTTTCAAGTAAAAAATGCAATGAATGGGACTTCTGGAAAGAGCTGGAACCACCAGTGTATTTTGTGGACTGAAAATGCTCTTTCAGGAGCTACAGTAACACCACATTCAAATGGAAAAGTTGTCTAGGACAGTGTTAACGTGCATGCTGAAGATACCGATCCACTTACAGTTCCTAGGTACAAAAGAATGCCTAGTGAATGAAAAGAGCCCAGGAAAAAATAGTCTAAGGTAACAGGAGGGGACTAGATCAAACTGTCTCACTAATAAAATTTTAATTATGTACATTCAACTGTACTTCTCCATAAAAAAATAATCTTCCCGACATGTTTGGATTTACTCATGGTGTTCCATCACACAGATGCGGGCATAAATACATGGGATCCATATTGTCAGAGGCTGCCAAAAGGCCTTTATCTAAGAAAACAACCTGTTCCATTCTAAGGCAATGGCTCTCAATTCAGAACATCAGGTAACAAGTGATCTTTGGAAAGAATTTAAGTGCTTGACTGTCCTACCTTGCTAAAGGAGAAACCAAGGAATGACAGACAAAAAAAAAATCTTTCTAATCATTAGCTGTTAAAAAAATGCAAAATACTCATAACCCTTTTATTACAATAAAAATAATGCATTGACTTTTACTGAGCAAATCCATGTACTCAGCCCCACTTTCTACGCATCAGATAATACATGGGGAGCTGAAACTACATCTCTTTTCCCTCAATGCCTATTGGGACTAGGTTTTTCTGGGCAGTGTACCTATGCCCTGCTCAGTTGTGCATCCAATTTATGTCTCTTAAGCAGTTCTTCAGTTCTGTTGAAGGAAAACTAGGGTCACCGGGCTTCCTGGGATGCAACATTCCAGGTATGTCCCATGGCAGGCAAGCTGGACCTCATGAAGAATTTTTACCGGATGCTTTAAAAATTGGTGGAGAAAAGAGTGTCTAAAGACCTACCTCCAATTAAGGTAAACTTTTATGAACCACATAACAAAACACTGATGCAAATACATCACAAGCATTTAAGCACTTCAGACAAGACAAGCACATACGCACAGACTCATCGCCATTTGCCATGTTACAGCACCGAGCATAAAATGGAGTACCTATGGTCATTCCCCACCTGATGGTGATCACAGAAGCAAAAGCAAAAAAGCCTCGTTCACACAATGCCAAAAAACCCCACACTGCTCTGAAGAGCAGAGCAGCTTCCCTCAGTCAGGCTGCTGATGCTAACAGATCATTAGAACTTACCAAACAATGGGAGAGTAAGAACTAGCCTCGTACATTATTAGCAAGATGGGCCACAAATGGTGACTGCCCCCTTAATAAACCCCTGCTATTCCCCAGAAGTAACAATTATCTGAAAGTTTGGCATCTCCAATTAACTAGAATTGAAGACAGCTGTTCCAAATCTCCCTTTTAATTGCTGCCTCTAATTCAATAGAAAAAGATCATCATTGTAGTGTTTTGTTTGTGGGTTCAGGTGGAGGGTTTCATGCTCCCCTGCTCTCCCCCACCCCCTTTTTTTTAAAAAAAAAAAAGCATTTACAAACCTTTAAATAAATGGTAATTTTGAACGCTGAAGCAGACATTTCTTTCTGGTGTCCTACAGAAGTCCCAGACAAGTTGGTTTCCTTCCCTTAAGCACAGGTGGTTTTAGGACACAGCTCTTTGTTAGCAGCTCAACTTTGTTTGCAAGTTCCTGGTCCTTCCAGAGATTCCCTGATAAGCAGTGTTTTCCCTCGGAGTTAGTATTCTGTATCAGACTTAACTGACCTAAACTGCGCTGACACCTTTGTATGCGCAGCCTCCCTTTTTTGTGTGACATCAGAACTTCATTCAAAACAGTTCACGATACAAACTACGCTGCAGCCCTCTGTGACCTTCCCAGCAGCTGTTGCAGGAATTACCCCTGTTCCAAACTGCCCCATTCACAGCCTTGCGAGGGAATGATTCTCCTCACACCTTTTCTGACATTCAGGCACCAATCAACCGATCTTCAGGAAACAGAAGAACATGAGTGCAAAGCAAGATTTAATGAAGTTGGCAGGGACACAGGGAAGCTGATGCTGAGACAGCTTACACAGATTTGCCAGAACAGGCAGCAGGAAGCAACAAGTGTGCACCCCACCCACGAGAGCACCCCGTCTCGGGCACCTGCGGCTGATGCAGGGCACAGAGGGGAGAAATCTGCTTTCAGCAGCTTTGTTTTAAAATGCAATTTAAAAAGCCTGCTGTTCTGAAATGAAAGTATTTATACACATAACCTATTCATTATATATATTGATATATAGTATATGGACATACACTACATTTCTTCAAGTTATTTATACAAGCTTGAACACTTCAGCATGCATTGTAGGTATCTACTTTGAATAAAGAAAATACTGAATGCACACGTGAAAGGTCATGAAACTAAAATTTTCAATTACTTATTCATACTGCTTTTCTCGCTTTGTCATCATTTTAGACTAGTATCCAGTTTTCTGTTCTTTTTATGCTTGAAAAATACAATTTTGTGATATACACATCCCCACCTTCAACAAACTTTAACCTGAATGTGTCTATGAGTCTCCCTTCTAAGAACATTAGGTGTTACATATTTTAGCCCTACTATATTTTGGGAACAAATGACATCGCTCTTCAGTAATAAAGCTCCTGAATAACTGCATCCTCAGAAATAAGTGCTTTGAATTTATTGGTACAGAAGGCATAGCACTATTGTGTGACATGTCACACTTTTTAATTAAATTAAGACTGAGGTCAAAATAACTACGTTGAGTTGGAAAAAAACAGTGTACCTTTTCATTATACCTTTATTGTTTTAAGGTTTGGATGGAGTTAGTGTCCCATAGGAGCCTTTTGGACCTGACCAGGCCTGGCTATCAGCTACCTGGCTGCTGAAGAGGCTTTCTGGACTAAGGCCATTTGTGGAATAATCACAGCTGGACCACTAGAATAAAATTCAACATTAATTCAACATTTTCTCCTTGTACTTGGAAGCTGGATAAGTGGTAGAAAAATCTGCAACTCGGTAACACTATTTCCTTTGGTCTGCCTTTTCTAACAAAACCAACATCACAAGCAGGCAAATGTAAGGAAAGTCTTCATACAGCGCAGAACAACAGCGTAAGAGCAGGGAACGGGGAAGAAACGAGAACCCAAGCTTAGTTTATCTGTGTTAGTTTGTATCTCGGTGTTCCTTTTCAGATTTAGAGAGATACCACTGCTAAAAGATGTCTTTCACTAAAAATTTCATTTCTGAGATTACCAAAAGCTCTCAACTGCATCCATTAGACAGACAAGTACCTGAGTGTTATTCACTGCACATGTAGGATATAGCTTTAGCAGTCTTGACTTACGTTAGTCTTCCACACACAGATCCAGTTCTCAAGGTTTTCTTCTTCTTGAGACACTTAGGGAATAGCTTTCTCAGCCAACTGCCCTATTTTGTCTTAATACCACCAGTTAAAAAAAACCCCTGCCATAAAAAGCATAGTCCTTAAAACACAGGCCTAAGCTTTATCAAATATTGCACTTTCATTCAGGTGGAGTGGAAATTAACAGGTAAAAGAAAACATAATACCAAAACAGTTATTGAAAAATCAAACTTGATAAAAATAGAAGTTTAAACTGCTGTTTTAATCAATGTTTGTATCAGATTATCATAACTGTACACCAAATATTAAAGGATTATTTTGGACTAATGCCCTTATCAGTAGGCTCATCTATCAGCATGACCAGAACACGAGAAGATCAATGTTTAGCTGGCACTCAAGTACAGCACGCTCCAAAGCAGAGGAAATATTAGCATCATAGCACAGAGAAAAACAGTGGTTAGAATATATTACACTAAATTTGCAAAGTCAGTATCATCCCTGATGATTCTAATAAAAATAGCAACCTAGATATTGTGAAGTTAATCACTGCTTCTGAACAGAACACAAAATAATTTGCATTTCTAAGAAAAATGAAATGAGTGACTAGTGGGAATCAGTTTCCCAAATTTTCCCCTGTACGCTGCAAATTCAGTGGGATCTGCACAAAATATCAGTATCGCCTATTATACAGTTTTTAAAGTGCATTTCATCCGTTGGAGAAAGTAATTAAATACCAGTTGAACAGAGTGACTCACAATCCAAGAAAACATCCGCGACAGTGTCATTCACAGTGAAGCAGAGATCAGTGAGAATTTGTCCTGCCCATTTGCGAGTCGTACACGTTCGCAGTATGGGAACAGGCACTGCTCTGCCTAAAGACAAGGTTCTCTACGCACCTGACCACTCGAAAAAGTGAGAAAAATCACACTTGAGAAGCCTGCAACGCTCTTGATCAGAATTAGCACAGTTTTCATCCTAGTAGCGTCAGGTGGTAGTCTGCCATCTCACCACAGTTTATTTTGCCAATGAGCATGGAGAAAATACGGATTTAATTCAATCAATTCAGCATCCTTATTCACATGCAGATATTAGAAAACAGTCGCTTTAATCAATGAATACCAGTCCTGTGTTTCTTGGAAGACTTATTCAATTTTCCAAATCTGTAATGTTCAGATCTGTTTCACAGCATTCTACTATTTTATGTTTCCATTTCCGACATCATTTGCAATGCCAACTTATTTACTGTGCACAAATATATCTGCTTAAAAATCAATTTTTATTTATCACCAATGAATTCTTTCACAGATGAATACTTAAATGATCACCCTCTGAAATAATACTTTATTTCTAATACTAGATAGAATTAATGTTTCAGTTAAAGTAGTATTGAAATATTCATTCTAGTAACAAGGAAGGGATAATCTGCATGCCAACAGTACCTGTAGTGAAAAATGCTGTTTCAGAGTCAATTTGCAGGCATTTGGAGGGCTGGGGGATGACACAACACTGAGTAACACTTGTATGCAACACATGAAGTCAGTCGCCAGTGAAATGCAAAAGATCCAGTAATTTAAAAAGAAAAAGAGTAGCTACCATATTGAAAGCTATCGGTAGTGACAGTAACAATGCAATTCTTTGCTACCCACAAATATGGTATCAATATCTAGGAAAACACGTCTAAATTTCTGCACATCATGTCATTAACTGGAACACCACTGCAAACACACAGATGTCAACACCATTGCAGTACAGGCAGCAGGCCTTGAGCAGATTTGTCCAATCTGCAGAAGAACAAGGACCAAGAGAGACAACTAGAACACTGGAGATTTCAGCCAAAATAACAGAAAGATTTATACACAACTGAAGTCCAGGGAGGGGGGAAAAAGCAATAAGCAAAGACTAGTTTCAGTACATCGGAAGTCATGAAAGATTTATTGCTGAAGCAAAAGTCTGAATGTGAAGTTGTACTCAGCAGGAATAAAGGGTATAGCATAGGACCGCTGGAAACCAAAACAAGACCTCTGGCAGACTAATGAACAATTTGGGAGCTGAAATGCTCAGAAAAGTTACTCCCCTCTTAATGAGCAACCGCATCAAAATGAGTTCACCACAGATAGAGGACAAAACCAACTTTTTTTTAAAAAAAAAAAAGCAAAGTAAGAAGTATACACTAATATAGCCAGTCAACCTAGACCGTTTACACCTTTGAATACAAAGGGAGTTCTGATAGCCATTGGTAATCCCAGTATTGTTCATGTTCCGTCTGCAAGGAATTCTGTCTAAAAATGAGACTCTAGTCTGTCTCAAAAAATCAAAAATAAAGAATGTATAAAATCTGCAAAAACTGCCACTTTCTGTTAATCTCTTAAAATTCTGGAAGTGATTTTTAAAAAAGAAAAAAAAAGGGTTGAAGATATAGGCAGTTTAGAAGCAAAATTTCAGAACCAGGACATACCTGAGCAGAAGTCTGAGACCGTCTCAGCCACAACCACTGAGCAGGTCTTCAAAAGGAAAGAAAATTCTACTCTTAAGTGTACACTCATATTTGCTAAACCATTTTCAGAGATTTATTTTTTCAGTACAGACAAGGCCTATGACGCAGAAAGTTGTTTGCTGTCAAGGGGGATGTGTACACTTTACTAAAAGTCTGACAGATAAGAAAAAAAATACTTCAACCAGATTGAATGATCAGCATAAGAATCACCAGCACATGAGTAAGATTTCCCCCCGCCAAGTAAACTAATTAGTCATGTTTTTTTAAAAAAAAGAGAAAGAAAAAAACCAAACACCACCACAAACAAAAAAAACCCCACAAAAAACAGTATCTGGCAAGGCTGGTTTCGATAAAGCTGGAGCCTTCTGCTAACCCACTTGGAAAGTCCTGCGCTTGGTGCAAACTACAACCTGCAGCTCTTCTCTTTGACTGTTCTCCAACGGCTGGCACAGAGAACAGCAACGGAAGGCTGCATAATTGTGTACGGATGTCCATAAAGCCAAAGAGATTACGGATGGAAGCTTCCAGATAATCCAGAAAACACAGAGGGAACTGAGACCACATTTCTACTATCAGGAAGGCTCAAATTCTTACATGAACCAATTAATTTTTCAAATGAGAATCTGCTAGAGTAATAGCTTACCCTGTCACACATGAATCATTTGCTCATGGCAATGAGGGGAAAGCAAGATCCCTGAGGCTGCAAAACTGGTAGTAATCTCTTAGCCAGCATTAAAGAAAATAGCAGTAAGACTTAAGGACATATTAGCCACATGCAAGAGATTCATGTTTCTATTGCTTCTCTAATACGTAGTTATGGCTATGTAGGAGTAATGTTTAGCAATTCAAATATTGATTTAATTAATAATTCCTTGACGGACCTATTTTAGATTTTAACAAATCACGGCACTCACCCATTAAATGGCTGATTTTAGTGCCAGGCATAAATATACAGTAACATTTTGAATTTAAACAACCTATAAGCAAAAAACATTTGCAACAAAAGGGCCTCAGGTAGTTGAATGAGACATCACCTGGAAATCACATTGTCCTGTTGCTACAAATGAAGCCAAAGTGATCACAAAGTGCATCAAAGGTTATAAACTGGGTACATAAGGATGCACAACTTCTGGAAAGTTATAGGGAAAAATACACCAAAAAAAAAAAGTCAGAGATAGAGAGGCTTTGGAAATAACAGGCCTAGGATCTTACGTTTTAAATACTTAGTTGAAGGACAGGCTGTAGGGCAGTTTACTGCTAATTTTTAGCTACCTGAAAAAGAAACATCATTCAGATGTGTTTAAACTATACAGCAATATGTTACATAAAGAATTCAATAAGTTAAATGACAGAGTTTTTGCCATTACCACATCAGATGCTAGCTAGGCCTTGAAACCCTCTTCCCTCAGAACACAGCTTAAGAGAATTCAAGCGTTCCATAGGTGGGGAGAGGGGAGAACAGTTAACTCCCCTGTATTTCCTTAATGAAACAATTCTTGCTTCCAAACTGGGACTCGTGAGGAATATTCCTACGAGACACGTTGGCAAGTATCTTTATTGCCTGGCGCTATCAGCATAGGGAGCAATTCAAATCCAAGTGTGTCTCTGTGAATTACAAGTCACTGCTAAAGTTGAGGCCTTTATAGCTTGATAGGTAACCACTTAAATATTCTTTGCTTTAATTTTAGTCAGATAACTCATTCAAGTTGAAGGGGGCGGCTGTTGTTTGGGGGGTTTTTTTTACTGTGAAATGGAACTCTCTCAACTGTGTCTTGCGGAGGGGAAGAGGCTAAGCACAGAGAGGAGCCTGCTCCCTTGCACCAGCTCAGAGATGCACACAGTTACTGGGAGCGCTCCTGGAGCCCAGTGGGTGTCCAACTGCCCTCCACAATGGGGAAGCTTTGCCTCTCTGTTCCTCATGAACATCTGAGAGCAGTCTGGGGAGTGCCTTTAATGAGCAACTGTAAGGAATCCTGTGAAGGGAGGACTGATTCTGCATTCTGACTAATCTCGATTTACAAAGAATGCCTCAGCTCTACCTCAGTTTGCTACAGCTCCTCACCCCAACGCGGCGTAAGGGCATCCTATGCCTTAGTGCAGGTAGAAACGTAACCGTTTAGAGAGGCAGTTTAACTGAATTATTTTTTGCAGACCCAAAAATAAAACCAATCTGTTATTATGAACCTTTATTAAGCGGCTCACATTTCAGTATAAATCACACTAAAAAGATTTTTAAAAAAGATATTTACACTACAGTGCTGACACATTTAAAATGAAAAAATTGGTATAAATAAGCTCTATGGAAAAGCCTGGAATTGTCAAAAAGAATTCTGGCTCATCTTACAAAAAATATATATGTTAAATGTCAGCTCTACTCTAAAACCTACAACTCAAAATTATTTAAAGACTTCTTTATGTTAAACCTGCAGTGTTTACAGTGCATCTGGCCCTAAGTGCTTTGATACTTCACAGTTATGGACAGGCACTGAGGAATGTTACAAAGCTACATAACTATTTTCTGTAACAGATGCGAAGGCAAGTCACAAACTTGCCTCACAATTTATGAATCTTTACATTATTACATCATTAAGTTTAAAAAGGAATTTAAAACCATATATACAAATTTAGCACAAAAAATCATCCTCTCTTTGTCCATGCAGTTTTGGATATGACTAACTATGTTGTCTTGTATCATCTGGATGTACATGGCCTCCAGGGCATAACTTGCCTTGTAAGTCCTTGTTGCCAGGTTCAAATTTAGAATCCATTTCCAACTTAAACGCCGTCAACTCAACGTGATCCAATCTAGTCTGAACATTCTGGCCCCTGACGTCGTTAGGTGCCACGGTCTTTTCAGCAAGATCAACATTCATGGGTTCTTCTTTTATTCGGTGAGATGCAATAGGTTCGTGTTTTATCGGCATAAATTCCTGCTGCAGATACTTTGTCTGCAGAGCATCTGAAAATTTGGTGTCTTCGGAGGTATTTTTGCTTATCGTACAAATTCTGCTGTCAGTCTGAAGTCCAACAACCGAAGACTTGGGGTCTGCAGAGGTCCCTGCTTCAACACTACTTGTATTTTGAGAAAGTTCTTCCTCTGAATGGTAGAGCTTGAGCCGGATATGCCAAGCCAAACTGCACACAGCTGAAACTGTTTTGAACTGGTGCACAACATTCCTTGGGATAAAATAAATGTCATTATCGAATAACTGAATTCTGGCATATCGAATGCCTTCCCTTCGCAGCTGATTAAGTTTTGCATCATCAACCCACTGGACACACTGGAAAAAAAGGCAGGGGGGAAAAAAAAAAGGGGGTGAAAACTCTGATTTATGACTCAGAGGACACCTGATCAACAGTTCATAGCATGCTTACCTGTGAGAGCGGAGGCTCATGCAAATCTAATTGCATTCGCTGAACTACCTCTAAGAAGTCTTCAGCATGAAAACAAATTACGTCTTTGGTTATACGAGGCTGCTCAGACCTACAAAAGGATAAAAACCGCACAGTCAGAGGCTGGAACTAACACGCTATGGAAAATTATTATTTTTAATTAAGAAAATCCACAGGCAAGGATAAAGCAAGTGATAAAAAAACCCTCAAAACCCAACAAATCTAACATAACATTTTAAAGAAAAAAAGTTTGACTAAAACAGATTAATTCTTGAACACAACCTATTTAAGCTGATGGAATGAATTAACTACAGTTTCTTTACAAGTGGCAGTAAAAGAAGCAATGAAAGGTCAACAAAACTCACTATTTTTCATTTTTATTTTTAATTCACCTCTGCCTGCCTTGATGCTTAAAAGACAGATGCCCCAGATGCATTTGGCTTACTCTGTCCACTATCACTAACATGATACACCCATCAGGTACCTAAAAGTATGCAGAGATCCAACTAGTATTATGGCAAACACTGCTTAGTATCTTACCCTCACTTTGTTCAGAGTTAGTAGTAAAGCTGAATCTACATTAGGCTGCCACAACACTAGTAGGCAGCAAGTACTGGCATCCTCCGCCAAACATCCCTTAAAAACACATTCCTGTTTGTGCTCACTAGAGAGCTACAGAAAAGCCAAATCTGAACTGGTGTTTTTCTCCGTATTCAAACTGTTAGAATTCACCTCTTGTCCCACAAGATCTCCCCCAAAGAAATGCACGCTATTTATATAATTCTGTGTGAGACATTATCTAAAATTAACTAACAAAAGACAAAAAGCCAAACTCAGGTATTCAGTGGAAACACGTAAAACTAAGCTGGTTTTGAGCGATGTTTGGGTTTTAAAAGGTTTTTTTTAAAAAATATGGCAATATGAAGATTTTATTTATATAGGATAAAGCTCACATCGGAGCTGCGCCCGGCTCCTGCCGCCTCTGCCCCTGCCCCACAGGGCCACGCATCCAGATTCACTAGCGCCCAGGGCAGGAGCCAATGCAGCAAAATCGTTTGATATGTTTTGGAATTTGTTTAATGGATATTCAAGCACTCTTTTTTTAAAAGCAAGATGATAATCAATTTTTTTATATATATATATATGGTAGTGTTAATGTTCTAAGAAGCAGGCAATGATGCAGAGTTTATTGGGCTTTTTAAACTGCCAAGACATGTTTATTTTATTTAGGTCATGACCTCAATAAAGCAAAAAATAACCAGTTTGGGGCTATTTTCAGGGGAAGAAAATCCCAGATCTACTACTGAAAGTACACTAGGAAGAATTTTCAGATGACTTATTTTACTTTCAATTTTACAAAGATTAAAATGTCTCTCTACATTTTGGTCTATATATCCCTGAAAAGATTTAAGCAATGAAAGCAAAAAGCTTACAGAAACATCACTAGTCAGTGGCATAAAAAAGTATTAGCTACATTAATCTACTTTTCATAATGCTGTTATGTTTGGGTTGTGGGTTTTTTTACCATAATACATATCTGCATCTGGAGTTAACAGTACTTGTAAATTAAGTTAAGAATTAATATAAATACAAAGAATATTTCCATACTAAAAGAACTTCAATTCAAAGCAATGTGTCTGTCTAATTTCTGTTTTACACATCATACACGACAACGTATAGTTAATGATTTATTTTAAATAATTCCTTTTTCTCAGGCCCTATATATATGTGCAACAGTATGCATTACCAAATCTGTACTGCAATGTTATCACAGAACATGACATTCCTTTTGCAAACACAGGGAAAAATTATTGCCAGATTATTTTCAATTCTGCATTTGCATATTTGATATTTAGCACAACTCTGAAATTGTACTTTGCAAAACTAAAAAAGTTCAGGCGGGGTCCATCCATCCATTCCACTCCCACCCAGCAGAATCATAGCAGGGTAGTCCAGTTAGATGTCCAAAAAGGCATTAAATCCAAACAGAACCTTAAGATGACTTCACAAAAGTCCCTACTATAGCACTGCTAGGGCTATTTTTGGCAATAATTTTTTTCCTTAACGTCATTCTTCGAAAGGGTTGGACTCTTTTTGCTGTAACTTTTCAAAACAGATTCAAGATTACAGGTTTAACCCTGAATATTTCCAGCCTAACGCATGCAGTCTGGCAATATTTAGCAAATTCCTGTGATCACACAGAGAAGCACTAACAACTTCATGCTCTGGAACACAAACTTGGAAACTGTGCTGCAGCACAGGACAGAGGGGTTTAATTTTGCCAACAACGCCACGAAAAGTCTTTTGCTGGCCCTGTAAAAACCCACCCAAATTTCCCACGTAAAAATCTTCAAAGTTTCCACAGTTTAACATTTCACCGGCATTTCTTAAGTTCTAGAGCACACTCAGTATCACCTACAAAAATGGCATTAAGCGATCAGCATGATCACACCACCAGCGTTTATCAGACTTCAGTGCAGCGCAGTCTTTAAAACGTTTGCTTGCAATAGCCAGAGCTCTTCTACAGTTTGTAATTAAGGAGAGATCGTTATCCACTAATTTTCACAAAACATCTCAAACCAAGAACCTGTCATATTTGGGAAAGCAAAAATTATTTTTTTGTTCTTCCAAATACTATGTATTTTCCAGTTCTATCGTCTGTCCCCAAAAAGCTGCTTTTGCCTTTCAACAGTTCTTGTCTGTTCTGAAAGACACCAGTTATCCCACCTAACATTAACATTCACACCTATACCCCACTTTCTTTAAATCTACAACAACTTCTTGCTTACAAAGCTTTTTTTGCACACGCAATTTATTTTATGCTAATTGAACGCAAACTAACAACTCAGTTCAGCAAGTCTAGGAATTGCTTTATTTTCTCCTCAAAGAAAACATGAATTTTATATATGGTATTTCATGACTGAACCATGTGCATTTTTACTGCTATAGTGCCCTAATCAAGCTGGAATATCTCTAATTTCCTGTTTTGTTCAGCTACTCAAAACAGATTTAAAAGAAAAACAAACACCCACCCCTAGATTTTTAAAAATGTCCATGCATGTTTTTTTCCTTTGAAATAAATCCACCCACAGCTTACAAACTATGGTAAAGCTAATATCCAAAATTGTTTTAATGTGTTACATTAATTAACGATGCTTCATTATCATAAGCCCTGAATAGTTCTCTTAAGTACAGAGAAGCAGCTTTTCAAAATTATACCAAGAAGTGGAAAGGGAAAGGAGAAATTATCATATAGGTCAAATCAAGCTTGAAATACATCATTTTATTGTTGACTGTGTTCTGTATTTTCCTCCTCTAAATATGTGTCAGTCCCATTTTTTTATTCTGCATTAAAAGATACATTTTCACTGAAGTGAGATGATACTTTTTCCCCCCAACTGAAGTACTTTCAAGTTTGATGTGCAGTTTTGCCTATTTCCAGATCACTTTTTAATTTACAGTTTTTATTTTGACTAAGTTCATTCATTTTTCCAAGTTTAAAATGAGTTTTAATAAAGGTCGAATAGACACCCTTTTCCCCAAGTTCCAACATATGAGAGAAGATGATGGTTTAGATCTGACAAGCAGGAAAAGCAAGAAAACTTATTTTTAGAATGTAAACGAACAGGTAATGATTTCCAAGGAAGGAGAATCTTGCTATGAAGGTACACAGTGAGAATGGGAAGTTCCCACAGACATTTAAATTACTATCAATTTAAATTCATATTAACTTCCACAGATATGCAAGTTTAGGGGGTGGGGTTTTGGTTTTCTTTAGGTTTTTTTCCTTTCTTTGATAAAGGTTTGAGTGTGTCTCTTTCATACGTGCAGAGAGTAATTTAAAATACTGGGTAGATCTAATTATCTCAGCTCTTGCCCTGCTACCACTGCTCAGTCTTAATTCACTCCTGCTTCTCACACAGAAAGCAGGAAGTTTAAGGCTCCAGCTATCATCAACCTGAAGATGAAGTAAACTGCAAAACTTCAGAGCCCAAAACAAAGCCACACTAGCACCTGAACAATCCAGCTCTTCCAACAGCAATTATTCCATTTTCTATCTTAATGAACTCATGCACTGTAACACAAATTTGCATTATTTCATGCAAAGGGAATTCAGTCTTCTGAATTCTAGACAGATATAAGAGCAAAAGGTGTTTTTAGTGTTTACATATGCAAAGGTAACCTCCAAAACTAAAGTCATTATCCCTAACCAAGGTCAGAACACCCTGAAAAATGATTCTTACATCTGGGCCAGGAGCAACACACACAAAAAATAAAGTCACACAGCCTCCTACGGGATTCTTCTGAGGTGATCTACCATAAATAAATCAAGGTTATAACAGCCATGATTTTGAAGGAGGAGCATCAAAATTCTGCTTATTTCCAGACAACACAAAGAATTGCCAAAAGGTCTTCACATGCACCTGAGGCAGAAACTCAAGTCAGTCCCTACGCACTATTTAAAGCAACACAAAGTGTAAAGTGTTTTTACATCTAGCCTTAACTCAGTTACAGCAACTCAGTTATAGCTATTAAACTGTCATAGCAAGGCACCTTTCTAGTTTCAACCACACAGCAAAACCGTACCCAATCTAGCAGAGGGCAGACAAACTCATCCAGTGCCGAGAGACAGAAAAAGTCCAGTATCTACTAAGTCTTCATTAAGTCTCTAATACTAGATTAGCCTATTCTGCGTTCCTTCCAATTACAAATGGAAATTCAGGCAAATATTTTTCAAACGCCTAGGTGAGTAAGTCAATCAACACATACCACTCTCCACAGTGCACAGCCTTCAATACTCCCACAGCAGCTGTAGTCTGTCGTTCAAAACCTTGTCCTATGTGATCTGCATGGGCTCGTGTTCGGTCTTCAAATAGCATTTCACGGGGTTCACTGGTTCGAGGTAGGTACTGCAAGTTTTTTATTTCATTGGTAGTTCTGTGTACAAAAAACAATATTAGTGACATAGAAATTTTTATTACCCGATTTCCACCATAGCCAATAGCATCATTTTGCTTCCTTCAGTGAGAACATACAGTCAAATGAGAAAAACAGTAACACGACAAATTAAAAATGTGATGAGCTATGCAAAAAATCAGAACACCTATGCAATTAAAGAAACAACAAACAAAACCAACGCCACAACATCAGAGCCCTGAGTGCACTAAAAGGCCTTAATGATTGAGCAGCCTCACCTGAAGTTTCCACCCACAAACCCAGACAAAGAGCCCAGGAGGTCTATTTAAGCTCAGGCCTGAGTCTTCAGTCCTAGCCTGAGCCCTGCTGCAGGAGCACTGGTGTTCTCCTCAAGCCAGAGGCACACTGGCTCACAGACTTGCTTTCCAGCTTGACCTCAGGACAGCTTTGTCATGATGGACCTCCCTAGCAGTCACTGGACCTGATCCTCACTGGCAGACTGACTTCCTGGCTTGACCTCAGACCTGCCCCACCACCACACACTTGACTGATGCACTGGAGTCTGGGCTGAATCTTGTCCTCAAACCCAACATCTGTCCTTCCTGCCTCGCTCAGGCACTGCGAGACTGGGCCCTACCGTCATCAGACCCCGGCAGGGAACTGCTGGCCTTTGCCTGCTTTCTGACCCTTAGAGATACGTTTCAATTGTCCCTGAAGTCATTCCTCCTCACTCATGTTTCTACCAAACCACTAGGAAACGTGTATGTGTATTTAGTTCCATGTTGTAGAATTGGGAATGAGAAGCAGCAAAAAATTATTTCTTCAGGGTTTAACAAAAGCAAGTAAACTCTGCAGAGCAGGAACAGAGCCACAAGACCATTTTTTGGGCCACTTGTAGACGACATTGTGTGGCACATTTTTTTTTTAAGAGCTGTTTATAATCATAGGATGGCCAAGGTTGGAAGGGGCATCTGGAAACTGTGTGGCATAACTTCCCCAACTCAACTAGACCAGGTTGCTCAGAACCATGTCCAGCCAAATTTTGAGCAACTTCAAAAATGGAGACTCCACAAGCTGCCTGGGCAGCCTGTCCTAGTGTTCAGCCATCCACACAGTAAGCTTTTTTTCCCCCTCCTTATTTTAAATAGACTTTCTTGTAATTCAAGTTTATGCCCATTAGCTCTGGGCACTGCTGAGAAGAGTCCTTCTTACAACCTCCCATCAGATGTTTATACATGTTGGTATGATCCCACTGAGCCTTCTTTTCTCAAAGGTAAACCCCAGTTCTCCCATGCCCGCCTTTCATGCCACCAGACCTGCTCCAGTATGCTCATGTCTGTCTTGGACC
This sequence comes from Chionis minor, assembly GCA_013398295.1. NCBI lineage: Eukaryota > Metazoa > Chordata > Aves > Charadriiformes > Chionidae > Chionis > Chionis minor. Next base: position 786,686 of record VZSF01008422.1, read on the forward strand.
GGTGAACTCAGAACTGGACATGAGACTCCAGATGTGTCTCACCAGCAGAGGGCAAGAACCATCTCCATTGACCTGCTGGCAGTGCTCTTCCTAATCCTGTCCAGGAGGCTGCTGGCCTGCTTTGCCACAAAGGCACACTGATGGCTTACGGTCAACCTGTCATCCACCAGGACCCTCCAAGTCCCTCTCTGCTGGACTGCTCTCCAGCCAGTTGGGCCCCAGCCTGTGCTGGCGCACGGGATTATTCCTCCCAGGTGCAGGACTCTGCACATCCCAGTACTGACTTCATGAGTCCATCAAATCAGCTCATTTCCACGGCCTCTCAAGGCCCCTCTCACTGGCAGCGTAACCCCGTGGTGCGTCAACCACTTCTTCCAGTTTTATATCACCTGCAAACTTGCTGAGGGTGTGCTCTGTCCCATGATGCCGGCCACTAACGAAAACGAATAGTATTGGCACGATGTACGAATGTCTGGGTTACTCCAGTAGTGACTGTCCTCTGGCTGGACACAAGTCTTTGAGCACAGCAGTTAAGCCAGTTCTTGAACCACTTCACAGTACATCAGTCTAGTATGTCCTTCATTAATTTGTCTACTAGGATGTTATCATGATAAGGCACGATTTCTCCTTTGCAAATCAATACTAACCACTCCCAATAATCACCTTATCACTCGTGTTTGAAAGGGCATCCTTTCCAGGACAAACGGGAGGCTGACTGGCCTACAGAGCCCCAGGTCCTGCTTCTTACCCCTCTAAATGACTAGAGTGACATTTGCTTTCCTCCAGTCCTCAGGAACCTTGGCCAATAGCCATGACCTTTCACCAACAATCAAGACTGGGATTGCAATGATACTGGCCAGCTCCCCCAGCACTTGTGGGTATATCCCATCAGGTCCCATGGGCTTGTGCCTGTCTAATCCGAATGCCTAGTATGTTCCTTAACCTGATTCTCCTCCACTAAAGGCAAGCAGTCTTTGCTCCAGTCATTCCTAATGTCTCTGGGACCTGGTATTCCTGAAGGCAAGTCCCATCAGTAAAGACAAGGACAAAGAAAGCATTTAATATCTTGGCCTTTTCTGTGTCTTTTGTCTCCAGGCCCTTTGCCCCATTCAACAGACTCCTTACATTTTCCCTAGTCTTACCTGTGCTGTCCATATGCCTGCAGAAGTCCTTGTTGCCTTCACATTCTTTGTCAAATCCAACTCCAGATGGTCTTTGGCTTTAACTGCATCCCCTTCATGGTTGGACAGTGCCTCTATAGTCATTCTGACACACCTGACCCTGCTTCTACTTCTTGTATGCTCTCTTTTTATGTTTGAATTTTGAAGAAGAGAACTCCAAAGGCATAATTTCTCATGACACATAATATTCGAGTTTTGCATAGGACATCCCTACTCTTAAACTGGTACTTATACCCAGTATCACCAGAAAGTTTGAAGATGCCATTTACTGTTGGAGCTATTACCCTTTCACACGAGAGAAGCCTTTGTCCCTTGAGGTCTTTAACCACACACTCACATTTAAGAATAGGGGTGTTTATTCCAGTCTCGTAGCATACTTCAGTAGTTCTATGCCTAGTCGCATTACTCTCCCATTTTCACTTTAAATTCCTACTAAAGCTCCAAAAAGGACCAGCACCTTGCTTGGCCAGACAGTAAACAATTTTTTAAAAAAAATCCACATCCTTACAAAAACTAAAAGTATATTTTGAGATGTAAATTTATAGAAATTTATATTAAGATACAGTATCACAACAAGTAAAATGTTTGGGATAAAATGAATTTATGGGGAAGGAATACTAATCAGACATTTATCAAGCAAAATAATTCAACATACCTCTTCCTTTTGAAAGGTGACTTTGGCATGTCAGCCACAGGGATCATCTGTTCTCCTGGACGTACCCACATAATGGGACCATCATCACTGTCTTTACGACTCTCTAATTTTAAACTAGAAAGTGTTCCCCACGGCAGTGTACACTAATGGGAAATACAAGCCACAATTTCGAAGTGAGTTACTTTGAAAACTTTTTAAAAGCAGCCTTTATCTGTCAAGATGAAAACATTTATTAGACAACTCAATTATCTACGCAAGTATCACGTACTCTCAATTATAACAGTACTAGACAGTATATTGTCCCCCTTCTCCCGACCCATTCCCTTCTGTCCTTACTTTTAAGAAGGGCGATTCTTCCAACATATCAAGGAATTCAGGGAAGTAATCCCCCACTTCCTCATCAACTGCTCCAACCAGGCTGATCTGTCTCATTGGGCCAGCTCTATACGTACCATGAGAGTATGTTCTTTTTACCTACAAGTAGAATATGACAGCAAAAGTTATACCAAGTCCACTACCGCTCAAAGTCTACACTCAATAAACACCTTTAATCTCTATGCTTACGTTTTGTGACTGACATTAGTTCTAGTCTTCAGTATACTTAAGATTATTATTAAATCGATTACTAGGAACTCATCACCAAAGACAGAAGCTCTTGTCAATGATACTTAACTTGTATTTTATTTCAAAGTCTCAAGATTGAGTAACTATTTATTGCTTTTCAAGAAAATAACATTCCAAAGTAGTAACTGTGAAAAGCTATTAATGTATGTTCTGCTCAGTAACTAGTAAAATATGGATTCTTACCTTGATTACTCAAGTCTAACTGATTATTTACCTTTTTCCTGTAACAGTCAGGCAGAACCCTGAGTTACAACTAATTAAACTCTACACATGAACCATCCTTTCCAGTACAGCCTCTGTGTGAGCACATTAAGCAGAGCTAATTATCACAGTAAAGACAAGGCTCATAAAGAGTGAGTACAGGGAGAGAGAGAGAGAATGACAGTTACTCCTTCATTTTTGCTGTGCTGTGCTAACACATCTTGTGCTCCCTTAAACCTTTAAGGGCTGTAACATTCACCTCATGAGAAATCTTTTAACTTGAACAGAAACACATATTGCTATAAGGTTTTTTTAAATAATCTGTCACGTTACATCAACAAAATACTTAAGCATGAGACTGATGAGGATCATTTCCCCTTAAGCTTCCAATCTCCTATTAAACAGGCTGAAAGACACAGTGGTATTATTAGATGAAATATGACCAGATCAGAACAGAGGGAAGAACAGATGGATTACTGCACAAACCAATTAAGGCTCTTGCACTGCATCTCTAGACATTCCGCATCCAAAGCAAGAAGAGAAGAAAAGGTGCAAGGAAAACAGCTGATGATGTACTGCTTAGCTATGGTCCTCACCCAGACCATTAAAATTCCTAGTAACTGTGGCATTGCAGAGGACAATTAGCAGCAGTTTCTGAAAACAGGACTAGACCATACAACATGGAACAATACCATGTCCTTCTGAGAAGCTACGCTGGTGTAACCAGATGCACTGGAGAAATACAGAACCAAATAATCTTCTTCAGATCATCTTTGTCATCATACATGCACAAGAAATGGAGGACTGACTAAAAGTACGATTTTACGGTACATCTGAGCTAATGTAGTGGCAAGCCAACACAGCCATACTGAAAAGAGCAGTACTGCTAGACAGTAGTATTCCTCTATTCCCCAAATCCTTAGTCATACATTCCTGTAGCTTTTTTGCATGGACAACTGGTGATTTTGTGATAAAACATTCATTTCTGCTGAATCCGCATCAGCTCAGTCCTCAGCTGTATCCACGCTGGCACAAAGCATCAGGAGCTCACACAACTGAAGCACTGGGAGAAGGATGGGACACTCACTTGTCACTACTGGCTTACTGGATAGACCAATTCCAAAGTACCCTAAAAACACTTCTGAAGCTACAGATAGTAATACATCTGTTACTCACAATTTACTGATAAACCTAATATGCAAAGGGATGTTTCTTCATCTGGCATAAGTAGCTTAGTATTCCACCATTCCGGGACAGGATATTAAACCACCGTTTTCATCCACACCACTGGCTGAAGAGAAATATTTTTCTGCCTTTTTCCTTGCTTCCTTCTGCAACGCTACCATTCTCCCAAGTAACAAGTGATAGGACAAGAAGAAACAGCCTCAAGTTGCACAAGGGGATTTTAGGAAATATTCTACACTGAAAGGGTTGTCAAGCATTGGAACAGGCTGCCCAGGGAAGTGGTCGAGTCATCATCCCTGAAGGCATTTAAAGGATAAGTAGATGTGGCACTGGTGGACATGGTTTAGTGGTAGACTTGGCAGTGCTAGGTTAACAGCTGGACTTGATCTTAAAATGCCTTCTCCAACCTAAGTTATTCTATGATTCACATGGCATACGATAAACTAGTTGTGAAACCACTAACTGAAAACTCTACAACTTCCCCAAAAAATACTAACTGAAGTGAAGTTAGGAGAGGCTGTGAGGCTTTCAGTTGATCGACTCACCTGTCTGGCTTATGCACCACTAGGTGCTAGCAGTGAAGCATAAAGTCAGCAAAGTGTAAGTGCAACATAATCCTTGCTTAAGGTGGATCAAATAAGTTTCTTATATATTCCAAAAAAGACCACGTCACTGAAAGATCAACTCAGCTTTTATAAGCATTATTGGTCCATCCCAACTCACTTCTAGCTCTCCTGATCAATTACGTTCCCCTCATCCACTGGGTAGAACAGACTCCTTTTCAAGACCCAGCTTGAGAGAGGTCAAATACCAAAAATAACGCTAAGATATCAAAGTTACCAATTATGAACTGTTTCTTTTGGGACCGTATTCAGAGTTGTATCACTGCAAGCACACAGAATGAAGTGTTTGAGCGTTTAAGAACTCTGGTGTGTTAACCCCAAGCAGCAGCATTACCTTACTGCCCCTTGCTCACTCACCCCCCTTCTGCCCCCAATGGTGGAGAGACCTGGGAGAGAACAGGAAAAACAAGGAAACGCATGGGTCCAGATAAAGACAGTTTTGTAAGTGAGGAAAAGCAGAAAGTGAGTAAAAGAAGAAAAAAACCACTAAGTGGTGTTTTTCAGCACTCCTTCCCAAAAGCAGATCGCTGCCCAGCCAGTCGCCGAGCAGTAGCTCCTTTCCAGACCAACACCCGCCCAAGCCCCATCTTTTTTCTTGCTGAGCCTGATGTTGCATGGTGTGGAATACCCCTGTGGGCAGTTTGGGTCTGCTGCCCCAGCCATGTCCCTCCCAGCTTCTTGCCCACCCCAGTCTACTCCCCAGGGGATCCAGAATGGAGGGGGAAAAAGATAAAGCCTCAACGCTGCGCAAGTGCTGCTCAGCACTAGCCAAAACACCACTGTGTTACCAACAGGTTTAGTCACAAATCCAAAACACAGCCCCGTAACAGGTTGCTATGAAGAAAATTAACTCTATTCTATCCAGATCCAGTATAAACAGAAAATAAATCCATGCTGGTGATGAAAAGGGAAGATACGCTTTTTTCTCTTCTTTCTTGCTAGTAACCAGGTCTTCCGAAGGTGGACAGGGAGCCAGCCTAGGGAATTGATCTGATTTTAATCCACAAATTACCTGAATATTTTTTTAAAAAAAATTATATAAATAAGAATTAAATAAAGACATAGGCCATTTAAGACTAATGCCTGTCCAGAAAGAACAAGAGGGAAACTGGAAGAGGAGGCAGCTGTTGGCAGTGAAGAGTGACTCCCATCTCATCTCGTCCGTGGGCTGGGTTATAACATCCTGAACTCTACACTCAGGTCAGGGGCTGCTACTTAAATGACACTACCTTAGATTAGGCTAAAAACTAGAAAAATGTGTATAAAAAGAGTCAGGTCAATCTTAGAGGGAAGAACTAGCTAGCAAACAAAATTTTCACTCACTCCAAGATTAGATTCCTACTAAGTAATAGTGCGAAAACACCAAAAGCCTTCCATTGATGTTTCACCAATGAAAAAAGTAAAATTAATCCCCTTGAAGAAAACAACAAAGTAAATAGAATCTATGGCATATTAGGCAACAGCAACATTTTCCTTTCATTTTACTGTCAGTATCCTTTGGCTGGTTTGCTAATAGGAAGAGAAAAAGATTCCTCCATATATTTCTAAATTCACAAAACCAATGCTGATGTACTAAACCCACTACTTCTTCATCAAATTCTATACATTAAATTATGCACTGACCACAAATCAAATATTTTAAATCTTTTATAAGGTAATATTCCTGAATGTAATTTTACAGGTTACAGTGCAACTGTGTTCTTTGAATGCTACAAATTTGCTCAAATAAATAGCTGGAACAATCTAAATCCAGAGTAAAAGGAGGAATCAGTAATATGCAGTTGTTCTAGCACATGGCCAACATGATCAGAATCTATGCACACACAGAAAAAACCACCAATTAAATGCAGTATAATAAAATGGACAGGTAAAATAGAAATACATGACAGAATAAATATGACATAGCCTAACTTCTGTCTTCTCATGTAGCTTAAATTTGAAGGATGTCACCTAAACACACAAAAAGGAGACTGTCATTCTCTTGCATCAAGGTAATAAAAAATTATGATAGTAAAAGCACTACTGAATTCAAAATTAGTAAAACTTGAGAATTATCTGCTGCTGTGATTTATATGGCAGCAACTGATTTTTTAGTGTAACTTGATCAGCTTTAAGTAAGGAGTTCTAAATAGCAAATATTTTGTCATAAACATCTTGGTATCTAAAAGAATCTGAAGACTAAACGTCAGTATATATAAAAAATACTGGCAACAACATATTTGAGCATTTTCATCCTACAAATAGGAAACATTTTAGATGCTGTATGTTAAAGATGTTTCCATTTTCTGTTTGAAAGACAAACTGGAAGGAACAGTTCAGAGAAACCAAGCATTTCAAAAGATAAATTAGAAAAATACAAACTGGGGTAAGTCACAACTGAATCCTTATTTTTAATATAGTAGAGGATTTTTTTCAGTTGTTACAGCACTTTACTGCAAGAAAATGGTTTAAGTTTCTTTCAGTTTTTCAGCTTTAAAGCCAGGAAGTCTGGAACAGCAGTCCTCATAGAACAAAAACAACAACAAAAAAAAATCTCTAAACCCACTGAACTTAAAATAATTTCAAGAAACCCAAAAAGAAAGCGCCACCAAAGACCAACAAAAAAACCCCAAAACATTAAATCACAATAATAATGTGCTGGGAGGTTAGAGGGAATAGTGGGTTTCCATTTCACTTCACAAATGTACAAGCAATACACTTACACATTTGTATCTTAGAACTGAAAACATCCAGTTTCCACTGTTACTCCTCTAAATCTGTTACCTTAAACGCTAGTCATGAAAAGGCAACGTAACATTCTTTTTTATTTGGTATATTTTGGAAAAGAGCCCAAAAGGCTCTCTGTTCCTTACCAACTCTTTTCAAATCCTTAAAAGCTTATATGCATTTTCAGTTCCAAATGGGAACGAATACTGAAGCATCAACATTTCACTGAAGAAGTACTTGTTAAAATTGCTCCAAGGTTAAAAATACTTGCAAGTCTACTTGGTTACTTTGTACTTTTAAACCATATGTACTTCATACTACTTTGGGTTTGTTGGTTTTTGTTGGGGTTTTTTGTTTGGTTGGGTTTTTTATAGTCGGGTTTTGGTATCAGAGTAAGATGCCTTGACAGTTCTAGCATTATTCCAAGGTGATCCATTACCATTAAACCTTTAATTTTAATAAATATACCATTTCCCAATTGTAAGTTTCTGGAAATGCAATCCCAAGATGTTTACTGCAGTTTAGTTCCACCAATGTCCTTTTACCAGTGCAGTTTGTGTATCACTTCACATGTTCCACCTTGCAGCTGAAACCCTCAAATAATACAAGTGGACAGACATTTTTAAAAGCAAGATGACCTACCATTCTGAATTCCAGTGCCACAAGAACAATGAAGCAGTCAAAGAATTAAAAAAATAGTATTTTAAGAAAAGCATCAATTAGATACCTTCATGGAAAGTGATCTTGTGGAATCAAAGTAGCTATTATGCTCTTGTAACTCAGGAAGATCTATGATAAGGTTCAGTCTCAGACCCTGTCCAAGCTGCCAGTGCAAACCTCTAGGCTTGTGTTTACCGGTTTTTTTGAACCAGAACAACAACATATTTCATATTTATTGGCTGAAACTGTCAAGAAGCAATCTGGAAAGGTAACTGTTTTCTAAGTGGAAAACAAATGAGCATGTGTTGCAGATCTCAAATGCCATTCCATGTGAACTAATTCTTTGTTCAATGCTCTCAATAAGTAAAACATTTTTTTGCTTGGCAGACAATACGCTGCCATCATCATCTATAAAAAAAAAATCTCTTTCACATAGTCTTACAGATTACTTGATAAAAGAACAGGGCAATATAGACACTTCAACAGAGCCAAAATTCATTTTTTCATCATCCAGGAAGGGGGGGGGGGGNGGGGGGGGGGGGGGGGGGAGGAAGTAGGCTATACTTTGGAGAACTTGCATAACAGCAAGCAGTTGCTAAAAAATGTTGAAACTTTTTAATAACTAACCAAAGAACTTAAAAGCAAGGAGAGAATTCTAATGAAAGCAAAATTCTGCTAAAAGCTGCTGAAACACAACTGAAGAGACATAGTTCCAATATAAAGAATTATTTCCAGAACACAGGAAAATAACACAATATGCAGAAAGAGACACTGTACAGATTTTTAATAGTAAGAAAATGAAACACTAACCAATTATTTCAGATTGTCTTTGAAGAAAAATATTTTCCCTCAAATACTAGAAAAACAAATACTTCCAAGCAGGATTTCACAAATTAGAGAAGGAGTAAACAGCAAAAACCTCTCTGCAAAAGATAAACTTTCAAGAGCTAAATAAGGAGGACAGCAAAGAGAAGAGAATATTAAAAGGGGCTGAAAGAGAACTGGAATGAAAAGCTCTGTGTGCAGAACTAAGAAGCGAGGACAAGCACTCATTTGAAAAGCCACAACACAAACATCAACTATAATTACTATTGCATTTCTTCCTCTCAAATACTTACATTATTCCTTATATTATCTGAATATCTACAGTGTCGGTCACAGTTAACACAGGCAACAATGAATAAATTTCTTCAGACTGGGGGTAAAAAGAAGAACAAGACCAAAACCCAACAAAAATTATTTCTCTGAAGATGCAAACTGCCTGCTGTTATGGAATGGGGCTGATTCTGCAGTACCTCACTCATCCTTGAGCTACCGCTGGCATAGGAAACTAGTACAATTTGATAACTCAGCAATAAAATCCATCACTTGGGAGTAGGTTAAATTTTCTGCTAGATTAACAAAATGAACCAGCTCATCAGTTTGAGAAGCATCACAGCTTGGCACAAGTACACACAACTAGGAGGAAAGAAGCAAGAAGGACATCCTCTTTCAGCAGCAACAGGTGCTAAATGGGCTCTGACAGTTTGTCTAACTGCACACTGAGCAGTGTAAAATACAAGTGGCTTTTCCTGAACGATGAGTACTCTCACATACTCTACAGTATGAAGCAAAAAGAAACAAAGCTTTAAGAAATCAATGAGAACTCAAAACACAGATCAGGTTTTTCAAAGCTGGATGAGGATAGACATACCATCTTAAAGGAAGAGGTGTCAAGAGAAGCAAGACATAGAAGAGTTAGAGACCATTTAGCTTAATTTCAATTTCCAGAAAAAAAAAAAAAACCCACACAGTTAGCTGGATACTATTGTCTGAGCCACCTAGAAAATAAGATGGTAAAAACTAATAAATAATGGCATGTCAAAAAAAAAAAAATCAAGCCAAACTAATTTTTCTTTCTATGACAGGATAGGCTTTTTCAGAGGACCAGTACACACCTTGACACTTGACATTTGCATTATGTTCTCAAAACTGCTACAGAAACATGGTCCAGGAACAGCAAATAGCGGGCAGTTTTAATTAGTCTGTGTTCATATAACTATCAATATGAAATGACCGATTTTGTGGCATGCAGCAAGGATCTTTCCTTTGAAGACAATGTAGGCTTATTAAACCTGCAGGCAACACAAAGCTGCCAGCCTACTACAGGAAAGGATCAAAACTAACAAGGTCTTTGATAAACTGAAGAAGGGATCTGAATACGCAGGATATAATCCAGTTTGAATAAAAGCAAAGAACTACACTCAGATATATATAATTAACTGTATAAACATGAAAAGGGGAGTAACTCACTTAGCAGGAGCCGCTGCTACATCAGATCATAAACTGCCCTGAGAAGGGCAGGGATACACAACAAAAAGCAATAATTTGCAAGATGCTTGAAACAATCTTCTCATACAACTTGACAGCAATACACCAGGCAGACACTATCCATTTTCAGTACTGTATTTTAAGAAGTATCAGGAAGAGAGCATAAGGGGCAAGCAATAAGACTGATGAGGGTATAACACGTAACGGTAGACTGAAAAAACTCAAAAATACTTCATGCAGGGAAGAAGGGGGAAAAAGGAGCTGTTGAGCAATCTTCAAATACAGAAAACACCAAAAGAAAAGCATAACCCATTTGCCTTGTTCACTAAAGATCATAATAAAAGGACTGGCAGGAGGATTAAGATAAGAGGACAAACAAGGAAAAAAAGATTGTTCAACAGATTTCTTTGGGAAGTGTGGAATCACTTCAAGATCTCCAAACACATCAGACAAGCATTTGTCAGATATAGCTTAAAAAAAAAAATCAGTCAGTCTTGTCTTGAAGCACAGGAATTGTTGGGTATTGCTCAGCATTTTACTTCACCCGTACTCAGAAGCTGCCCCTGGGACAAGGCTGAAGCACAGTAAAGTCAACCCACTAAGCACTGTTATAGTTGAACATGAAACATGAAATCTGGGATTTCAGCAAGGCAATAAAAATTTCGGCTTGCCCAGCATGAGGGCACAATAATGGATTCCAAATATTAGAGGCATTTGCCTCAACAGCACTAAATAGCTTAACTGAAGTGATGTAATCTGCAAGTAGGTGGCAAAAGTTGATTATTTACCACCTTTGAAATCTTTGTAAGAGCCTGACAAGTAAGATTCATAGCTATCGGGTAACTGATGCAGCTGTTGCTACCAACACAAATGATGGAGCCCAGGGATACACCTACAGCAAACAGTTTTCCATCACCTGACAGAGTGACTTACTGGCTACCTAGACTAATTCCATTTTGCCCACTCACAGAAACAGTCTGACTAAGCCTTACAGACCGTTCACAGAAACAGAGCTGCTCCACTAACCTAAAAAATGAAGAACTAAGGAGTACTTAAACATAGGCCCTAGCTAGGTGATGAAAAACTCAATTCCTCTCCCCCCAAAACGTAAAAGCTAGTTCTGATGAGACAGACTCAGTTCCAACACAAACTCCTCTCTCTTGTGTCTGCTGTAACTACTCTCCCAAGCTTCTGTGCACTTTTAATCTCGTAACAACTGAAACTACATTACTTCTGTCTGACACAACAAGTATACTGGAAAGCTGAGAGGAGTTCAATTTCAGCTCTACAACCGTGAAAACCAAGTAAATGACTCAAACGAAGCAGACTTTACAGGTAAACTTTTGGAGGACTCCAACAGTTTTGATCTCGCCAACAGAATTTACTGTGGAATCCGCCTCTTACCAGAGAACTCAGTGACTTTAAAATACATGTTACTTAAAAGAAAAATCCTCATCTGTCGCAAGACAGGAGGTGGAAGCTTACTGAGTAGTACTGAAAGAATCAACTTGAGAAATAAAATCAGAAACACTGATAAAATACTCTATAATACTTTCCATTTCAGGCTTAGCTCATCTGTCCTTTTCTTTTTTTTAGATCTTTTTAAATGCATACGTTGGTCAGGCAGATTACATGTGCTACAACGAGTTCTCAAAAACAACCAAAGAACCTCATGTACTCAAGTGAGCTTCATTTCGGTGTTTAGTTAAAATTAGCAAAGCAATACCCAAGTTACTTAAGGGTGAAAAAGGCTGAGATGGTCAAAGCAGACTTGATAAAACTCAGTTCCTACTTAAACATCAAAAAAGGACTTGCCTCTCTCAACTGGGACTGTACAAGTGCTAGACACTGCTCGGGCAGCTCAGGACACCAGGGAACACAGCAGCACAGAGCTTTTGCGACGTAGGAACAGAAAACCACATTTAAAATTTCATTGAAATATAGTGCAACAGCACATTAGAATCCCTTTAAAAGATTCCCAGAGAGCTCAATGAGGCAGAATATTATCAATCTGCACAAAATGTAACAAGTTATGCAATAATTTAGTACTTTTCATAAACATAGGTAGAGGCAGAAAATTGAGAAACAGAGGTAACCAATACTAACAAATCGTAAATTTACACATGCACAAAAAAACACAGCTGAAAGCTAAAATCACAAAATACGCAACTCTCAGATTCAAAAAGGTCCTGTCATATCCCTGGAGGATGAGCACTCTGACACAGCATCACTATCACTACTAGACTCTCATAACCCTTCCTAGACATCTTTGATACCAGCCCCGGTCAGAAAGGAGAATACTAAGATAAGAACAAAAATTTCAGATGTTGCAGACCACCCAAATAAGACAAAATAAGCAGCCAGAATAAAGACACACAGAAAAAAGAAGAAATAACAAGGGAAAATAGAATCAATAGCTAGGCAACCAAGATACCTACTTAAGACACTCCAGGAAACAGCGATGCTGCACAGAAGACGATATGAGTAAGTCTGGTGTACGCTTGTGTATGTTACTTAGACACACTACACCCTTCATGCTACCAAAAATACAAGCAGCCAAGCATTATCACTCTGACAAGTGATAAAACGCTACAAACACTAACTGAAGAACAGCGAAAACAAAGGAAAACAAGATACCAGAACTAAACCTCCAGCCAAGTAAAATACAGATTAGAAGGTAGACTATAAAGTGGATCATTTAAATGCTACAATAATAGCTTGGCTTCTTTCATCTACTACATTCTCTGTTCCTCCTTCACTTACACGAAAATGGCAAATTATGATCTCAAATTAATGACTACAGGACTAATTTAAGCACAGATATTCATGATACCATCATAATACCAAGTTAATCCTCTCAGTAAAATATTTTCATTCAAATTCACAAAAATAATCTGGGCTTTTTCTAACTACTTCTTTAGGGCATATACTAATACACAGCTACGCTTACATTAATGCAGCTTCAGACAACAGGGTGGACTTAAAGAACATACTTAGAAGGAAAGAGTCAGTTTTTTCTATAAAAAATGACCTAAGACAGGGCAGTTCTGCGTAGCTGCCCATAATATATTCTGTGATTTTTTAATAGTAAAGTTATGATTCAGTTTACATACTAAAAAAAAAGTTAGTGAATATATTTCATAGAATATTCACATTCCATGGCAGTGGATGTTTTCTTAATCAGCCACAACATTTCAGTTCTGTATATCCTTGTGGATAACCACCTGAAATTTGTCAATAAATGCAATAGTGTTCCATCCAAACGCTTCTATAGTCAAAGACAACAAAAGCCTGTTGTTCATCAAAAAGTTGACAGTATAACTTACACCTGAACTCTTCATAATTGTCTAAAGAGTGAAGACTAAAATAATTTAAAGATGTTCCATAAAACATCTAAATGAACACATAGGGAGTTAAACGTGCAATTGTGAGGTGAAGTTGATATAATGAAAAACAGCATTGAGTTTCTTCATAAACTGTTTCAGAGTATCTGCATGGGCTTTACGCACATCACCAAAGTGGCAATCTAAGAAAGAAATTTTTTTTCCCTGAGCTTGAAAGACCTGACATATAAATAGTTTATATGCAACTGTAGTGTATCTTCTACAGCAAGTTAATAAATAGCAAAGGTGATGTTTAATCAGTAGCTGTTGTTTAGAGAATATACAGTCATTTCTCTCTGGAAAACAAAAACTAAAAATAAAAAAAAAAGAGAGAGATTACAGAAGCTGCCTGCCATTTTGCCACGTAACTTAATAGCATTTCACGAGAATACAGCTAACCAGGGGGAAATGCGATGGGGTAAGGATGTAAGGATCAAATTAATAGCCACATTATCTGCCATTAAGTTCTCCTTTAGGGATGGATTTAGAAGCCTCAAACTACAAATGCAACTAATTAACTGTGCCCTACACAGGTTTTATGCATAACATTGTTCTAAAGTCTTTCAGTTTTATGAAGAAGTTCACACAGATAAACTACAGTTCAGATGTTCACATAACCGCAAAGAAATCATTTTAGCCCTCCAAAACTCACAGTTAAGCTTCAGCTACAGAAACAAATCCAAAGAAACCTACACACACAAGCATGCAAACACTCCCCCTCCCCCATAAAATGCAACTTCATCTCAGTTAATAGGCTCCTTATCTTTAAGATTACACAACTAAAGTATTAAAGAATTCCCTTGTTTCTAGTCTTCTGCGTCATCAACACAGCACAGCTAACAGTAACCATATTCTAAAAAAAAAAAACACACACACCAAACCCATTCACAGTTGTTTGAAACCATTATATGACTTTAGAAAGTAAAATATATAACCTCTTACCTGAGCATGAAAATTTGACATAGTCGTTGTCTCTATATCTTTCTTTCCCAAAATCTCCATTTTCACTGGTGAATTGGGAAAATTAAATGAAAAGTAGTCTAAAAAGTCAGGTAAATAAGTAGCTGCCCCATGAACAATACCCATTACATAGTAAGCTGCACAGTTTTCATTTTCACTAAAAACCAGACCCACAAACTCTTCTGCAAATCTCTCCATCTCCACAGGAGATAAGTGGGAGAGTTCATTACTGTAGGCATGGATAACTGATGCACCTCCGTTAGGCTGGTGCTCAATATGAATCAGCTGTTTGAACTCCAATGTGTCCAACCTTTTGAGTTTATTTTGAACCCGTGGCTCCTTTAACGAGACAAATGGAAACTCACTGTTCTCTGGTATCTTGGACTCACAGTCCTTCTTGGGATCCATATTTTTCCCATTGAAATCCTTAAGATGATCATCTATGATGCCTTTGGCTTCCTGATCCTCAATATCAGAAACCAATCCTGAGCAGATGGTCTGAATGGATTTGCTGTACATTTTTGGACGCTTCCTCTTCTCATTCTCTTTATGTTTCTTTTTCTTTTTCTTCTTAACTTTTTTAATCTGTAGCTCTTCTGCATTGGTTTTTGGTTTCTCCTTCCCAGCTGTTGAGAGGAACAAAAATAAATCTCTTAAGTATCTTCATATACAAAACACATATTTGAAGATCAATATTTGAAGTTACTAAAACCCTCACCATGGTACACAAAGACCAGAGACCGATACCAAAGGTCACAATGTGTATCTTGCTGAAAATGGGTAGTAAGAGACAGCTGCCATGTTCACATAACAGCTGACAAATAAGCAGGGAGGAAGGGAAGGGAAATCACAAAAAACCAAGTTTCCCAAGGCTGCTTTCATGATGAGTCACAATCCTTAATCATACCCTCAACTGGTCATCAGCAATTACTATACCAGAAAGTTCATAGATATGACAGCTGTCAACAAACATTGCCAAACAGAGTTTACAAACGGTCAATGAATATCAGCCACCATCAGCAAGCTGTTCACAAGATGTCACTGCCAGAACCTACCTTGTCAGATGGTTTACATGGTTATTCTTCCAGAAGTAAATAAACTTTATTGAAATGCAGGTGAAAATATCTAAAAACTGACCCCATACTTCTTGGAAATAAAAATAAATAATTTAAACAGAACAGCAACAACAAAAAACCCAAACAACCAACCACCAAAACCCAAAACCTCACAAAACACAAACTAGTTTCAAGTTTATATAATATACAAGCTGAACTGAAAACAAACTGTAATGGCCTAAAGTCAAAAGTACTCATTTGGGGATAACACATTCAAGTGATTCCCAAGGTAAACTTTCTTTCTTGTTTTAAAGTGTTTTTCTTCAAATGCTTTTGGCAGTTTTTTGCAAGTAATAAACAGAGCAGCCAAAAACACTTCTGTCACTACACATTGCCCTAAAGTCTAGCAGTTGAAATCATTTCATGATTTGATAAATCAAATTACTGGGTACATTACAGTGCAAAGTTATATTCACAACAAGCGACTCAAGATCACCAGGTTCAGATACATAAGCTTAGTAGTTCAGTCTTGCAATGAAATAAACAATTTCTAAATAAGCTCAAATTCACAAGAGTTAAGTTAGCCAGTCTTACTACTACGCTGTGGTAGACTATTTTCAGCTTGCAGTCCTCAGACCAAGTAATTCACAAGTGCCCTTTAAAACAAAAAGATCACAACTGATGGTGGATGGAATCACATGTTCTTGCTGATAATTAAGAGGTCTGGATATAGAAGGTACGGATAGTGGACAGGAGAACAAGCAATTAAGACACTTGCCTCTGAGCTTCTTGAGGTCTGTGACAGCAACTACATACCTCTGGGATTTCTGAGGCGGAGGCAGGTGAGCTAGTTCTCTCTCTAGCTCCTATTCATCTTACAAGGGGAGAGGTGGGGGGGGAGTAAGTGCCCTGAGGTCACTCATTTTTTACTTATCCCAAACAAGGAGGTGAGCTCTAGGATTTCTTAACCTAATCCACACAGTTTATAGAATAGTCTGGGTTGGAAGGGACCTTTAAAGATGATCTAGTCCAAACCCCCTGCAATGAGCAGGGACATCTTCGCCTAATTGCTCAGAGCCCCTTCCAAACTGACCTGGAATGTTTCCAGGGATGAGCATCTACCACTTGATGCAGCGCTCCAGATGGGGTCTCGCCAGAGTGGAGCAGAGGGGCTGAATCCCACCCCACGCCCTGCTGGCCCCCCTTATTGTGATGCAGCCCAGGATGCAGTTGGCTTTCTGTGCTGTGAGCGCACATTGCCGGCTCTTGTCCGGCTTGTCATCCATCAGTAACCCCAAGTCCTTCTCAGTAGGGCAGCCCTCAACGCCTTCACCCCCCAGCCTGTATTGACACCAGGGGTTGCCCTGACCCAGGTGCAGGACCCTGCACATGGTCTTGTTAAACCTTGTGAGGTTCACATGGGCCCACTTCTCAACCTTGTCCAGGTCCCTCTGGATGGCATCCTGTCCCACAGCTGTGTCAACCTCACCACTCAGCTTGGTGTCACCTGCAGTCAAGAGCTAGAAACACTGCCTTCACTCTAAATCGGATTTAACGTAGCATGCTCTGTGAACACGATTTCACTTTCAGCTAACCATGTTCATCTGCCAAAAGGCACAGTATGTTCATGATAATCTGTCCTTTCATTAGGTTAAACTTAACGTAGAACTAGCATGGGCCTGTGCAACAGGACTGCTTCATCTGGTAAATGCAATATTCACCACTTCTTTAACATCTTTTTGCCAAGAGTCTTTAAATGTAGTGGGCATGGAAAGACCAGAAAGAACAGCAACACGTGTACAATCAACTCCCTCAACCTTAGAGGAGTCCAGGAAATAGTTCATTGAGGCTACCAGGGTAATTCAGTGAAATGTAATCACCTGACAAAAAAAAAAAAATCACATTCTGAGGTAGCGTAATGGTGTCATTATGGCACCAGTTCCTTTCAGGGGAAATAAAAACAAAGAAATGGTTTATGACAGTGGGAAGTTCCATTTTATAGGCTTAGAAATCTCAACCCAAACCTCAAAATACAGACTACATAACAGACAATTTTTCCCCTCCTCCTGACTGCAGGAATACACAACTAGAGAGCATCCAAGAGCCTACAGGTATTTCAAACTCTTAAAATCCCTTAACTTACCATTTTAAAATTGTTTCACTCTAAACATGAAAATGTGTTGCTATACTGACAGATACCATAAAGAAGTCAAACATTTCCAGATATTGTATTGGTTTGAATATAGAAAACATGGAATTATAGGACCAAATGCTGCATCAAGGTGAGACAGGTGGAAGCAGAGGTTCCCTGTCAACCCACTTCACTTGCTCTCAAACAGAGCTTTGAATTTTGTAGGCACTAGTCACTCACATCTGGAACTTCACGCATAGCGGGGAAAGGATGGGAATTTATCTTCACTGGGTTTCAGTCAGCAGTAATATAACTGGCAACAAATACAACAACTTCTAAGTTTCAAGCAAGAAACTATTTACTATGGCAAGAGCTAAACTGCTCTTTCATACTTCAGCGTGCCTGCAATCACCAAAGAAAACCTTAATACAACTGAAGATCAGCATCTATACGTCCTTGTTGAACATCCAGATATTAAATTACATTCTGTTATTACCAGTTGAAATGTAAAGTACTTACATAAAAGATGGGTATCAATCTGTACCTGTGCAAAACTACCTCAAAAACTGTTGACTTCTGTTGCCAGAATACAAGAAGGAAGATCATCTGCTTTCTCCTTTCAATCTGTCCCATTCCCTGCCTTCAATTATAGCTTCCAAGAAGTTTTACTAACAATCAATCTCATTCGACTCCTCCTGAAGTATGTGGTGGCTGTTTTTTTTAATCCACCACGATGTATTTCACAGATGCAGCTATGCAAAAAAAAAACCAACCCACAACAAAAAACACACACCACACACCAACCCCACAACCAAAACCCACTTTTAAGGTTACAAAACTACTAAACTACAAAACAGGCTTTTCAGAGGGGTGGTTGAAGCCCCAAGCCTGGCACTGTTTAAGAGGCATTTGGACAATGCCCTTAACAACAAGGGTTAACTTTTAGCCCTGAAGCAGTCAGGCAGTTGAACTGCCTGACTGCCTGATCCAACGGCAGTTGGATCATTGTGGGTCCCTTCCAACTGAAATAGTCTATCTTGTTCTAATTATCAGCCAACAGCACTCAAAAGAGCAAAGCCATGGTCTCAAAAGCAGTGGTACTTTGAAGACAGGAACAACAAATCTCAATGTAACACACACAATTAAAATCAGACAGACAGAATGTAAACCAGTGTAAAATTATATCAAGTTCACATAAACTCACCTAAAAAGGTTTGCACTCAAAACCAGTTGTAAGAACATATTTGAGTTAACATGGTACACACACCTACATAAGCACTCAAAACCCTATTAAGAGGGATTACACTAAGACATTTTGTAAAGTGAAGAACATTTATCACTCTGTGTTTGTTTTCACACCATCGCCATGAAACTTTCAAAAGGGAAAAAAAAGCTCTCAACCCCCAGGATAATAATAATTCATTTTCTAGTATGCACCACAGTCCTTGCAGCTTGAAAAGAAATTTTCTCTTCAGCTTTAGATACAGATATTTTAATAATATAGATTGTTTTTACTTTTGATCACAAACCACAGGGGTTATGCCATTTACACATACATCAATTATTTAAGTTCATCAGTACACACTTTCCCAAATCATGAGATGTTGCAAAAACATTGCGCACAATTTGGAACCAAATAAATATTTGCTAGCAGCCTCTCATCTCTTAACACAACTGTCTTCTCTTTTGCAGAAACTTTTGTATCTCTATATACCAAAAAGGACATTACCAAGCCCATTTTTAATTCTGAAACACCTGGAAACCAAGAGAGTGACAATCACAGAAGGAACAAAAAGCCATACAACAGAACAACAGCAGAAAATATACCATGGGAAGTAGCAGCTGGGAAGAGAAATAGAAAACAAATCAAAATGGGGAGTGTCTATCCTTGGGAAACAAAACATTAATCCCTTCTTCCAGGGTCTGAACTACTGATGCCACCGGAGAGGAAAAAAGCTTTATAACACAGAAGTCAGAAGAGAAAAGGGATTCCAAATAGGATTTTTTCAAAACATAACTAGAATGAAAGACTTAAACACAAATTACATACCAACAAGAGTAAAACTTAGCTCTCTAAAAGCACTTTAAGCAGAAATTTAAAAATAACATTGCTTCAACAACTGACTAGTTGTTTTGAGCCTTTTTCAAATTCACACAAGCTTATGCTACTGCATACACAAGAGCTCTACTTCATTTTCACACTGTCAGCAAATGACGTACTTAGAAAGGTTTATTTTTAGATATTTCAGACACTGTATTTCAGAGAAAATTATATTTATATTATAATGTTAAATTGAATACTGAAAGACTGGGAAAACATTAAATTCATAATTCTTTGTTTGACCTTCAAATGTGGATACACAATACAGCTGAGCAACCTAAGACCTCATTGCCACATATGGGTAGAGTCCAACTCCCCACTCTCCTGCCACTGCTGCTGGCCAGTGTCCTACACCATTCCTGGTACTGACTGATGCTCATCTGGATTGCACAGTAAATTGACTTAACTTAATGGCTCAGCAGAAAACTAGATTAGTGAACAGAATTGGTTCACGGCGCTGCCAGAGAGGAACCAGAGCACGGAGATCACCGATAGCAGGCAGAGAGGAGCAGCAGACCCCACCGCACACCAGTGGCAGCAAACCAGCTGGTCTGCTCAGCTCCACTGCCCACCACACCTTCATCTGCGCACCCCGAGCGCTGAACAAGGCTGAATTTTTAAGAGTAAAAAAAAAAGTCCCCACACACACTTCCTTAACACATATACAAGATAGGACCAAGTTCCTAGCAAACCTACATAGAAAGTTTCCTAACCCAAAATACTCACATACTCAGCAGTAACAAAACTACCTCTGAACACCTTTTAACCCCCTCCTAGGCAAGTCAGGCCAGACATACCACTCATACTTCCTCCACTGCATACACTGCCATGAAAGGTAGATCTTTCAGGGTAACTAAGTAAATATATTTATTGTTGTGCTACGATATTCTTGTCACTCAAAGCACAGGATCTATCAGTAAGGACTGAGATTCAGAACTGTTTCAATTTTATGCAAATAAGTCAATGCTCTGTTATTACTAGATGATCCATACTTGTAATTTAAATTGATGCTAGGCAGCCTGAACTCTGGTAACTACACATTCCTTCCAAGTGTGAGCTTTCATAAGAACTCAGAAATTACCAAAGTTTATTTTTTGTTGTGTTTCGTCCATGAGTTCATTTGAACTGTCATTTTACGTAAGCTGAGGCCACAAAGTTTTTACTTCATTCAGTTGTTTCAACTAGAGCAGTGTTTCTCAATTTTGAGGTCACAACCCCCAAAATAATTAGGGAGCAAACTTTAGAAGTTTAAAAAACAACCACCACAAAACCAACAACATCAACAATAAATTATTTCCCCACAGTTTTCTAGCTGACAGCTAGTAGCAAGAAGGGACAAGCATTTTTAACTGCAGCCAGTAATTAACATCAGTTTTCACCTACTCACTTCAGGAGGCCTCAGTCATGGACATTTAACAGACCTGAGAAGCACTTGGTGGGGGGCAGAAGCACAGAGGAGAGACTATTAACACAGAAGACCCTAAATAGGAACCACTTTTCCTAGATCTTTCAACTGAACAGAAGTGCAGGAACACAGAATCTTATTCCTCGCTCCACGGCACACAGAGTCACAGCAGTATCAACCAGCTGCAGGTATACCACTCGTTCTGCAGCGAGCGGTCAGCCTGGCTATTCCCATTATCCCCTACAAAACATGATAAAAGTCTTTGGCTTGGTCCCGTACCAACTATCTCCTGCTGCAGTTCCACGAGACACTCTGCCTAGTACTCCCCAGTAAGGGGATAGGTAAGAAATAAACTCCAGTTCATCATCTTCCCATAGTCCCACACGGCCAGACAAATGACTTAAGCGTTATCACTGCAATTCATACTAAAGCTACTGACATATTAGAAAACTAAGACAACTCAGCTCTGTTACAGCTCTTCAGGCTAAATCTTTAAATAGTCAACACAGAAATCCCAGTTCAAACCACAGATGCGTCCCACTGGATCATCCAATGAGTTTAAAGTTCATAACCACAAACAACTGAAAAACAGCTTAGAACAAGAACAGCCAAGATACCATTCACCAACCAGTAAGTAAATAAAATATGCAGTCGCAGAGAACACAAGTGTTCTTGGAGGCACTACCACTTACAGCGGGGGGGGGGGGNAAAAACAAAAGCCACCCAGCATAAGAAAAACCATGAGAAGCCTTTTAGATCTAAAAAAATTCTCAAGTTCGTATCAGATATCTAACTGACAAAAATTTTTATTTTAACATATCATGTATTATAACTGTATTTTAACATTTTCCAATAAATATAATTTATATATAATTTGACGAGTTAATGAAAAACATATTAAAAATTAGTTCAAAAGTATCAGAACTGACTTCCTAATAGAGTTAAAACACACATGTGGAATTTTGATCAGACACAAAAACGCAGTCACTCCACAATTAAGGAGAACAAGCAAGACTAACTGCCAAGAGGTTGAAAAGCCAACAGACCATGTGCCGAAAACAAACACAGCTTCAAGGTGCCTCAGTACACAGCCCAGGAAACAAACCAAACAGCAGGAGTACAACTGAGAACTGACAGCTACCTTGTTCTATTTGTAGGCTTGAAAGCTTGAATATTAAACATCAGAAGACTCAAGCCTGAAATACGTCAAATAATCCTATTTTATGTTGTCTCTACCCTCCTGGAAGTCGAATACTCACAACCACCCTGAAAAAAGTTATTCAAGGTTTTCAGAAAGGGATGCTTACAGGCACACAAACACAAGATGTGACAAAAGTTGCTACAAGGACCTACGTGTACTTCTACTATGTTTAGCTCATTAAGATAACTGCCTGTTACCTACCAGGGCCACACAGGAAGATCCTAACGTGCCTCCTCCTACACCCTTTCCAACAACTGCACTTACAACATCCCACTGAAGCTTTTTTAAGTTAAGCAGAGATTTATGATGTGATGAATAAAAAATATAAAGCTCTAAATTATTTTCAGTTAATTCTACAACAAACCAGTCACCTTAGTTACCCCAGTTAACCATATTAACTGCCTAAGTCTGGTCACCTGAGTTACCACATTAAATATATATATAAAATTATAGATTATTTAATGTATTTTATAGAATTATTTTTAAAAGCAGCAACCTATTCTTCCTTACCTTCTTCTAAATCTCTACTCTCCAAATAAATCAATATCCAAAATAAAAACTGCACAGAAATCCCACCTAGACTGAAAGTAAGGATAGGAAGTTGGCAGGGCTGGTGCAACAGAAGATTTCTCTTCGGAAAATTGCAGGTCTGCATGAAAACAAGAATATGTAAGAGGAATCGTGCAGGACAAAATTTCCACCTACTTAAGATCTGGATCTTAAGATACACTATCGGGTGAAAAAGTGATGATTTAGTCATCTTAATTCAGTGATGCTTTCCACAAGCAGCAAAGGCAGCAAACACAGTCCTCTACCATCATTTTTCACCCTGCTATGGAAGAACTTGAAAGACTAACCCACATAGAACCAGACCTCCTTTTGGAACTGATTATCACAGTATTTTAATTAATTTGTACCATGGAAATTAGAACTGAAACCCACAACACAATTACAGGACGAATGAAAAATACTGTACGTGCACCCAGCCTAGCAACTTACCCAGAGACATTTCCTAGCAATAAGCTGGAGGTAGAAACACTGTTCTCAAAGGAAGAGCTCCTATA
This sequence comes from Chionis minor, assembly GCA_013398295.1. Classification (NCBI taxonomy): domain Eukaryota; kingdom Metazoa; phylum Chordata; class Aves; order Charadriiformes; family Chionidae; genus Chionis; species Chionis minor. The sequence continues at coordinate 810,131 of VZSF01008422.1, forward strand.
AATGCGACAGCATTGCAATTCTCTCTGAAGTCTTGTCTTTGACATTAAAATTAAAAAACTACAATTATTTCCACAGTCTTCACCATAAAAATAGAAGTTCCAAATAATACACGTGCTACACACAGCCTATCACAATTTGTACCCACAGCCTTCAGTATTTCAGCTCTCTTCCAACCAAAAAAAACCCACCATATAGAAACCTTTTAACCTGCATCAACTATACAATCAGTGGGAGAAAAAAAGACTTGACTTGCGCTTTTCATTAATGTACTTGGAGTCTTTGCTTCAAGCTCCAGACCCCCATCTCCAGCAAGACACAGTCAAAGCTCTTACAGCACAGCTCTCCCTCCAGCTGCCACCTGCTCCATCCCAAAGGAGCACACACGGACGGTGTCTCTCCCTGCCTGGACAGCAGTAGAGACTGTCCGAGTCCAGCACTGTTCGTTCCTTTTAGATTCTCAAAGATTTGTTGCACTAGCTGAAGAGGAAGAGTAACTTTCGCAGTAGAAATGCATCAGTCACGTAAAGGGATGGGAAGGAATCAAGAGCAAGCGGCAGCAGAGAAGTCTCCAGAAAACTTGGGAAAGTGATCCACCAGCTACATAAAAGGTAAGCAAATGATTTAATGCATTCTTTCTGAAAAATGTTTCAGGCCCACTGAACTTGGAAGAGTTCTGGTCTCAGTGATCTCACCACACATACCCTACCCTGTATTTTACACCTGTCTCTCACCCTATACTCAAAATATTTTACTGGTAAGAGTTAATAACTTGGTGCATAAGGACTGTGAAGCACAATCAGTATTACAGGCAAATCGATGTGGTGGGTTGCGTGCCCTGCACTCTAATGTCAGTTTTTCCCACCTCCTCAATGTCCCATCAACTAAAGCACATTGCATATAAATCCTTTAATATTTTCGCTAAAGACATACAAAGACAAAATATAGTTGATGGGAAAAAGTATGCAGTGTGACTCAGAGGTAGGTCTCAAATACACCAATTTTATAGTTACTTCTGTGCAAAACTCATCTATAAAAAATTTAAAAGGTTCATAAGAATGTACAATTAAAAGAAATGTCATTTCTCACAGAAGAGTTAACAGAAAGCTTTAGAAAACAATTTGTACTTACAGATGTTCATTCTCCCTTCTTCCTTGCATTTTGGCATTCCATAAATCAAGGCATTTTATCTTGCAGAAACACACACTAAGAATTTCTCCTACCACATTTTTAGAAATTGCTATGCTCTGATATAAATGAGAAAAATAACACTAACTTCTCTTTTTTTTAAAGGGAAAGCACAAACAGGACTGTTTACAAATAAGCCTATTAATCCTTTTCCTTTTCACAGGACCTCCAGTAACCCTCTGCCATGTCACACTGTTGTGAAATTTTTTTTCTATGAAACTTTCAATTTCTCAAAAGTAACTTTTTTATTATGCAGACTTCTTGAAAAGCAAGTTTAAATCACTTCTATTTCCTGAATTTTTAACAATATGCATGTGCCAAGAACCGTTTTTTCCAAGAACTGAGCTCTTCTTCCACATGACAGATCGAGAGAAAAAAGGGGCAATTATATAGCTTTATTCTACAGAGAATACATCTGCAAGTGCAAAAGGATGACAAAAAAGCTTTTCATTCTAGATGCGCAAGAAAAGCTATCAGGCTTTCTGAAAGAGCCAAACTCATTTCCTTTAGCAGCCTAATGAACTGCAAAAACACACTTCAAGAGTTGCGCTTCTCCAACATAGGCAAATTTTATCATCGCTTTCAACAGAACAGCAACCCAAGTTTAGGCAGATGAACACCTCACATCCCTAAGCTTCCTAATACAAGCAAACTCTTCCACATTCATCTCAAAGCACAAAAAGCAGCCTTATGCACCAACTCTCCCTCTAAAGCATGGCCACCAGGAGCAGGGAAGCAATTGTCCGCTGTGTTCTGCACTGGTGAGGCCCCACCTCAAATATTGTGTTCAGTTTTGGGCACCAGAGTATAGGAGAGACATTGAGGTGCTGGAGCATGTCCAGAGAAGGGCTTTGAAACTGGTGAGGGGTCTGGAGCACAAGTCCTGTGAGGAGCAGCTGAGGGAATTGGGATTGCTCAGCCTGGAGAAAAGGAGGCTGAGGGAGACCTTATCTCTCCCTACAACTACCTGAAAGGAGGCTGTAGCAAGGTGGGGGTTGGTCTCTGTTCCCAAGTAACAAGCAACAGGACAAGAGGAAATGGCCTCAAGTTGCACCAGCAGAGGTTTAGGATGGATATTAGGAAAAAATTCTTCACAGAAAGGGTTATCAAACATTGGAACAGGCTGCCCAGGACAGTGGTGGAATCGCCATCCCTGGAGGTATTTAGAAGACAGGAAGACGCAGCGCTGAGGGACATGGTTTAGTGGTAACTTGGCAGTGCGAGGCTAACGGTTGAACTTGATGATCTTAAAGGTCTCTTCCAACCTAAATGATCCTATGACTCTAAAAGCCATCACTCCCTCATTACTGACCTCTTCTCTAACTAGCCACCTTTTAAGCTGGATAGCTAGTTTAACTAGTTAGGTATGCTATTACCTCCACCCCCTCAATTAAAGTAAGTCACAAACAGAAGGAAATTCAAAAAAGACAAACCCCAAAACATTAACAATATTCTCAACCTAAGAAGAAAAGCATTTAGCAGATGGTCAGAGTAACATTTTACAACAAGATGTAGCTCTAATTCTTAGAAGGAAGAAATATTTAGAGACCAGCACTGTAGCCTCTTAACACACACAGAAAAAACAACCACAAAACCAAAACCCTAAGCAAAAGGAAAGTAAGGCTGGTTTCAAACCTTTGTTCCTAAGCCCACAAAGTGAATTCTGAGCTCAAAGTAAAAGGGCTCGGGCCTTAACTTCTGTTCCACGGGAAGAAGATATCCTTAGATGAAGGGTTAATAATTTTTGAGAAGGTCATAGAGGCACTGACCACTGATACATACAAGAAGTTGCATGTTAAAGCACTTTCGCCTTTACTCTCTTGCCCTCAGCTCCCAGGATGTAAAGGTAGATCAGCAGAAGGAATCGGGCGATGTTACACAAACTTGACAGCACATACAAGCCCAGCCAGTCAGATTTTGGAAGCCCACAGAAGACATCCACAGCTGCTGTTCTGAACAGGATACAAGTGCACTGGAGAGGATCTATCTGTTCCCAAACTGGTCTCCTGACACACCTCCTTCTTTCCCTGAAATAGGAATCAATTTTGCAGGATGCCGGCAAACCAAACATAGCCTCTACAAAACGCTTCCCACCAACATCTTAAAGAAAACCTAAAACATGATACTTGACACGTATCAGATATATGCACTGTTCTCTGCGAGAATAGCCTATCCTGCTACTAAACTAGCTCAGAACAGCCGAGGTGTTCTAACACACCCCCTGTGCATATGCTTTTTTATATTAACTTTAAAATAAAGCACCAATTGAGGCCCAATACCCTCATTAGGTATCATTAATTAGATCTGCGTAATAAGACTTGCTGTCTTTGCAGCATCCCCCTCATCCGCTGAATGGCAACAGAAATAGGACACTGGCTAAAAAAAAAAATGATGCCGGTACACAAACAAAGCGGGAAGAACCTCACTGCTGAGGCAGTTAAGCGTCGCCTCATATCTCAACCACCAACTTCCTTTCATGCTCGGCAAAGACAAGCCACATCTGTTCTTTTCACAGGAAGTCAGTCATCAGCTTACACATTCCTCATGGTCTAAGCTGATACCTTGAGATCTCATCACCAGTTTTTAAGCTTTCAGAGTTGCTAATACAGTTACTCAGAGCTGTGTGCAGCATATAATGTGATGTATTAATTACAGGGTTCCATGTCTCTGACCTCATATGAGCATGTTGAAGTTAACGTTTTGGTTTGGGAGTTTTTTTGTTTGTAAATGAAATCCAACAGCAGACAAGATAACAGAAAATTGTATCAGGAATTTGTTCCTAACTTCAAAAGCAGAATCTGAAAACAACAGATTAGAAAAAGATATTTGGTCTACTTAAATAAGCAACATCCTCAGAGAAAAAACGATGCAGCATGACCTAGATAATGAAGAATAAGGCAGATCAAGAACTGGCTTAACTGCTGTGCTCAAAGGATTGTGATCAGCAGCACAAAGTCCAGCTGGAAAACAGACCCTACTGGAGTAACTCAGATGTTGATACCTTGTGCCAATACTGTTCAACACTTTCATTAATAGCCGGCATCATGGAACAGAGCTCACCCTCAGCAAGCTTGCAAGTGATAGAAAACTGGAAGGAGTGGCTGACACACCACAAGGTTGGGCTGCCAGTGAGAGGGGCCTTGAGAAACTGTAGAAATGGGCCAACCGAAGTCTCATGAAGTCAGTACTGGGATGTGCAAAGTCCTGCACCTGAGAGGAATAACCCCGTGCACCAGCACAGGCTGAGGACCAACCAGCTTGACAGCAGCCCCACAGAGAAGGACATTCACCTAGAGCAGGTTGCCCAGGACTGCGTCCAGTCAGGTTTTACAATCTCTGTAGGCAACCTGTGCCAGCACTCAACCACCCTCACACTAAGAAGGTTTTTTTTCTTACATTCAGCCAGAATTCATGTGTTTTAATTTGTGTCCGCTGCCTCCTGTCTTGTCACCGATCGCGGCCAAGAAGCGTCTGTCTCCATATTCTTCATTCCCTTCCATCAGGTATTTATATACATTGATGAGATCCCCTTGAGCCTCCTCTTCTCCAGGCTGGTCAGTCCCAGCTCTCTCAGCCTTTCCTCATAGGAAAGATCACAGGATAGAATCATAGAATAGTTTGGTTTGGAAGAGATCTTTAAAGGCCATCTAGACCAACCCCTTGCAATACACAGGAACATCTTCAACTACATCAGGTAGCTTAGAGCCCCCCCCAACCTGACCTTGAACATTCCCAGGGATGGGGCATCTACCACCTTCTCTGAGCAACCTGGGCCAGTGTTTCACCACCGGCATTCCTTATACCTAGCCTAACTCTACCCTCTTTTAGTTAAAAACCATTACCCCTTGTCCTATTGTAACAGGCCCTACTAGATGCTCTAGTCCTTTCATCATCTTTGGCCATGTGATGGACTCACTCCAGCAGAAGTCTCATGAAGTCAGTACTGGGATGTGCAAAGACCTGCACCTGGGAGGAATAGCCCCGTGCACCAGCACAGGCTGAGGACCAACCGGCTGGACAGCAGCCCAACAGAGAAGGACATTCACCTAGAGCAGGTTGCCCAGGACTGCGTCCAGTCAGGTTTTACAACCTCTGTAGGCAACCTGTGCCAGCACTCAACCGCCCTCAACCACTCAACCATCTTTCTTCTACTGGGGAGCCCAGAACTGGACACAGTACTCCAGATGCAGCCTCAGCAGTGCTAAGTAGAAGGATAACCTCCCTCGACCTGCTGGCACTGCTCTTCCTAGTGCAGCCCAGTATACTGTTGGCCTTCTTTTGCCACGAAGGTACACAGCTGGCTCACAAAGTCAGCTCGTCTGCCAGGGCCCCAAGGTCCTTCTCAGCAAAGCTGCTTTCTAGTTGGTCAGCTTCCAGTAAATACCAGTGCCTGACGTTATTCTTCCCCAGACGCAGTACTACTCTCAGAGGTACCCAGTGACAGCACAAGAAATAAAAGGTACAAATCAAAATACAAGGAATTCCTTTTAAAAGTAAGAGAACACATTTTTACTGCAACAGTGGTCAAATATTGATACTGGCTATCCAGGGAGATTGTGGAGCCTTCACCCTTGGAGATACAGAGTCTGAGAGTCCTGGGCAACCTGCTCTAGTTGACCCTGCTTTGAGCAGCAGCATTGGACTAGGTCCTTCCAGCCTCAACTACTGTAGAACTCTAAGATGCAGTAGATGTGCAAGTAAATGGGAGAACATGATCTTCATTACATTCCATTACAATAAATGAAGTTGAAGAAATCAGCCAAAATTAAGACTGCCAGTTACACGTAATTTTTTAGTATTTGACAAAGTTCCTGAACTGTAACTCTTTAGTTACTCATTTTTGTGTATTTATTAGATATGCGACAGATTAATTTTTCTTCTCCACACTACACAAAATTATAACCTTGTTCAGTAACTGCAGAGAAGATGCAGGTATCACCAATATTATTCCTTGACTAGTCTTCACTACTACTGTATAAGCAACACGGTAATGATAGTTATATTTTTAATCTCCAGTACTTAACACAGTTGTGGAAAACAATATAACATTTACAGTTAAGTTTTAATTTGCAACCCTTATACTAACTAACCAGAGAAAATGGCATTTAAATTAAATGAAAAATATAGTATTAAAACTCAGTATCCAACCCAATAAAAATAACTTTAAAGTACTAGAATGAAATACCACTACATAGTTTGAACTTACCTTTCTGCAATAATTTCACCTCTCCATTTTCTTTCTTGATTTCATTCATTATTTTGTGCTTCTTCTTCTCTTTTTGCTTCTTTTCCCTTTCTTTAATTTTGTCTTTGATTTGAGCTGAAATGCAAATATTTTACAATTAAGTAGGAACAGAAAACTAATTGTCACATGCAAGTTTCATATTACTCTTATGTAAGCTCTATTAGGAGGATAAAAGGAGGAGTTACAAGGAAATCCCAGTACTTATAATATGAAAAGCTAATGTTTATCCGTTGCATAATCCAACATAAACTTATTTAACTCAGACAAGTTTTGTTTCTATTATGTTAGAACCATACACAACAACTCAGCATGCTAACTGCATACAATCAACAATTTTTGCTTACTCCTACTACCCTCTGCTCTTATTTTGCATCTGTAGTAGGCTCTTATTTCTTGAAATTCAAATTACACACATTAGACAAGAAATGGGGAAAGAGAGTATGGTTTGTATACTCCTGGGTGCACATAATACACTAGAAGCCTCACATAACTATCTTCACATAGTCTAAATTTAAAGGCTTTTGCAAGTACCTTGGAATGAAGGCCTAATTTATCAGCTGCAAAATCTTTTACATTGAGTTCACAGGCTACACTAATGCATTAACAGCAGTAAGATGTAATTAATAGAAAAACATGAAACATGCTGCATTTGCAAAGCAGATACAATGCACTGGTGCTTCCCTTGCTTACCTACAATGAGCTTACCCTCAGCAGCCTCATTATTCATTTACTTTCTTGTCAAGTCACTCCAGTTTTTTAAATAGTTGTCATACGAGAGCAGAGCTTTTAGGCATGCTTTCTACATCAAAAATACCAGACCCAGAGGAATTCATCATTTCAAGGAACAATCTTTTAAAGCGGAGTTTAAATTTGAGGCCAAGCATTTAGGGAAGTCAGACTTTCCTAGGCCAAGCCACACTGCAACCAGCACCGCATGCCTCGTTTCTTGGCCTGAAGCCAAGTACCTGCTCCAAGAGTTTACTGGGCTTTTTAACCTCCCCAGGCAAAGAAGAAATCTGATTTCAAGCTTCTACATGATGTTACACTTCAGAATGCTTTCTCAGTAATACAGCTGAAAGACAATCCTGATGTTTTATTTATGGTACTTGCATCACACACTCCGCATGGAAGCAAAGAGAAATCCAACTACTTTTCCTTAAGCATTCACATAAACCAGAAGAAAGTATCTTCACTACTAACGAATCAAAATATTCCTCAGAACCAAACCAAAGAAAGCCTTCAACTCTAGAAGGCAGTATAGAGTGTCCTATACTCAAACTATTTATGAAGCACGTTAATAGTTAAAGAAAAGGTGCAAAGGGTTGACAGTAATCCATATAAATGAATGCTGTAACCATCATTCAGATAACCATCATGCTGAACCCACAGCATTCATGTCTTTCTTTTTAGGACTCTTCTGGTAAGGCTACAGAACTTGTACCCTAGCAGCTGTTAGGGTGAAGAAGGTACTTTGGGAAGAGCCTGAGAAAGAAAATAAAAACCAAGAGAGAGAACAGTTGAGATATGTCTCTGTCCATCCACAGATCAAGATAAGCAGTGGGGAGAGAATATAAACTATGTCAGCGCAAAAATAATAAGGAATAAGGGAGCCATGTTCAAAACTGTCTGGAAGTCTTAGTTCTAAGTGACAGAAACAGTCACGTCCAAAGAAGAGCCTTTTAAGGGTTCAATGAGAAGGGATGACAAAGCAGATTCATCTGTATAGCAGACCATGGAATCCAAACAGATCTTCCTAAGCAACGCTAACCTATTCCTACAAAGTACAGATTTAACAGACATGAATCTTCCCCTCTAGCATGCTTCTCCCCCAAAAGAAACCCCCAATTGTAAATCCCCTGCAACTTAAGCGTATGAAGTAGGAAATAAATTACACAACAGGAGTTTTAGGTAACACTGAAAGCAGACACTCACTCAGCAAGCAGGCAGTAACACCAGGTTCGATTTGTAACCTGCAATGAATGCCCAATTTAGCCAGGATTATAATTATCATGGGAAGACCTAGATATTATCTCAACATTTGCATACTGTTAAGAGGCACACGACTTGTTATCACTTACGAATCAAAGAAAGACTGAAGAGCACATACAAATGCTCAGCACTGCTGAAAGAGGACCAGAGGAAGACTGAAAGAATCCTTTATTGCAGGCTCATGAATAGCACCATAGGCCAATGAATCTTCCAGTTTTGTCAGAAGCAACACATAAGTAAGGACAGAGAAGCTGAAACCTTTCAAAGAGCCTCTAGTTTATTTTCCCATCTAGAAAGCAATTAGCAGAGTCAATGGTGAGATGTTCCAGACAAAAGAAACAATGGATGTGTCCTGTGACCTCCTCCAGCAACAGCCACAAGCAAATCATACCTGAAGCGACTGCAAATACAATGTAAATGCAGCTGAGGGAGGTTTCAAGTAAATTAAACTTAACTATTTCCCTTTTAGAAATCACAGTACTGTAACAAAACCAGTGTATTGCCTGAGGCAAGTAAAGAACAGTTGATAATCCCCATTTAAATGTACGAATTTTCGCGTTTCCTCCCTCAAAGCCCAAAGAACAGATAAGCAATAGATGGTAAAGTTCTCCTTAAAAAAAAAAACTATAAATACTGAAATCAAGACAAAACATAATATAATTTTTAAAACCCTGTGTCAAAATGAGAGTCATTCCATGGATTAACGCTTGATCTTAATTCTCAGTTCAAGTGTCTTCAGTTTATGAGTAAAGTATTTTCTAGTCTGCCTAGCAGAACTCAAACAATTCTCAAACAAAATTCTGCAGGTTATTCTCCTCAGGGACAGATACTCCATTTCACACCTTTCAATGGAATGTCGAGATCAAAATTAATCGAATAATTTTAAGATTGAGTTTACCGCAAAATCTACTGCAGCTTAGCTATGGTGGTTCTGCAAAGTCAGGAAATTTAAAGGCATCCAATAGTCATTATAATCGATAAGTGTGATCAAAATATGCCTATGGCACATACCTAACAAGGAAGGGCAAGTGCAATTCCTCGAGTACAGGCTCCATATTAACTGCTGCCACCATACACATGACACTGTCCCATAAAGCTGATACAGCTCAATACAGGCTGGAGCTCTTTGGGACTTTCCAATATGCCACAGACCAGTATCTCCCCAAGCATCTAATATAAGGTACCAATCCCCTCCAGCCATACATAACTTCAGTCCATATATCACTTCCTCAACCAAGAAACATGGAAATTCTTCACAAAAATCCTGCTTTAAGATGAATACCTCCAACTATAAGCAATTTACAATCTACACGTCTTACAATAAACAACCATTAAGTGAGGCTGGCAAGGGAAAACAAGATAAAACCTGTTCTGTTGAACAAGTTAAGAAAACTTGGAATGCTCTTGTCTAGCTTTTTTGAAAATTTACCAGCGACAGCTACTATCGATTCAAAACCTTAGGTCTTCACTTCATTTGTACCGCAACAGCATCTCAAAGTAAAAGGTAGAGAGAACTTTATACTAAACTCTCCATGTCCACAGAACATTCTGCAATTAGCTTTTACCAATAGTACTAAGAAACTTAAAGAAGGCAAAAAAAAAAAAAGGTTTGAGCCACAATATGGAACAGATGAAATAAGTCCCCAGGGAAATAATGTAACCCAAATGGTCAGGACAAGAGAACACCAAGTGCCAACAGCTATTACCTCCATATGTCACAGCATTGCAACTGCCACTGGAACAGTTTCAATTTTCAAAATGACAAAAAAATGAAGCTTCAGAAAATCAATTAACAAATTTAAGTTTCATATGCTAATGAGAAGATAAATTACCCTTCTCCTTACTTTGAATTCAAATTATCTCAAACGAGGAAGACAAGTTTTAATAAAAAGGTCTTCACTCTAAAAAAATCAACATATCTAGATGTACCACTGACCAGAAGCTAAAGTCTGATATCTCTAGTCCATAAATGATCATATTACAGTTTCCCCCCCTTTTTTTTATTTTGTATACAAAGGCACAAGTTAGTCACAGGAACAACTTACCAAGTAGTTGTGGTCCATTATTGGAACTTTTTCTACAAAGGTGTAGGTATTTTGTTATGAGGGATGTGTGTGTTTGGTGGTTGGCTGGGGTAGGATTTTTTAAGAGTCCTAGTCTCAACAACAGGTTAATTAAAAAAAAAAAAGAAATAGGTAGAGCATATGTTCTGCAGGACATCACAAAAACACTTATAATAACCCTTCCAAAATTCAACATTGCACCATATTTTTAAGTGAAGCCACCTAACGTATTTACATTTCAATAACTATTTTTCCACTTTAGCAGATACTAAAAAACACATTCAGTTTTATTTAAGCCAAGTTATTTGCTCTCTCCCTTTTAACAAAGTTGTTCTAGTAAGGGATAATCAAAAGATTAGTCAGGTACTGAATATTAGGATGTCTAAAGTTTCATTTGTCGGGGGTTTTTTTGCAGGTTTTTTTTATCATTATTATTGGATCAAAGCAGTCAAAAAATTCCTGTTAATGTCTGTTCTACTTTGTAAACGGAGAAAACACCAAAACTTAAAAGCTGGTATCCCAGCTCTTCCAGTGGGAGAAAAAGTCAATCATGATGCCATGAATCACATTTGAAGTGACAGTTAATAGTCACACAAGATATCAACAAAAAAATGCAATGAAACAAGTCTCTCTGGAGAAATACTGGTTCCTCTACTACGGATTTAAATTAACACTTCCCGTTTTATCAGCACATCATCCATACCAAAATCCTTTAAGTCTTCCAAAACCCTAAGCAATGAAGTAGCTCTCAACTCGGCCAGAACACATCTGGATGGCTGTCGTCTCCATTTCTGCTCACTAGATTGTACTGATACAGCCAATAGCTACTTCTTTGTAGCTCAACGCTTACTACTGCTGCAAGAACTTCCCTGTGACACTCAACACCCAAAGAAAGCACTGATCCTCAAAACTTTACCTTATTGTTCATTTGATGAATTTTAGAGACTACCTCCAAAGAGCAGATGATATATTCAGGTCTCTCCACATTAATCCATACTTTCCACTATTGAGGGGTTTTTTTGTTTTGGGTTTGTTTGGTTTGTTTTGTTTTTTTTTAAACAACCACATTAGGGACAATTATGACTAAAATACAGTAATTACTATATACAAACTTTTCATACATATAAACATTATTGTAGCATAGTAACCCTTAGAGTCTTACACATTGTTGCTCATTGTATTACGTGCTCTTCCTGCACACACACGGACTTCCTATTCCTTTACGTACCTCTAAATACACTAAAACTAAAAGCCAGAAGTTTGAAGTAATTTGTATCCCAGGGTAAAGATGGAAGAACCCCCTATCTTTTAAGTTTTTCCCCCTATCAAAATGCACATTTATTGTATATGCTTTTGACAAAGAAGTACACTGTGCAGGAAGTAACTCCTCGCAAACTAAAGAGAGTTTGTAAATACTCCCGACTAGGGTTAAAAAAAAATAAAAAAAAAATCCAAGGACAGTGGGGATCAGCTATGGAAGGTCCAGGTTATACGCTCACTCCTTAGCCTTCAAGCTCTACTGCCTGAAGAAAAAAAAATCTCTACTGTTATAGAGTTATTTTTTATACTACTACATGAGGCAATGCCAAGTGCAAACTTTTTAAAATACAGAGTTCTATAGGAATAAATATCCCTGTCTGCAGAAAATACAACACCCAAGAAATGAAGGGATTTCTAGATGTCTCATTCAAGTTCACAATATGAGTGTCACCACAAAGTCCACATTCTTTGGGTTTTATGTCACAGAAGCAGCACGCTCATGAATGAAAGGCAGCAAGAGCAGTATATTAAAAGAGAAATGCTATACACAGACAGGAAAGAGTGTTCCACCTCACCTTCCTAAATGGCATCTGAATAATGTTTTCACTTTACAGTGAATCCACGTGATTAACTGAATTAATTCAGAGTGATATGCACACTTCCTCCTCAAACCCAAAAGCTGCTACTTTTTCTGGATGTTAGGTTAAACACATCAATAAAAGCAACAGAGTTTTCATAAGGCAAAAAGTATTTATAAGGTAAATGGCCATTTACAACTAAAGGAAAACTCTTCTGTTTCCTAACTGGGTAGATACTTTCTCGTAATGATCTCGAAGTGATTTCATAAGTAGTAAATAAAAGAACACAAATTCATAGACCACACCTTCCAGATTTGAGAAGTTGAACCAGATCTTTGCCTCTATTGCAAGCTTTCTACAGACAAAAAGGTGAATCGAGTGCACAGAGAATGAGTCAAATGGGAAATGCTCTGTAGTGGATTACATGTGCATGGTTGCTGTCACACTGTGACACGTGCACCTTGAAGCCGATGGAGGAGCACGAGCGAATTTGTTTCAGCACTGAAAGAAGCGAGCTTTACAACCCTGCCAGATGTGAAAAGCTGCAGCTGCTTTGCATCAGTTTTCCAGATGGTAACCCACATTAGTAGTCAGTCACAGACTATGTTCAAAGTATTCTTGCCTTTCTCTCCTCCCTTTGATTTAAGGGCTGTCACTGCACATCAGCCAAAATATTTACACACTACCTCTAACGGACACCATCAATATGGTTAACACCAACAGTATTGTAACTGAAGGGAAGGGGGAGGAGGAGGGGTGTACAAGAACATCAGTCACCGTTATTTCCACCAGCACTCTCCTCCCTTTATACAAATACTCATAAAAATAAAACCTCAAGCCATGTTCATCTTGTTATGCAGATATATGAAGTTCGTTTAACACCACTAAGTTAACGGTTTTGACACCTGCACTTTTATTAAATCACACAAGGTACACTGGAGAGCAGGCTTCCTGACTTAATGAACATGAAAAAAAAATAATGCAGTATTTCTGAGACACACACAAAAAAAAAAACATGATAACTTTCCCATTCCAATAACCAGAATATTTGGCTGACATCCTTTTCAGTAATTAAATTTTAAAATCTAAGATACGACTAAAGAAATCCCCTTACCAGACGAGAACATTTCCCCAAGCCCTTCACTGAATGGGAAGGAAGACAGATCCCTTTCAGAATCAAAACACTTCCAAGAAATTTAAATCTTATCTTTGCTATTCCTCTAATCTTTCCACTTCTAAAAGAGATCTACATGCAGAACTGCACAAGCCAAGTTTAAACTCAAGCACTGGGGAGTTGCATCAGAAATCAGTAGTGGAGAACGTGACAGCTGCAAACAAGGCCTCTACAAGAGTTTTCAGATCTGATCTTTCAGCCTACTTGATCTTGTTTCAACTAAGAAAAATTATTTTATTATTCTACAACCAGAATAAGCTTTTGCTGTGTAAATTACGCTCGGAGCTGGACTCTGGGGTACAGGGGGGCTTTCTTTGTTCTCCAGTTCAGAAAATGAAGGATTCTGTTCTGTCTAGCTAAGCTACATGGTTATTTTGTAGAAATTAAAAGGGGACAGGGTCCCTCAGAAGAAAGATACACTCCTCCAAATTCATCTCAACATTGGATGCTTATATTAACGTCACTATCAGCTCTCAAAACTGAACTGCATAAAAATCTCCAACATCCAAAGAAATTTGAGAAGTCTCTCTTCCTCTTGTATTCCACAATTAAACCCCTGAACACTTTCTAGACATTGCTGATTACAGTGTTGTATCTAAATAGAAATATATTAAAGATTTCAGGAGAGAGTGGAAGAGAGGCCTCACAAGCACGAAAACAACTGCTGAATTTAAGGAGTTCAGCAGGGGGGAGGGGGAAGTGAGTCAAGCCACGCAGTACAAAAAAAAAAAGAGGAAAGGAAATAGAAGTAAGCTGAAGAAGGAAAGGTTTAGCAGACAAAAAAAGACAAACTAACTAGCAAGACGTGTGGTCCCAGCTCTAAAGAACAGGAAAAGAAGATCCAAAACTTTCTCCAACCTATTTCAGCAAGTCAGACTATGAAACCAGCATCCCACTGGACGCAAACCAAACTTGACAAGCCTGAAAATTACAATTTCTGGAAAGCTTAAAACCCTTGTCATGCAATTCAAAGCAACAGAGTTAACAGAAGAATCACTTTTAAACGCCCCCCTGAAATCTAATCTAAGCAGAAGAAAGAAGGAAATAAAAAGCCAAAACCAAACCCCCCAAAAAAAGACTACAAGTAAAACCAAGAGCTACAGTACCACGTTCACCTTTCTTGCTCATACAGTGAGCCCCCATCTGCAAGTTAAAAGTACCTGTCTCGTTCTGTAATTGCTTGCACACAAAAGTAATCTCACCAGCAACTGGATCACTGAATAAAAAAAAAAAGGAGGGAAAGGGAAATTGTACACAGAAGCTGCAAGAAAAAAACAGAACAGACAGTTCATGCATCTGGATCACGCCTTACTGCAAGTCTATGGACCAAACCAAAAAACTTTGGGCAGTTGTCAGCAGATGAAGTGGGGAGTGGCTGAGCTGAGCTTTGCACTGTTAAGAAAACAATTTCAACTATGAACTGCTAGAGCTGAGTATCAGTTAAATGACTAACCGAATCAGTATAGTCATAAATTGGAACAGCAATCACTTCCGTCAGATTCACACCATGTTTTATAACAGAAATAGTTACACAACTTTTAATTCCACTATCAGAATGTACTTGACAAGTGAGATTTAAGCTTATTTTAAAACAGCCTAAAACTCTTATCAGCAGGATGAACCACACATGTTGCAAAATGGTCTTCCAAGTTCTCTGCATGCTAGATCATCAGCTCAAAAGGGTTCACTCGGCTCCACTCATTTAACTGAAACACAAGCTGTAAGGCCTGGTTATGACTCTGCAAGTTAAAGGTCTTTCCAATGAATTAAAAGACCAGAGAAATCAGTAAATGATGACTTGTTCAAGGAAGAAAACACAAACATTTTAACAAGCTTTAAACATCATCCATCTTGGCTATAACCAAGCTTAACATCTTTCTACCACTTAGGAAATAAAGATGCCTCAAAACCAGGCTCTCTTACCGAGTAAACACCATTGCAATCAAAGGACAAACATCAACTCCTAAAATCGGCTTTTTTGAATGGTAGCTGAAAAAAGTTTTCACATTTCCTCCTTGGTGTCAATATCCCGTATCATCATCACAGTAATTAAACTAGAATTAGGAAAATGCTATTGGTACTACTCAAAGTCCTACGATGACAGTCTTCCAAGTCCTCTCATTCATTCTCTCGGCATCACTGCGCGCCCTGATTCCCTGTATTATCTTGTCTACACCACAATCCCTGCAACCCCATGAGACAAGTCTTGCCACTCTTCCTGATTCCCCTAGCTCCATTCCTCATTTTCTCCGCTGCTAAGGCCTGTGCAGGCAGACCCACCTGCCCTCTCTCACCAGCGTAAAGCTTTCTCTCCCAGCATCATAACTGCTATCCATAGCAGAGTATGCACACAGCTCCCCAGTTAGAAACACGACTCCTCCCAATTCTTAGACACTGGCATCCTTATCAATCAGTACAAGGTTCAACTGGGAATTCCGCTCCATCCCATGTACCCACATGCAATGCATCTCCACTTCAGCTGCGAAGAGGAGGATGGAGTTTTTCTATCTTCAGAGCCTCAAAACGATGAAGGAACTCTCTCCTCTTCCATCCACTTATCTTTTGATAATTTTCCCTCTTTCAGAGATTTTTGTGTCTCTAGTCCCCTCATCTGCACAATTTTCTTTCTGGCAGGTGCAACACTGGTATGTGTATCAATTCTGAATGCTACGAGAGAAAAAACAATCAATACTGTCAATTCCACGTTGCTGCTCATTTTCCGTAACACCAAAGCAAAAACGTTGTCCAATTGCAGACTCCGGGAAAAGGAGGCTGCACTTGCCTGCATTAGGTTGATTTTTAGAAATTATTACCAGCTGCACACGATAGGTGTAATGAGATGAGCTCATAGAAGCTGAAGGGGCACATTTTATTCCTACCTTCCCTCTATATATTCTGTGTGTGTAAGCCTCTCCATTTTTATTACGCAAAATCCTATAAATTGACCCTGACTTCGTATCTGTAGGCTGCCTAATTTTTCATTCTCCTTCTATCCTACCCTTCCTCACCTCTCCTACAGCACCTACCTATACGCCTTTTGCCCCAAAACAGTATCAGAATGACCCCCCTCTTACACTGCTTTTGCATGTCACTTCCTCCTTCTTTCACATCAATATCTCAAATTCAGTCATTCCCCACTCACTGCTGCAATGAGAGTCCCTACGCTACCTCTTCTAGTCTGTGCCGTAGCCCCAGCGGTCGCAATGCACAAGTTCCACCTATTCCACCCCCTCACCCTAATATATCACTGTTTTCCTCTGTACTTAGGATTCTGCATGCCCTGCCAGTCTTTCATTTCTCTCTGCGTCATAACTGCGTTTCTCTTTTCCTCTCTGAAAAGTAAATTATTCACAGGATTAACAGCACAAACCTGTTCTTGAATCTACAGTCAAATACAGAACCACTTTAAAAAGGCTGGGTGCTGTCATCAGAAGACAGTGCATCCCTCACTTTCTTACAGCCTTCTCTGCAAAAATACACAGTCTGATTAATATAAAGGTTTTAATTTATATAGGAAAATAGGCCACAAAATTTAGCTGTAGAAACCACTTCCTCTAAACAGAAGTGTGGAGACCTACATGCCATACAGGCATCTTTTGCCTTGGAAAATGTTATTTGCTGCCCGTAATTTGGCTTTCAAGAAATAAACGAAAGGTAAAAAGATCTGTTCTGAGTAAACAGCAACTCAAAAGTCAAGTACTTGTACCTGTCGGTATATTAGTTCTGAGGAAATACCCTTTCCAGATACAAGATGCAGAACCTCCTCTTCAAAGACATATCACTGCTTCCAGCAGGGTTCAATTAACAATTATTCAGTTGACACCATCAGTGTCATCATTTCTTTTACTAATGTGCAAAAAACCACATTTCATCCTGTTATTGAAATAATATTCTCCGAGATTTATTAACATGATTGTCATAGTGTCCTACCAGCATTACACAATCAGAAAGAATATGGTTATTATTTCCATAGCTTTGCTAGAAAGATGTCGGGGGAGTTTCTTAGTGGCTATTGTTGAAGGTAAGAAGGCTTCACCAATATCAAACGTACGCTGAGTATAATTTCTCAAGACTCTTCCCAAGTTTTGGACATGAGCAAGAAAAAAAAACCCAAAATAAAATACTTCAAAGCATAGAAATTACATACTTAAAGCCCACTTGTTCACCAGCAATCAAGAACCCAAGAACAAAATGATACGTGCAACGTGCCAACCAAAAAGAACAAGTAATTTAAATTAAAAAAAAAAAATACTCAAAGGTAAGTGAATCAGAGACTAAGATCCTAGCAGAAATTAGTGGAAAATGCAGTAAGGCAGACAGACAACGTAATCAATAGACAAAATTGAATACTGATATTAATAACTGTCCTCTACAAGGTTGGCTCATCCTGTAAGTACAGGTATAGGCCACAGGCAAAGTAACCTAAGTCCACATAACAGCTAGAATTTATCTTTCCCTTGAAGGAAAGGAAACTTGCTTAAACTAGGCAATGGAGTGAATGTTTTGAGTTCTTGGTATTTCAGTGTAAACGCAAAAGCATCAACATCTGGTTTAAGGTCACTGGAGACTGGGAAAGCCTACACTAGAAATAAAACCATATATTCTTGTATTGTCTTCATATAGCCATGTATCGTCTTTTACTTCCCAAGCACCTACTGTTGATCGCAGTCAGCAGGAATGTAAGCAAGAATCTAGCCCTAATATCTTGTCTTACCTGGTATGGCCGTTTTTGTCCAGCCCCGTTATTAAGCTAACCCAGCACTCCTCCCTTTCTCCCGAAGGCCTCAAGCATTTCTTGGAAGATTGTAGCCCAGTGATCTTCAGGAAATAAAGCAAACCTGAAGCAGCAACTAAATGAGATTTCAAAAGTCTAAGTATCTAAATTTTAACTGCATGCTCTCTAGTACTCGATGAGTTACCCTGCAAAAATTAAAAGCCTATAATAAAGGCGATCATTCGGGATTTCATTTTGAAATTGCGGAGTTTTTGTAACATGTGGTCTTCTCCGTTTTCCCACACGGACAGCAATCACAGAAATTCAGCGTTGTTCACAGATCTCTCGCAAATTACTAGGCACCCTTATTTCCCTAATAGGTAAGAAAACCTAAGGCCTCTGGCAGCTTTCTGGCTGACGCCATCGCTAATTCCACACCCCCTTTTTTTGACAGGATTGACGGCAGGCCGAGCCGCCGCTGCCTTCTCCGCCAGCCCGCACAAGGCCCGCGGTCCCCGGGCAGGGGCCAGCCGGCAGCCCAGGGGCCCGCCCGGTGCGGCGGGCAGGGCCGGAGGAGTCGGGCCTCCGCGAAGCGGCCCTGCGGCAAGGGGGGGGCCGGGAGCGGGGGGCAGCCCCGCTAACGGCTCGGCCCGAGCATCACCACCATTTCCTGCTCCCTCACGGCGGCTCCAGGCACCTTCACCTACAGCACCGCACCCGCCCTGCCCAGCCCGGGCTTGCCGCCCCTGCCAGATCCATCCCCCCCGCACCATTCCCCATCCCTCCTCCCAGCCCCCCGGGCCCGCACGGCCGCCGCGCCCGCCCCTCACCTTTCGGCAAGAGCAGCTTCACCTCTCCGTTCTCCTCCCGGCCCGCCGCGCTCAGGCCCCCGCCGCCATCTCCCACCGCCGCCACCACCGGCAGGGCCCCGTGCTTCTTCCTCTCCTTGTCCCGCTTCTCCTTGGGCCTCTTCTGCTTGGCGCTCCCGCCGCCAGCGCCGGCCGCCCCGCCACTCCCGGCGCCTCCCGCCTCGACGGCCAGGGCCAGGCGGTGCCGGTGGTGGCGGTGCTGGTGCTGCTGGTAGGAAGAGGAGGGGGAGGCGGACGACGGCAGCAAAACGGCGGGCGACAGCAGCTTCCGGGGCAGTTGAGACGGGAAAGCGAAGCCCCCCGCGCCCGCAGAGGGGCCCGAGGGCAGCGCGGGGAAGCCCCACGCTGCGGGGTTGCTGTAGCTCGGCACGACCGCTGGCAGCGGCAGCTTGCCGCTCCCGCCGTTGCCGCCGCCACCGCCGCCCCCTTCGCCGTTGACGCGCTTCGTGCCCTTCAGGCTCCTCTCGTCGGCTCCCTTCATCTTCTTGGCGGCTGGCTGGGACCCACGGGAAACCTTCGCGTCCGGGGCCGGCCTGGCGCCGAACGGCTCCTGCTCGGGCGACGCCGCACCGCGAACAGGGCTCGGCGACTCCGCCATTTTGGGCTCCTGCTTCTATTTACTCTCGGCTCGCCTCAACCGACAGAACCGGGAGGGGCGGGAGGGGGGTGCCCCTCCCGCCTCGCCCAATGGGCAGGGGAGGTGCCGGAGAGACGGCCGAAGCGACCAATCGGCGGCGAGGAGGGGGCGGGTTCTCAGGGGATTGGGGGCGGCGGGCTGGGCTGAGCTGAGTGCGCAGTCGGCGAGCGGGGGCGAGGGGAGGGGGCGCTGCTGTCAGGGCGGGCGCAGGGGGACGGGGACGGGACCGGGACGCGGACGGGACGCTCGGCTGGGCACGGCACCGGCCCGATCCCGGTCCCCAGCCCCCGGGAGGGGTGTGGCGGGGAGCGCCCCTCGCCCTCCGGCCGGCGGGAGCAGGGCAGGCAGCCGCCCCGGGCGATGGCGGGCGGGGCCGGGCCTGAGGGGCCGCGTCCCGGGGAGCCGCTTCTTCGGGATCCGGGTGGTCGGGCTGCGGCGGGTCCCGGAGGCGCTAGCGAGCCGGCAGCTGCTTTTCTTTTAATTCTTTCGGGTTTGGGCTTCCCCGCCGCCGCCTGGCGCTGCTGGCTGCGGGGACGGCTATGGGGAGAGCCCTGCAGCCCCGCGGGCCGTCTCCTGAGAAAGGCTTTTGTTTAAAAATACGGGAAGTTTGGAATAGCGCCTTTCCCAGGAGGCTAGAGGGGCAGCGGGCCGTGTGTGGTGCAGCAGCCCCGGGGAGCCGGCTTCTCTCCCGGAGCTGGGAGGTTTGCTGGACGGACGCCTTGCGCGCAGGGCTGCGGCCGCAGCCGCGCTTCTGGCCGAACCCGAGTTCTCCGCGCTCTCCCCCGTCACCGGAGGAAGTCGGCCTGAGGCCTGGGAGCTCTCGTGGGCCTGATGGGAGGAAGGCAAATGCTGGAAAGGTTTGCTGCTGCGGGAGATGCCGCCGGAGCAGTCGGATCTCGGTCTCGTCAACCAAACGGCCAAGGCCCAGCCGTCGCGTTTCAGCGAGGAGGTTGCGCTGCTGCTGCCTCCAGAGCGAAAGGCAGCGGGGCCTGTGAGGTGGAGCTGATGGCCACAAGTAGGAGCCCCTGTAGCCACACGTGTGGCACCTACAGTTGCCACAGCCGCCGTTCAGGTGCAGACTGAAATCCTCCCGAGTCCCAGAGCAAGCAGGAAGCGGTCACAGAGATAAACAGAAGGAGAGCCCTTGTTTCCTGGAGCGTTTGCATCGCCAGTATCCTCTTCCGGCCCGTCACACCTGCAGGTCTCCTGCTGGCAGTGGAAAGAACGGAGTAGCTACCGCATTGAATATCTGGCAGGCTGCTGCCAGATCAAACCGCTCTGTGAAGTGTTGTATATGACGTACTAGTAGACAAACAAGGTTTTAAGATCACGTTTTTTCACTTCACAAACTTTTCATTTGGGCTGCAACTGCTCAGCCTCAGAATCAGCTGGCTCCTAGCGCTCTGGCCATCTCCTTTGTTTCATTTTTTGTAAATTGTAAACCAGGCTGAACTGGGTGCAGTGTTCATCTCAGCAGCGGTGCTGAAAAAATTTTCTATATTCATCCAACTCTGCTTACAGGATTTCTCCTCAGACGATTCAGGTTTTGCTACTGTGAGAGTGTATCCTCAAACTGTATTTGTGGGCATGAGGGTGGAAATTGCATCTGTGTCAAAGCACAGGAAGAACATTTCACAGCGCATATTTGAACAGTAGTCAACTAACATCCTAACTGGGACTGAAATCCGGGTACAAATCTACCTGTATGTACAAAGGCTGGTATAACTAGAGTAGGCCTATGAGTACCAAGGCCATCTTCAGCTACCTCAGAATTTTATTTCCGTGTTTATGAGTAAGGAAAACGTATGCATTTCAATGCCTCTAAAATGAGAAATTTTAAGCACCTCATGGCACCATCTCAACCTCACAGGCTTTACAACCCAGTCCATCTTACTTCTATGCTGGTATTGATACCAAATCAACAGTATATTAATTCAATAAACTTATACTTCAGATAAGCCACAACTGTATTTTCATAAACTCACTTTTGGGGGCTTTGAAAAACATAAGAACAGCATTTTCCAAGAGTTTTCATCTTTAACTAGAGTAAACGCTGGAGTGTACTTTTGGGCCAAGAAACTTGACCACAACCTCTGTGAAATGCTGAAGTGACCTAGGAGTACATCACTTTTCTCCACAGGGCAGGCTTAGCAAGAATTATTAGGCTAGATAGCTATTTTTAAATAGCTGAGTATCTTCAAATGTGCACTTAGATTAATGTAGTTAGTAATTAAGACAAATCTTCATTTCTGAACTTGTTGGACACGCTGGATGTCTAAAAAGAATGCATTGAATCATAATGCAACATATGCATGTGAAAATAGATGTGAAGATAAAACTGGATGTAAAAACTGACATCTGAACTAATAAATGTGCAGCAAACTTTAACAGACAGCTAACAATATAATACTCAACTTCAGTCAAGCTATTGTTACCTTTGCATTTTGAGGTAGTAGATCGTGCTTGTAAGCACAAGACAGGTTTTTATTTGTGAATCCTTCAGAAAATTCAGCTGGAGCAAGATTGCAGAGCACCTATTACGTGTAATTGTTGCTTGTTGGAAAGCCGTGTGACTAATGTTTGGAGGTTTTTTGCTGCTATCTCATACCCATTTGTCAGCAAGGGAAATTACAGGGCACTTGAAATTCAGAAGCCAGCTCCGCGTTTCAGATCCCACAATCCTGCTGCCGCGTGGTGGCCAGCCTGGCAGGCACGCTGGAGGAATAGGTGTTGTCCCTGTCACTTGTTTGGTCACCGATCACGCAGATGCATTGAAGTGCTACACCATACCTATGGTGAACAGGCATTCCAAAGTGCTTAAATTTTGGTGCGTCTTCTTTTCTACTTTTTTTTACTTTAATTAAACCTCTGGATGCTGGTGCATATACCACAGACACTTGCGGGCAAGACACAGACAAAATGAGAAACACCAAAAACACTTCAGAATAAAACGTGGGTTTTTTTTCAAAAAAGGGGGTAAAAACAAGCAGTACACCCTGCATAAAATACAGGTTAGAATCACAAATTTGTTCTGATGTTACTTGGAGACCGCAGAATATGTATGCTTGTAATAAAACGATGCAATGTTGAGAAACGCCATCAAAAGCATCGCACCCCAAACCCAAACTATAACGAGGAAACAGAGCAGTGAGTCGTGTTACTCCAGTCCCCCGCGGTGACTGCACAGAGATTTATGAGCTCAGCTTTTGTCCTTGGGATGAGTCCTTGGTGGAGCGGCAGTGGCACGGTAGAGATACAGAGGTATGTACAGGTGCATAAACAGACGTGAGAAAAGCTTATCTGTTTCAGTAGAAGACTTTAAACTGATAGTGGGAATGATATCAATGTGCTTTTCTCTATAATTTTATATGCGCTTAGGGAAATCTGTGAAGATTTTCTAGACCATGAAAATCTTAAGAGGCAAAACCAGTAAAAACACCAGGCACGTAGCAGTCCAGTATCCAACACGCATTAAGGATAATGTCACCAGAGCATCGGCCTGCTTATTACAAATGTGTTGTCGTTTTAAGTAATTATGAAATGCTGGTATAATTGGTTATTGATCAAAACATTTGTTTAAATGCCCATCTTGTTTCAGTAACTAAGGAAGCTAAACAAGTTGGTGTATATGCTCACCTAAATTTTGTCAAATTTCGGATGTCCCCTACAAAATAAAAAGCTATATAGGAGTGCTGTACACAGATTGAGTTACATTGTTTTGGCTTTATGCACTTAGCTGCCTACTAAAGTGATGCTCCAGAACCTTACTCAGGTCTCCAAATAGAAATACAGTTTTCAGAAATGTTATTTAATCTCTTTATAGTTTCAACGGTTTGCTTTCCAGGCGCTTACTTGCTTGGTTTGGCATCTGTTCAGTTCCTAATTCAAGCATGGAAATAATTGTGCCAAGAGTAAATTGAAAACATTCGATAACGCTTAGACATCTTTATGCTGCTTTTTGTCTGCAAAATTAGCTAAATGTAATTTTTGCTGCTATTAATTTTTTTTTTTTACAATTAATTAAAAGTAAATTTATTCACCTTTGGAAATGGAGGTGAAAACCAGCCTTATGTGCACAGAATGCACTTACAAAGGTAGTTTCATCATGCAAAAGCGTGGGTTTTTTTAGAAAAGCCTCATTTTCCATAGTTGACGTTTTCAGAACAACCAGTGGCATATCCAAATTCTTCTGTAATTACCACCCAAACAATTGAACTAAATGAGACAGTCGGGACTAACTTGGTTCGTAACCGGGAGCTGCTGACAGCGTGACAGGGATTGCTGCATGGGGGGAAGAATTGCCACTCCGCCTTGTCCTTTGCAAGGGACAGTGTCCCCACGCCTAAGCAACATGAATATGCAGCCCAGCGTCTTCAATTAAACAGGCGACAAAGCTGAATTTATGCTAAAAAGCTTTTTTTTTTCCGCCGAAGCAGCTGATATTTCTTTTCTGATCGCTTAGGGGTTAGTGGATCCGACGTTTGGAAGAGGGGCAGAGCAGACAACTAGGGACAGCAGTGGTTTTTATTACACTGTTCATCTGCCAACACTTTGTAGAACCCATAAAAACCACAAAAGTGAGTTTAGACTTCAGAAACTTGCTTGTTTTTGTTCAGAAACAATAATTGTTTCTTCTTTAATGTCTTTCTTCAAATAGCTACATCTTACTGTTTTCACAGCACTTCAATCTTTATAATTTTTTTCCCCTCTCAATTGTGTTTGACGTGAAATGCCTTAGTTCCTGTACTTCTTTTTTGAACTGTAATAACAATCACAGCAATGGAGCGAACTTAGAAAGTATTGATACACACAATTTCAAATGATATCTTCTTGCAGTTGAAAAGATAATTTGCTTTGCTGTCGCTTTCATAGCACCCAAAAAAAATATAAATAGACTATTAGAAAGGTCCTTAGGATTTTTCAATACAAAAGGAACACAGCATAGGAAAGACATGGACCTGTTGGAGCGGGTCCAGAGGGGGGCCACAAAAGCGATCCGAGGGGCTGGAGCACCTCTCCTGTGAGGAAAGGCTGAGGGAGCTGGGGCTCTTCAGCCTGGAGAAGGCTCGGGGGAGATTTTATCAACGTCTGAAGGGAGAGTGCAGAGAGGATGGAGCCAGGCCCTTTCCAGTGGTGCCCAGGGACAGGACCAGGGGCAGCGGGCACAAACTAAAGCACAGGAGGTTCCCTCTGAACTTCAGGGAGCTCTTTCTTACTGTGAGGGTGACTGAGCGCTGGCACAGTTTGCCCAAGGAGGTTATGGAATCTCCATCCATGGAGATATTCAAAAGCCACCTGGACATGGTGGTGGGCAACTTGGTCTAGGTGTCCCTGCTTGGGCAGAGGGGTCAGACCAGGTGACCTCCAGAGGTCCCTGCCAACCTCAGCCATTCTGTGAGATATGCAGAAGGTGTACACAGGTAGAGCTTCCTGGGCAAAAAGATAATGATCTCTCTGAAAGACGACAGGTACAGTGATTTGAATTTTTCCAAAACACATTGTCCATTCTGAGGAAGTATTTGGATAACACTTCATGTCAAGTTCAAAATTAGAACCTTTGCAGCAGCTGAGGTCGCAAGGTTACACACAACCTCAGGTGTTTTTATGCATGGGGTCATGAACAGAGAGGTAAGAGTGACTCCAACTGCTGTCACATTATAAACGATTCCCAACAAATCCGTTTAAATGACAGCATGATCAAGGCAAACGGCATCTTCATCTTATTTGGCCTCTCATGATGTTAAGTAAAAACAAGTGACTTCTGAAAGGCTTTCTCACGAAGCTCCGGAACTTTTCTTTTCATATGTTCATTATACCCCAAGGAGAATAAAGCACAATCCAGCAGCTGCCAGCAAGTAAAAGGAAACTGAAATTTCATACTAAAGATGTCTAGACCATGAGAAACTTTATCTTGTTTAGTTACAAACATTTTACAGAGAAACCCAGAATTCTGACATCAAGATGCCGTCTTTACCATCCGCATCCAGAACTTTCTGGGAAGGTCTTGTTGTTAGCTTCCCCTCTCTCCTAAAACCTTTGAACGCTTTTCTAGGGCTAAACTGAAATGATCAGGCATTCCCAGTTCAGAATGTTAATGCTTTGTCTCAGACTTTTGCTGTTGCTGCTCTTCTTGAGAAAAGAGCTACCGGCAGTTTTATCTAAATAAATCGAGGCACTTTGTATCATTTTTTTCCATTCCGACTGTTGTGATAATTTTTTTCCCATATGCAGAAGCACAACCCAGGAGGTTCAGCACCAGATGTGTGCTAAAATATGCTAATAGACATGTTGAATATTTTGTCTAATAGATGCTGTAGAACACACTTGCTCATGTCTGTCTTTGAAAGTGACAAAAACAGGGCATTGTATAGTCTAAAAGCATAAAAAAATCCACTTGCAATGTCAAATCTATGCAGTAATTTCTAGACGTCCCTGGGCTAAATTCGAGAAAATCCATTGCTCTCCACTGCAGATTTGAGAAAAGTTAAAGTCACTTGAACAAAGTCCTGTTTCTGGGGATGACAACGGGTGATTAATTTTCAGGTTATGTGGACAACTCAGAGTGAACCAGCTGAAGAAACGGGAAAGGACAGCTGTCCTCTAGGACAGGTAGCACTGAGGGACACAATCGCAGTAAGGCAAGTTTCACACTTGTAATCTGAAGGCCGGAGGGCGAGCAACCACAGCACAAGTGTCCTGAGGTATCTCTCTAGCTTAGTCCAAGCTAAATCCCGGATTCTTTTCACCCGTGCAATCCAGGGGAAGAATCCCTTGGTGAGTTCTCTGTAATCCCTTGTCCGTGATGCTATGGCTTTGGGAACAAGAAAAGCTAAAACTAGTGGAAGTACTGTCAAAGCCCCCTCTAAATACAGGTTGAGAAGAAAATTGGCAGCTCCCAGTACTGCAGAGGGACCATTCTGAGCTGTGTGTAACATTTGTTGGAAGACCAAAGAAGAGAGTTTCAAATCAGTTGGATCAGAAGCACTAAATCCCATCGATGTTAACAGGGCCAACGCAGCGAGGACGAGGAAACTACCAGCAAACTCACTGTGCTGTCTGCAAGGCTGGAACGTGGTATCCAAGCACGGGCAGGTATGCAAGTCCTAAAAGCCCAGCATTTCCCTCACTTCTCAGTTTCGGAGAGCCTCTAACCTTCTGCCTCCACCCCCAACATGATCAGAAATGCGCCGCAGCCTGAGCTGGACCAAGGCAAAATGTTGATTTGGAGCCAGATGTTCTCCAGCTCAGAAGGCTCCTTCAGGGCTGGAGTGCATGAGGGTATTTTTCCCCTAGAGAAAAGAGAGTAACTCATTACACAAGAATTGTGTCTAAACAGGCATCACAACCAAAACTCTGCTTCTCAACATCCTTTCAGATAAAAAAAAAAAAAAAAAAAAATTAGTTGCAGATTTGCTGCTGTTAGGAAAGCTTCAAAACAGCCTATACCTCCAAAGTGACAATGGACACCAAGGAATGCTGCCTTGCAAAAGGAAAAAACTTAGCTGTTTCAAATTAGTCAGCTCTAACGGCAATACAAAGGAAAAACCCATTGTGGAAAGAAAAACTATAGACTTTCCCAAGCTAGACTTTAAAAGAATACTTATTCCTTAACAAGCAATTCCTGCGAGTTATGCGTACCCCTTATTGTTGCCAGAGTTCAAGTCAATGGCAAAAGAGGAGGACTGAATGATGGAGCGTGGACTTCTGTCTCAGCGGCAGGGACGTAGAGGACCTGCGCGTGGTCGCTGGGAGTCGTTCTGGGAGGCAGGGAACGAGCAGGCACAGACAAATTCACATGCATCAAGAAGGGAATAAACGCAACCCCCTGAAACAACTGGTTTAAACACCGATTTCTTCCCTCTCTTTCTAGCACTTTCTGCAATGGAACCAGTGAGGTATTTCTGAAGAGTTTCTTTTAGAAACTGAATTCAGACAGATTTCCTGATGTTTGTTGTCCTCCTATCCATAGACACTTATAACATATGCTGTTTCAGAGACAGTTCTTTGGGGTACATTTACTTCTAGGAAACTGAAATCTTGTATCTTAGAGGCTAGCACTTATTTGCAGAGTAGCAGTTTTGTATATATATACACACACATATATAAATAAATGGCTACTTGTAAGTAGCAGTTAATCTTTCACTGCTCACCTCAGCTTCTTACTCATACAAACAACAAACATCTACCTGGAAAATTCTACAACAAAGACCTTTCTGTCTATTCACAAATTTTATTCCACAGTAGAAGCAGCAGCTCTACAGAGCAGTTGGCGTCGATGATTCTGAGAAACGGTTAATTCAAGACAAACTGCTGCAAGTAAAAACACATTTGCCATAATGTCCTTGGATTTTATCAGGTGGATCAACATAACTGGAAGATAATTGAACCTGAAGTTTCTAGACTGTGGTATTAGGAAAGCAACTCACAGAGACTGCAGGCTGGGTTTAAGCGGAAGATACGGTACTTCTCATTAGAACATATGTACATTAAATAAGATCACCCCAAGATGGTTAAATACATGTACCGGATGGCAGTTTAAAGGGCTTTGGGATCTATTTGTGATAGAATGAATAATGTTAATGTGAATCTAACACACCACTATCAGCCTTGGCTCGCTGTCTTGAACATGGGAGATAACTCGTCTCCTCGCAGCCTGTGCACATAAAATTGCAGTCATACTGTATGTGGTTACTAGTACAGTCTTGCCCTGCCTCAGAGGCGGAAACACTGCGCGTACCTCATGGAGAGCTCCAAATTCCAGTAAACCTGGAGAAAGGATTTGTCATCTCACCACAGGCTCTGGCCCAGAGGCTGCTCCAAGTGAGCTCCCTCATGTTCGTCACTTCCGACGCTGGGAGGTAATGGGAAGGGAGGAGACAGAGGGGAAGGAGAGGAGAAACAGATGGAAAAATTCTTCACACAAACCAGATCTTAATCGCTGAAAGAAGAGGCATTGAAAAGTGCTTGCGTGGTGCATTTACATAAATACCATTGGGAGAAAAGCTGAGTGCAGGCAGCCTTCTGAACTGTGTGACTGAGCGTGCAGCGAGTTCACGAGAGTCACGTACCATGGTGTCCTCTCTCTGGATCTTACCTGCATGTACATTTTGCTCTAGAAAAGTGAGCATTTGACTCATTGCTTTAAATATAAATTTAGATAGGTGCATGACATGGTCTGTAAGAGCACCCTATACATTTTATGAGTTGTGAGGATGTCCCTAGAGCGCGTCACACGCTCCAGAAATGGTGAGAAGAGGAACCCTGAACTGCCAAATCAAAGCATTCAGTTTAGTGACAAATGCCAGTCCCTTCCAAAACACTTTCTTGGGGCTGTGGACAGGTGCAAGAGAAGAGTTGCCTCTCTAGGAGCCAAACCCCTCCTGGAGGCAGGGCTGAGCTGGATCTTGTAGACTAACCTGGAAGATCTGCAAGACAGACTTTTTTGGCTCATGTAGCCATTCCGACTTCATCACCCAGGGAAGGCTGGCAGGTGCCTGAGGTCCAGAAGAGGCCTGACTTCTTTAATTTTTTCAGTTACAAGGATAGAAACCCCCTGTCTTACGAATCAAGGAGTCCGAGACCACCCTCCCTGTTGTGGAAGAGCTGCTTGAGTGGGGTTCAGTCTTTCTAAATGGAAATGTGAAAGGCAGAAATATATGCAAAACTTTAAAAAACTAATTTCTCTCTAGAAATATTTTTTTAGTCTCTGAAAATTTATTCCCAAAAAGGGTGGATTAAAAAAAAAAAATTCTACTGGAGGGATTCTTTCCAGCATCACTGACCTTGTATTGATTTGCTGCCTGAGGACACAGAAGGGGGAAGAGCTGCTCAGCAACACTGTTCAGAACTGTTAGTTCTCCCACTAGTCATAAAGTATAATAAAGGTTGATTTACGTTATCAAAATAATTACTTGTATTGCTCCCTTCTTATCAGTGGATTACATATCAGCAGACGCTTAGATAAATACGTATTCGTTACAGAGCAATGGTATCATAAAGTGCCACTACTCCGGCATCGCTTTGAAGTCTCAAAATACACACGTGACAACACATTGCTTTCTAAACTTGATATTCTTTATTTCTCCACCTCTCCCCCACCCAGCCCAGGACATTTCAAGGATCAGTTTATCTTTATGAGGTCCCACCACCAATTTTTCTTTCACCCTGGGGAGTAAACCGAAAAGGCTGGTACACAACTGCACATTTTGTAGAAACTCAAACCCCACCAATTTGTTTAATAGAAGCGTCTTCCTTGTGCTGCATTCCTGTTACCCAGCCACACCTTTCCTGCCCTTCTGAGGAGCTTACAGAACTGGGAACCTGCTTAACAAGTTCACTTCGGTCTTTTATTACCCACAGGCAAAGACAGCTTCCTCCTTGTGTTTGCTACAGTTCAGCTCTTCTCACCTCTCTCCTCTTGAGCTACGTGCGCCTCCTCCTTCTCAACTCTGCCCCACTCACTTCTTGCCACACACCAAGCAGGGACCACGGTGTTTTATGAACATGTTTTGGATCCGGTTCTCTATCCAGGCAACTTGCTTCACTCTTCAAGCGCTCCTAAATTACCCCCCACAGATCTCGTGACCCGAGTTATGAGTCATTTTTTAATTAACTTCCATAAAAACCAATGTACAAGTGCATTTTCAAAACAGCCTGATGGTATGGACTGTTCAGACCAATGGGAAACGTAACCCTAGATTCCTTACTGGAGGTCACGGTGATGGCTATTTTAGTTTTTAATTGTGTCTAATGAAATAGAGATCAGAAGCTACATTACTAATTTTTAACAAAATTGCCAGCCTTTACTGGTGGGCTCAACCGTGTCCAGATATCAGAGCAGCATGTGGAATTAAGGCTGTGCCAGACCCAACCTTCCTTCGCTGACAGCAAAACAATGGGGTTCAGTGCACGTGAGAACGAAACCCTAAGGAGACACGTACCGGGCAGTGCTGACAAAACATGTAAGTGACATTACAAAGTTAAATATTCACCAGAAAGGACATGCAGTGAGTGATGAGACTATTTTGGGGATGCAGCAAGTAAAAGGACAGCAGCTACAGCCGAGGGACACCAGAGAGGTTGTGTGTTTCCTCATAAGATTTGTGTCTGCTTCCTGCCAACTTCTCTAGGCTTACTTGAGCAACAAATACACCACATAAAACAGTGAAAACAGCAAGAGAGCTAATGAAAATTTAAACAAATTAGCAAAAGATTTAAAAAAATACTCAGATTCATAAATCTCACTTTGGTTTTGGTTTTTTTTTTTCCTTTTGACATTAGGCCAGAATGTAGCAGGTGAAGGAGTATGTACTGGGATGGAACCGCACACCAGACATCTTCTGGTGAAGAGTGAGCAGAGTCAGTAAGCAGAAAAGCTCAGCACATTCTTCGATATTCCATGTTTTAACAATGGAATCCTCTTTGAACCAAGTCCAGCTCTTCATTTGACTTGACAGTCAAGCTCTCCCTGGGATTTTGGCCCTACCTGCCCAAAAGATCAATTTTCTTATGTGCCTGTGATCTTTTACACTAAGGACTGTAACTCTGTGGATCAAAGTGGGAAACGTAGATGCGAAAGACAACTTCCACCTCGCTAGCTGAAATCCACGGAGCTTGGGCACGCTGCCGAAGCCAGAGCTCACCACTCTCCTTACGAGAGCCCCCGAACTGCAAACATTTACACGCACACTCCACTCTGTGGAAGAATAGCCTCATTGAGCTCACTACGGCTGTTTAAACACAGAAGTTACTCACGTAACTGTTTGCAGGATTTAAGCCAAAATGCAAAACTAGTTTCTTGCCTTGGCTTCACCACAGTAAGCTCTTCAGACAGACACGCTGTATTTTCAGAGGCAAGAGTCAAGTGGTTAAAGAAATCAACCGTTACAGCAACAACAACTTAATAGATCAAAACAGAAGACATTTTCAGCTAAGTCTCTTCAAGGAAAGACCATTTACCTCAGAAGCTCAGAGTGTGAGATTTGAGCACACAGGCAAACAAGATTTTATTTACTCACTGTTTTAAGACTGCGAATACTAAGCTTTTGCCACGTACAGTCTTAGAAGTGATGAAATTCAGCATTTGGTACAGATCTTGAGGGTGATCGGGGATACCACGCTATGGCAGCAGAGAAAATGGAATTTTTTAGCTCTGCTTGATGGCCCAACACTCAACAAACCTGTGTTTTGATTACGTGCATGCACTGAAATGGTCAGAAAAAGTCACAGCAGAGAGAGCCTGGCTATTGCCGGATATTACAAGGACTGTTAGTGACCACTTTGCAGACTTCCTGATTCTTAACAAGCTTAATATATGCCAAGGGTTCCGGGAGGCCAGTGGGTGGGTTGCACTGGCTTGCCCCAGCCAAACTGCATCCTAATTTAATGCGTTCTTTGCATTTAGCCCTTCATTTTAGCCCGCACAGCATGAATCATAGAATCATAGAATCACTTGGGTTGGAAGAGACCTTCAAGATCATCGAGTCCAACCATAAACCTATGCCAAAACCACCCCTAAACCATGTCCCTCAGCACCACGTTTGCCCGGCTTTTAAATACCTCCGGGGATGGTGATTCCACCACCTCCCTGGGCAGCCTGTTCCAATGCTTGATAACCCTTTCCTTGCAAGCTGTTTCAACTCCTCAGGTGACATTTGAAGAGCACTTTGAGAATGTGTAAAAGGCCCAACTTTGGTGCAGGTCTGCAGTAATTGCAACTTGTTTTTACTGCCAGATGTGACTGCTCCCTCGGGCATCGAGAAAACTGTCAAACTTCAGGCAATTGTATATGCTTGTATATTTGCTTAGCAACACGAAACCTGCATTATCCAGAGTCCTTAGCTCTTCATTCCTCCTCAAACACCCCTTTTTCAAGGCGATTTTCATGTCTATTTTTATTCTGGCCCACTCCCTTGCTTGGTTTTCTCTCTCTGCCGGCGATGTGCCGGGGTTATGCTGCAGGCAAAAGCTTTAGAGTTAGGAGCTCCCCAACGTTGCAGGCAAATCCCAGTCAAGTAGGAAGGTGTCTGGAACTGCACCATGCCCAAAGCTGTCCTGACCTGGCTGGACAGCAGGACTCTGCCTGCAGCAGGCGCACGCTCACAGGCGTTCACATCATCCCACTGCATTTGAGCTTTCACCACCAAATCACACCTACAGCAGCAGCAGCGACAGTAAAACCCCTAGGAGCAGAGTTGGAACATAGCCTCTTCAGTGCTGCTTTTCATGCTTGGAGGTAAAAAGATACTCAGAAAGCAAGGAAAGGCTCGAGATCAAATGAAGCCGCGTGCCCTAGAACCTGCAGCTGCATGAGGCTGCTATTGCAGTTTGGCACAAAGGACACGGCAGCAGCAGTCCGTTAAAATGCAGCAGCAGTTGCAGCAGGAGCACTAGTGATTTCGCGGTATGTAGAGACACGTACTGAGCTCACGTTCCATGTCAAGTGCAGCTTTTAAGACTTTCAGACTGAATTGCAACTCTCCTAACAAAGTGGAACCCTGACGATGCGTAACAGCTGGCTTTGAGAAAAGCTGTGCCCTCATTTCCAGCCTGTGCGAGAACCCTACAACACAGGGAATTTACTTCTGTACAGCTTACTAGAAAGGTTCAGCTTAAAATTATCTGAACTGATAAAGCATAAAGTTGTTTGCACTTACGTTGCTACAAAAAGCCCTCAGATAGTAAATCTTGTCTTTGAGCCGGTACACATCAATGTTCTCATGTTTATCCACTCTGATGCACATTACCCTCCATTTCAGTCCGAGCTAACGAGGCTAATGCTGTTCCCCAGTTGTATATGCATCAAGAGAGCTCGGGGCTGCAATGACTATGTATACAAAATTGCACATTGTTTGCATGTTGTTGACAGCGAAGATTACGATAAACCCTTGAGAAAGAGTGAGCCAGAGCTTCCATACACGTATCTTAATGGCAACATCCCAGCCAGAGCTTCCATACACGTATGTTAACAGTACCACCCCAGACAAGGCGCAGAGGTCACCATCGGATGTGTTTTGTAGTTCAGCTGGGAGTGGGGGTGAGGGGGCTTTGAGCCAGAGGATTTTTCTGCATCTAGGTTTGAGAGATTTTCAAGGCAGGACTACACATACGCCACATCGTTCATCCAGTAAATTGTTTCAGTCAGTGACTTAAACCTTCACGTGCCCTGCTTTAAGGGATAACACGCAAGTGAGCTTTACACAGAAACAGTCACAACAAGCGATGGGTTCCCCTGTAGAAGCTGAAATACCTCCAATCCTGCTCCTCAAAGTCTCCTCTA
The DNA here is from genome assembly GCA_013398295.1 of Chionis minor. Lineage (NCBI taxonomy): Eukaryota > Metazoa > Chordata > Aves > Charadriiformes > Chionidae > Chionis > Chionis minor. The sequence goes on from VZSF01008422.1 coordinate 844,124, forward strand.
CTTCTGCCCTCCCTTCATAGAATCATAGAATCACTTGGGTTGGAAGAGACCTTCAAGATCATTGAGTCCAACCATAAACCTATGCCAAAATCACCCCTAAACCATGTCCCTCAGCACCACGTCCACCCATCTTTTAAATACCTCCAGGGATGGCGATTCCACCACCTCCCTGGGCAGCCTGTTCCAATGCCTGATAACCCTTTCGGTAAAGAAGTTTTTCCTGATATCCAACCTAAACCTCCCCTGGCACAACTTGAGGCCATTTCCTCTTGTCCTGTTGCGTGTTACTTGGGAGAAGAGATTGACCCCCACCTCGCTATAACCTCCTTTCAGGTTCCCTCCTTAACTGCAGGGAACCTCTAACTGCACTATTTTCTTCCTCTAATTTACCTCTTTCACATCTTGCCTTTCTACCATCAAGCGCATGCATTTTTTGTCTTTTCTCCAAGTTTTCCTGCTTGCCCTCAATTCCATCCTAACCTTAATCTCCATCTTGCTGTCATCTTTTGCTCTGCCCTTAAAGCTCCTCCCTTCCCTCACAGTGCACTCTTTAGTGTCTTTAGTGGAAGCGTGCATGTGGGTGAATGTAATGCTCGAGCTTTTTTGCCTCCCAAAACATTTAGCATTTGTTTTCATTTTCACCTCCATGCTCACTTCTTGCGTTCATCACAAGTTTCTTTTTGGACTATGTCCAATCCTGCTTCCTTCTCCAACCAATTTCCAAAGGCTTTTTGATTTCAGAACCATCAAATGCAGGATCCTTTTTCTCCTCACACTGTCCTGAAAATTCTTCTTCCTGTGGTTTGTGCTTTTTCTGACTTTGTGCCCAGCTTTTTAACCCTTTCAGGAGACTCCTCGCCCAAGCCTTTTAGCAGCACGGGCACTCCGAGTAGTCCCTCACACACCCTAACATTACATAGGTGTGCTCTTCTAACCCAGATTTGTCTCCTCCTGCACAAAGATGTTACACAATTTCTTTTCTCTTTTTAGAGACACCTAGCCATCAGCTGCTGAAGCTCCTTTTTGGCTTAATGAGACCTTTTCTCTTGTTTTCCTTCTTTACCCACTTTCTCATCGTTGTGCTTGCTGCCAGCATCCCAACCATCACTGATGCCTCTTCCCTTCCACCTGGACTTGCCTCCAGGCGCTCCCATTTAGGCTAGTCAGATCTTGCAGGTCTTTTCTGCCGAACACGTAGGAACTTATCTTCCTGGAATTCTTGTCTATTTCACATCTCATTTCACCTTCACAAATAAAACGCCTTGCTTATACCCATGAGAAAACAGCTGCCCTCCAGACTTTTGCTAAGTGTGTTGTTTATACTCATCTCACCTCTTGTTCTGCTGTTTTCTATCTCACTTAACACAACTACTTATTTTCAGCTTCAGTGTTCTCCACACCCTTACTTTTGCCCTTCATGCTGTTCTAAGAGATCAACATTTGCATGACTGACCTGTCACGCCAGCCTTCACGGCCCTCTGCAAGTTTTAGGGCCAGCCTTGTAATTTCTTTCATGCTGCCCCTCCGGTTTGCATGTTTCCTTCAATCCTTTCGAAGCCACTTTACTGTTTACATTCCTCCTCTAAGAACTGTCCTTTTCTGAGGTACAACACAATCTCGTTCAGGTTGTGGCAGGACATAAAAGCGACACATGCAGCGTGCCATTGCAGGTTCCTCGTGCTCCTGTCCGTGTGTTGGGGCGGCTGCAGAACCCACGTCCTTTTGGCTTTGTACAGCCTCCAGCACAGCAGCTCCTGGCCAGAAGCCCGAGCGCAGCTTTAGGGCAGCCCCATCAGCCAAGGTGTAATCAACACCGTCTGCAAGCAGCCTGCACGCTTCCGAGGTCCTAAGGGCAAGTATAAAGAACAGGTATGCAACTGAGGGACAAATATTTTTGGAGAAAAGATACACCAAGGAGCGATCAGCACAAACGCCACCTCAACCTGAGGAAATTAGTAACTGACTTATGCAGGGGTTTAGGGACAACTGAAGCAAGCCTGGCCACCAACGCAGCGGTCACAAAGCTATTTTCCTTGAAGCGATGGGCTCAGAAGTCCTCTGCTGGCCAAGATAAGGTGCCTTCCCTGGGAGGAAAAGTCACGCTCTCAGTTCAGAAGTGCCAAGTTTGGACTGAAGGTGTGTTCCTCACCCACAGGCCAAAAAATTACCTTGTCGTTGCTAAAGTGAATTTAGTTAAACACAGTTCTCTCGCCTCCTGCAAGACTGCTGGTTTCTAAGCGTCCAACACTCCTCCACTGCACTCCCCTGCTCGCACCTGACCTTCCTGCCCGCTACTGCATTACCGATTTACTAGTAAGGGCAGCGAAACTGCTCTTGCTCTTTAGTACAGCTACATAAGAAAAACTCTTGTGCCAGACATACTTGAAGTCATATGGGAGATGAGAAACAGCAGACTGTCACCTAACCTAAGTTAAAATCAGCCCACATTTACACCCCAGCCAAAAGGGAAGCATGTTCAAACCAAAACCCAGTTACTTTATGAAAGTATGCATCGATCAGCTGCCTTCCTATCTCGGATTCATATGCAATTTCTTGGCCCACCAGCTCCTGCAAGGGTAAAGAAATAAATTTTTAGGTAGCTTGATGCCCTGGAAAAACATGGAAGAAAAACGTCACTACACAATCATATTAGGTATTTACACTTTGTACTTAAACTCTGTTCAGAAGTAGGCTCTCTTTGCGCTCTCCAGTTTAGGGCTGCATAGCTGAAAAATAATGGTTGGGGAAAAAAAATTAATAAAATAAATGCTGTTAGGATACAGAATGTCAATGTTCTCTTTAGCCTGTTTCACAGCATTTCTCTGTTGACTTGATGTTATATTCTGCACAAAACACGCTATATTCTCACTATGACCTAAACATCAAACCTCCAGAAGCCTGAGTCGTGCTCCTGTTCCAACTATCACCTAGTGATCTAGCCTATGAGGGCAGGGGAAGGAAGGATCCAATGTGGGACCATTTGCTTACGGCAAAGTCTGCGAAGTAAGATTTGAGCAGAAGAAAGTACTTCCACCTCTGAATTTGCTCTTTTTACACCCACCATACCAGGTATTACCTTTTCCTAAATAAGTGTTACTAACCTGGCCACAAGGACACAGTACGAAAAACATTTAATCATAAGCAACCAGGTGGCTACAAGGAAGAGAACACGCGAATGGAAATGCAAGATTTAGTCAAAATTTGGCACAGCAAGATACCAAACAACTAACATCAAGACAACTAAAGAGGTACTGCCCTCACAGTAGCTGGAAAACAACTGGATTAGAAAAAAATGCCAAGTCAAGACAGAAGGTGGGAGGACCAGAGCTGGGAGCATCCATGGAAGAACCAGTGGGAGGGCAGAGGCAACTGCTGGTGGAGCCGCGTGTGCAAGCAGCCAGCAGTGGCACAAACTGAAGCTCTGTCCACGTCACCAACCTCCCGCACACGACAGGGCTGCTCTGCCTCACAAGCTCCTGTTGACGGGGTAAATCAGGTTAGTGCGCAGCCAGGCACTGTATGCTTAGCGATTGTCACCAATTCAGGCTATTGACCTGCAAATATTCCTATTATGGGAGAAGAGGAAGAAAATACTTTCAGTTAAATAAATCAACATAAATATGCTCAACCAGTCGGACAAATTCAGTCCAACCGCAACAAAATCCAGTTATGGCTGTGCATTTATCGTTGCCCAACAGACACCGGTTTGCCTCTGAATATTACATTCACCATGGAAATACTCTGTGTTAAAATTCGAGTTACTCAAGTAATTTGCTGCATTATAAAATCAATTTGTATTCATTACTACTTACTGTGACTTGTTCAGACTTTTTTTTTTTTTTTAAAAAAAAAGGTTAAAACTGACCTTTAGTACCCCTTGTGCTCCTTCCTGAACAGACCTCCTAGGCAGCAGCCTGCGCTTTCTGTCCTTCCCACTCGGAATTGTCATCCAACTGCTCTGACTAGATCTCAGATACTCTTCTTCCTTTTCCACCCTTACTCCTGCTCCCGCTGCCTTTGCGACACGTAAGCCCTTTCACTCCAGCGCTCTGAAAGCCAGCGAGTCAGTTACTAAACTCAAATTACATTTTCAAAGTCCTTTATTCTTTTATTCCCCCTGCTGCAAGTACAAATCAGCACAGACAAAAATAACAAAAAAGCCTTTATGTCTGGGTCTTTATACCTTAGGATATTCTTGCCAGTGTTTGCAAGCTTTTCTTAACCCAGCTGACCTGCCAAATCAGACTGGCAGAAACACAGTCTTGTTTGCAGTGTGCTCGCTGCGGTCCAAGGCTTGTCACCTGCTTAACACTGACAATCCATTCCCTCCTTCCAGCCAGGAACTCTGAGGCCGAGTTCTCATTCCTTCTGTGATCTAGCAGTGGGAAGAATATTTTCAGACTGCAAATAGTAATAATGAAACACCAACTTTTATATTGGTTTTTTTCCCCCCCGGATGGCACTCACGATCTTCACTTTTTAACCTCGCTTCAACAATCACAATTGTTCTGACTAATTATCATCAGAACATCTTAACCATCTTCCATTAGGCAGACACATTAATCAGGAGCTGATTTAATGATGAATGGCTGCAGCTGGATTGTGGGTGGTCTGCCTGGCAGCCAGCCAAAGAGCCCCAGAAGTGCCCAGGCTACACAGAGCTTCCCTCATCCCAACTCTGCCTTATGACCACCCTCCTCACAACCACCTTCTCCGCCCTCAGGTACACCGACGATCATCTGCTCGGAAAGACAGTCATTGCCCAGATCCTCCTCTGCAACCCAAACCCTCTGCTTGACTGTGATGAAAGTGGCTTTAATTGCTGCACAACTCTCCTTCCACATCCGCCAGACAACACAGGAGGAGCCACTTGTCACAGCTACAGCTGAAAACGACTACTCCAGCAGCATGGGGTTACCATGCTGCCCCGCCACCATGTCACACTTGTTCCCCATTCATTCCTCTAGAAATCTGTCTCCAAAGAAACCCAATCCAAGATCTCAACATACAAACCCCGCAGAGATAATATTAAAGATTTTTTCATTGTTCTCCACAGTTCCCAAGTTAGAAAGTTCTTTAAGGAAAAAATTATGTAAATGCAGCAGGCTGTCCTAAGAGATAAATAAGAAATAAAAATGCTAAAGTAATGCTCTAATCACTCAGTAGTAGAAAGCTACCTGCCAAATCAATACAAAACCTAAAATACGCTGCATAATGGAGACGAGCAGTGATATTAGTAGAGGTCAGCTTTCTTTTGAGACTTAAGTATTTACATTTCTAAAACTCGGAAAGCTCATTTGTCACTTGATGTGATAATTTACCGCATGATCTGTTAAATATTAATACATTTAGACAATTTAATAAATAGAATATTAGAAAAATACTGACGAAACGTGGAAGACTGGAGCTAAACGAAACGAAAAACTATTCCATGACTGATCTCAAAATATATATAAAATTACTTGGTTTAGATCAGTATTCAGTGATAATTTGCAGACTAATGTAATATGCTAAACCCCTTTAATTTTCAAATAAACCACAGCAAAGAAAGGTCTTGTTTTTGGACAAAGCTGTTGGACTGGGTAACATTTTGAAGTTATGCTGTGAAACTATCTAGCACCCAGCCCTGCGCTTATCTCTGTACCACCCACAAGCGTGGATACAGAAAGCAGTGACATTGGGCAGGTTCTGCCTTGTGCTTAAAACTGCCAGTTCACCTGAAATAAAATAGGTGAAAATATAAAGCTTAGATGAATGTAAGCGGGCAACAGCGAGCTGTAAAACAGGTCTGTCAAGGGACACAGAAATCCACACAGGATGACTGCAGTGTCATACCGCTAAAGCAAAGAAAGGCTGAGAACTTTGTGGCGAACTCAGTCTGGAATACGATCCAAATCCATGCAAATCTAAGGGAAAAAATACAAACCTGGATGTACTTTAATTCAGCATTACCACATAGCCTGTATATAGTACAGAGATTTTTGTCAGCCTTTGCTCTAAGTGAAATTCAAATGTGGAAAGCGGAGAGCCTACAATCTGCACAGTATTTTCTCGGTAAAGAAATATGGAAGTGATCCTTAAAAAGTACATCCAAAAATATATTTCGGAAACTTTCTTATTTAACTGTTGTATCAAAAAGTTACGCTGATTTGGGCTGTCCAGAGGCAATGACAGCCTGTTGTGGATTACAAATCCACCGGAGGTCCGTCAGAGTGAAAGTCTCGGCTAATCGTCTTCAGTGCAGGGGAAGGGGAACAAAGTTCAGGCCAACTTTATTCTGTCAACTGCAAGACATTCCAGCTGTCTGAACTGTTTACAAAGCAGGAATCCAGTTGATATAGGTTATCCCAAATGGCATATATCATTGAATTATTTATTTTTAGATGAATAATTGCAAAACTATATCCGTGGGAAGTTAAGATAAGTATTTATAGTGCGTGCAGTTGTTTGAAAGAGCTCCCCAGCTGGGCAGTCCATCACATGTACCAAGTGCACGACGATTAATCCACAGTCAAAGACAGTAATTGCAAGCTACGTACGTTTTGGAAGTTGTAACAGAGCTGCTATCTGGGCATTAGAGCTCTTTTAGCAGAGAGGCCCTTACGGTACAAGTAGTAAATTAGACGTGATGTTTCCATGGCAGAAGTTCAGATTAGTAGATGGTTTCACTACCTAAAATAAACTTTTTTCTTCTAAGCATTCTTCTTCACTTCTCCGGCATTATTGCCAGCCAGAACTTTTAAAGCCATTACTAAAAATAAGGTCCTGAGGGTCACTATTTTGTTCAAGCAAAAGATCTACAAGCTAAGCCAGACTGCCAGCCTTTGCTATTTTGGTGAAGGATGCTTCTGAACACAGTTTTTTTTCCTAAGAGTAAAAACACCCATAGTGAGATTTTGACTTTCTTTAATTTAAAGATTGTATTACAGAACAGTTTAAGTAAGGAATCCTTATAAGGATTAACTCTTGACATAATATATTGCCAAGATACAGTGTAGCTGCAAGGGCTCTAGGTGAACCTTCATGTAAGTTGCTTTCTTACATACACAGTCGCCGAACAACAAAAATGGTATTTCCCATTTGTAAGAGAAGACAGTGGTATTTAAACAGTCCTTTCACCAGTGTGTTCTGGTTTTCCCAAATTAGAAACACGCCATATGAAAACCCTATTATACCGGAAGTTGATAGAGATGAATTTTCTAAAGATTGCAACTGATGAAACATTAAAATGAAAACTAAAGAGTGTTGATTATGTAGAATGGTTTCTGTTTTACTGGCAGGTCAAATATACTAGAAACGTACAAATATTTTTGATAATCTAATTCCAGATGAACTCAAAACACTGAAGTAACATACACAGGCTAAGAGAATTCAATACTGTTCCAAGGCACTTACTGAATCTCCGTGACTAGATGAAAACCAGAACAAATTAGGTCTGACAATTAAACAGTATATAATATAAAAATAACCTTTTGCTTACAATTTACAAAATGTATTACAATCTTTATCTCTGCTAACCTGTAATTCTGGCTGTGTGTGTCCAGCAATTTTTGTAAAAAACCCCAGAAACTATTTTCTAAAACTTCAGGGCAAATAATTTACAAATAAGGTACACAAAAATTTAGATCATGCAGAGACTTCTTACATCTTCTGTTAATATTTTATGATTGCAACTTTATCAAATTATATACTTACTTGCCCTGTACATATACAAAATAATGCATACGTGGTAATCAAACGTTAGCAAAAAGTAGTCCATAAACACAATCTGTCGAAAGTATTACTATATTAACATATGTCTACAAGCAGCGTGTAACAGGGTTAAAAGACATTAAGGCAATAATACTTGAAGTTACAAAATAAATCGTATGTAATACTTTCTCCTAAGTGTAATAAGGCAGGTAGATGGCCCCAGCAAAAAGTTAAGTTGTAATACTGGAATCCACTGTTGTGAACAACGTTTAAGGTTTTGCGTGGGATGTACTGTAAAAGTGTACCATTTGGTAGTTAGATCTACATTGCGCTGTGTTAGTCGCCCCCCAAAAAAGTGGAATACTATTTTTCTAGTTCTCAGTGGCACTTGAGTTTTCCAGTATAATTTATTGATAGTATATCCATTGGCTCTTGGATCATGTCCATTCCGAAGGCGGCTCTCTTGGTCCTCTGGGCTTTCCACAGCGGTTACCAAAACCTAAGGAAAGAAACGTATTTAATCCTTCTGAGCCCTCGGACAACGTGGTCTCACGAATGTCGGCAGCAGTCAGAAGGATCCCTGCAAGGCATCTCCCAGCTCTTACAGAAGAGGTTTACTCTCAGGGCTAGAAAATTAGTTCGTAGTATTAGGAGTTCTAAAGGCACCCTGGCCATAGGAAATGCAAACGTGAAGAATTTGTATATAATTATAGTTCACTATTTAAACCTCATTTGGAGAGTACTTCCCAGTGAATACAATATTATAGCCTTTGTTATCATTTATTGACACCCCCCCCCTTCTCTGTGTACCAAAGCAGTTTTCTTGGGTATTATTTATGAAAGTTTTCAGTGCTCTACTGAAATTATATCCCATTTGACTAATTCTGTATTTCATACACTCTTAAAAAAAAAAAAGTGAAGAATAACCAATTGCTCATTCTGGGAAAAACTCTTCCAGCGATGCTGAAGAGCCAAGGCAGGCTTATGTGTTTGGGTTCCGCACCTCAGTGAGCTGGAAGGGGACATAGCAGCAGCTACCCAAACAAGTAATGTTAATGAATCTTATGTTTAAATTATTTAGTGATTATGTTTAGAAAAAAACTGTAATTACCAATATCTGTTACTTCTGCAGGAAATTCTGAAATTTGACCTCTTTTATCAGTGGAACCAGGAAAAGAAATCTGAGGTAAAACATCAGTTGGTGTTTTGTTGCTTCTTTGAGGATGATCTGGAAAAGACACGTAACCTCCCTTACTGTAACATTCATTTAGTCAGCACGGTGTGAACTCTATTTTTAAGTACAGCTCAGTACAAAACACAATTTGCATCAAATATTCTTTACAAAAATATTTAAAAGCCAATTTCTCATTTCTTAAAAAACATACTTCAAAATTGTTTATGAAACAGATGTTCAACGAGTGACACATTCCTGTTTGCCAAATGTGGGTTTCTTTGGGTTTTTTTAAAAAAAACTGTATGGATATTTAAAATACCATGTAGCACATACTTATAGCAAGAGAGCTCACTGTACCATATAATACATCAATATAAATGCATCTGTTCATGTCCTTTCTAAGCTAAAGGAGCTTTAGAAGACATGGTAAGTAACTGTGTTACATTACTGGTATAATTGCCGTATTAGCAAATCTGTAATATTTCTGAAAACTGATTTATTTTAAGTCTGGCAGGTATTTAACATGCAGCTCCAAATGGACTGTACAGGCCATTTTTGTTCAGGAGAAAAATGTAGTCTGACACATGAGATGGGCTTGTTGCAAGACTACTGTAATTTTTAGAGATTTGCCAATGAACTTAAAGCATTGTTGGAAGTAGCTTTTGAAGCAATCTTATGTATACACTTATTTCAAGGTTAGATCATGAAATATCCATGAATTTCCAGAAGGAAGTTACTCCCTGGTAGTTTCTAATCTTCCAATAAAAGTACTACCAAACGCTTTATCATTTCAAATGGTTAGGTTACTTGAACTTTCCACTCTTATGGGATTACTGGACAGATTAACGAGTGGAAATAATATTCCTTTCCCTAAAAAAAAAAAAAAAAAGAAAAGATCTTTTTTCATCACTTACCGGGTAGTACAGGTGAAGTTGTTTTGAAACCCTGTTAATGAGAAATATTTTAAATAATTATATAACATGCTTCCAAAATACTGAAAGAACACTAGAAATTTAAGATGATTAAAACATCTTAAAAAAACCCCCAACATCTGGGGAAATATCTACTTGTTCCTACATTTCTGACTTGCTATAACACTGAAAAAATGCTACAGTACTTAATAAAGAATTTACTATCAGAACCTTACTTAATATTTAATAAAAAGTTAAAACTGTCACATTATAAATTATTTGCAAAACTAAGTAGTTTAGTTCCCATACTAAATTTACAGTCCCTGAAAATTCACAGGTTTTTTTGTCGAATTTGTAAGTGGTGTGTAAAGGTGGCTGTGAAGTGTATTGGGGGTGCATAAAGAAAAGGCATGAATGTAAAGAGGATTTTACGCTTTTGAAGTTTTGCCAGCTGTTGATGCTGGACGACTTTGAGCAGCCTGATGTGAAAAGTCAAACTCGATGGGCAGAAAAGTGTTTAAAATAAACAGGGATATATGGCTATAAGGAAAAACAAGATCAAGCAGTGAAACAAGTTGCCCACAGAGGATATGAATGAAGTCTCCATCTCTGGAGGTTTTCAAGACCGGACTGGATAAAGCCCTGAGCAGCCTGGTCTGAGTCCCTGCCTCACGCAGCAGGTTAGACTAGAGACTGCACTTCTCCTCCAGCTTGAACTAGCCTGTGATCAATTAAGGGCAGACAGCAAGCTCCACAAAAGCAGCATATTTACACTCTTGAAGCCGTAATTTAAGGTATATTAAGGATGACTTTTTAAAAGTATTGCTGAACTTAGAAAACCAGATAGTTTTCCTAGAAAGAAAACATGCTCTTAACACATCAGTTCAGCAGCTCATGAGGAGGAAAGACTGGCTAGCTGTAGATGATCAACAGCTGTAACTTTTCACAAGGTTGTATTTTCCTTTTTGTTGCGGCTCCTAACCAAATTGGAAATGACTGATTAGTACAGACATGTCTCCTATACTTACTGTAGAGACTGGCTGTTCAGGGAGATGCTGATCCCGCAATATGCTCCACTCAGACTGTGCAATCATAACTGGCTTCAGCACGGGTGAGCCTAGGGAAAATTAAATCAAACTCAACACACTTGAGTTCCCTCCATGATGCGTTATTAGAACACAGCATTAGAAATGTGCTATAAAGCAACTTTTTTAAATTAAAAGCTTGTAAAAACATCAATCTCTCGTTACATGAAGAGCTTTCAAGATAAGGGAAGACTCCACAATATAATTCAAAGCACAAGACTGCAGTGTTTGCATTGTGGATGTTCATTTCCTTCACTGGGGGGTTCCTAAGAACAGGAGAATTAGCTTCTTTTTCAATAATGTTTTAAAAATGTTGCTATACCAGCAGCGCAATAATAGTAGATCTGAAAAAGACATACTAAGTAAAGAAAACACACAAGTCAGGGCAGCCATACCTGTCCTTTACTGACATCATGCAAACACACAATCAAAATTGAAGTGGTTTTAGTGATTCCAGTCTCAAAAATATTTTAATTTTTTTTTAAGAAAGAAAAGATTTGTTTCTTTTGTTCTAACAGAAAAGACACAAGTCCACAATATCTAAAGAAAGGATCACTTTGACTCTGAACTACCTATGCTAATGATGCTCAAGGGACACATTTACAAAATTTCAATGTTTTTATGCTGAAGCTATCTATATTAATTACTTTGGCCAAAATTCTTTGAAAGTTTCACAAAGTGACACTAAAAAAAAGCCTCAGTAAATAAATAAACCACAGTAAGCTTTTTGGAAAATATCAAACATCAACCCAATTTATCATTTAATTTCAATTAATTTTTTTTTTTATTCTGCTGGCTTGATGAATGAAATACAAAGATATAAGCACATCATTTCTAAGTGTCAGTTTCTTTTTCAGTTACCCTTTTGATACAGGCAAAGGGCAACTGTTAAATAAACTGGGCTTGATCACTAGGTGCAGTGCATGAAATGTCATCACCTTTCCTTTGCCTAGGAAAGGAGAATCAGATAAACACTGTTCGTGTGTTTTCCCATTCCCTACCTGGGAGCAGCAGGAAACTACCTAAAATAGCTGAGGAATCCCCTAAGCATATTGTATTTCCTCACTGTATCTCATTTCCACACCCTTCAGATGGAAAACCAGCTCCACTAAAATCGATATTGAAGTCTCCAATACACTTAAATATCACGTAACAGCATGCTTAGTCAGAAGTGAGAAATAACTTGACTGTGTTCAAGGGCTTGTGAAAGTTAAACCTCAAAATAAGCCATTACACATGCTAGACTTCACTCCGTTTTACAGTTTGCTCCAACACATTAAGGTTAACCAAAAAGCAGGGGCATTCAAACACGATACTAAAACACATTTCACATTTTATCCTCAATTATCACAGCACATTAAAAACTCACTCTGTTCACTTGCTAATACAAATGATTCTGGCGTTCTTTCTGGGAGTGGGGGAGAGGAGTCTTCACTACTATCGGCATCTAAATCAAATATGACATTTAAATAAGTTAAAAAACCACACATTTCCCTCCTAGATTTTTAGAAGTTTATCTTTTGATACGTGAGATCATCCTAAACTTAGCATGAAATTTAAAGCAACAGGAAAATTTGCTTTAAGCGTTATAAGCATTTTAGGTTTACAATGCCACTGCATGGGGAGTAACTCCACGCTAACAATGCTATCTTCACATTAAGGGGTTAAGAACCAGTTTGCACGTGAGGGAAGGAAGCAAAGCAGAACACATTTTCAGTCTAAATCATTCGGAGAAAAAACCCAGCAATGGCAATGAATACTTTTTCCTCATTCTTTCAGCAACACAATACGAGCAGAATCGAACAGTCTGCACTGGAGCGGTATGGTTTGCTTCTTGAACAAGTAACTTGCCAATAACTGTAGCCATAGTAGTTACTGTAATTTAATTGCAGTTTATTCCATGTCTATTTGCAGCCATTGCAAGTGGGAGTTAAGCTCATTACACCACACTGGCTTCTTGAACTCTTTTGCAGACTCTGGTAACTATACACGGCTGGTGCCCACCAACTGAACCACCGGTGAAGCTCCCAAACCATGGTCAGAAGTGTCTTGAAAATACGTACGAACTCTGCAGCTCTGCTGAAGACAGCAACTTACTGCTAATGAGCAGCAATTTTTATTTTCTTAAGTGACTCTAGCCGTACTTACTTCCAAAGCCAACACAGCCCAGCTAGATTGCGTGGTGCAAGAACATCAAGCAACGCTGCTTTCCAGGCCTGCGCCGTGCGACAGTAAGTTCTAGGGAAGTCCCACATTAGCTGCTTCTCTAAACCCCAAGTCTCAGTTTTGCCTTCCAAGCCCTTTTCGGCACCCACCCAGGCTGGCTCCCACACCGGCAACGTAAACTAGTTAAACAGTCTAGTGCCAGGTTTACTAGCCAAGGTTTACCACACCAGCAACGTAAACTAGTTAAAGAGCCTAGTGCAAGGTTTACTAGCCAGAAGGGCAAACAGGAGTCAAAGCGCTGGCTACCATTGTTGCCAACACAGTCTGTCCCCAGGCTGTTCTCCCTCTCCTCCCAGGAGCGCACTACTCAAGCTGCTCTGGCAGCAAAAGCCCCCCTCCTGCCTGCTCAGGAATTCAGAGTAGAAATTAGAGGTTTAAAGCAATTCAAAGTGGCTGCTGCCATAAGAAGTCTCATCGAACAACCGTGTTGTACACAGGATTCATAAAAAGAGGAAGGCGTGTTTCAACTAACGACGCTTGCCCTGCCAACACACCAGCAGCAGGGATAGGAGCTCCATCACCTTTCATAAGCCACCATCTTCAAAGTGACTCCTCCGAGACCTGCTCCATCTCAAGTTTACTATACAGCGTAAGAAAACCTTCATCTATTGAAACAGTCTCTGTAAAGTCAGCAAATGAAGCCACTATCAAGTATGCACTAACCGAAAAGTGAGTTTTTTGGGTTTTAAGTTTGTGGATTCCTGTTGTTGTGGGATGGTTGTTGTTTGGTTGGTTTTTTTTAACCTCAGGGTACAATTACTTTTCACTTAATTTGAATTAAAAAGAGGATTTGATTACGCAGTAAGATCATGCACACCAACAGTTATGGTTAAGCAACTAGGGGTGCTGGTAGGTTCACAGGCAGGCTTCAGTGATGACTGTACCCACATCCCCAGCTTCCAACAGAAGAGTCCTCAAACAAGTACGAAAATGAAAAAAACACTCTAAAACATGGTTTGGGATCACCGGTGCAAAGCAATCTAACCCTATATTCTTGAGTCCGAGATGGATTACAAGGCCTGCAACCTGTATATAAAATGGCTAAAGCAAGGCTAAATATTTACAATGCTATTAAAACACAGGAGCCAAATCCTGAGCAACTTCACAGACTGATACAGTGAAAGAGGTTACACCTACATTTTTAGGACCAGCACATCCACCAGTAAGCATGAGTTTTGATGTGTGCTTGGACAAGCTTGTTTAAAATACTTCAACTACCCAAAAATACCATTATGACAGAGACTTCCATGAAATCAGATGTGGAGAAAAAATGTGCCAACCAGTGACACAGAAACCTGCAATTAAGAACGCAATTATTCACACCTCACAATAAAGCTTTCAAAGCAGCTTACTGAGGTCTGTGGTACCTTGTAACAGCTACAGATCACATGCAAACCAAAAACTGGGAGGAAAAGAGTTGCGCCCTTTCTGAAGCTGCCGTACTACACTGTTTACGTTTACATTTAGAAAACTGTAAAGCAATTTAAGTTGTCCAACTCTACAGATGCAACCAGCTTAAAGAGCAGCGCTTCTGAACCACGAGGAAACCTACCTTTGCCATCTTCAGAACACGTTACAGCTGTTAAGTCTTGCCTAGCAATAGACATTGGCAATACTTTTCTGGCAGAAATGTTTTCAGTATTAGTGGCAGCAGAAACTGTGGCACTTGCGGTTGAAATACTAGATGCGCTTTTGCTCATGGCTCCATCAAAGTTCATCTCATCTGTATCAGAATCATCTGAATGAAGAGGATTAGTAAAACAGAGGGGTGCTCGAACAGAAATAGGTGTATGATCAACATTATCACTGGAAGGATGTTCAACTGTGGTGTTTGATGCCAGAGAGAGAGTTTTAACACCATGACAGAAGACGTCTGAAGACACGTCTTCAGGCACGGACGCGCGCAGTGCGTTCTCAGGCCCACGCAGTGCCCACGTGGCATGTCCCTTTTCTGTCAGAGGCAGACGGTCTGGTCTTGGCGGAGTATCAGAAACCTGCTGACTCTGCAGATTCTCCGGTGAAGGTATTAAGGCTGTACTAGACTGCGGCACACTGCATCCCATACACGAGTTTCGAGAAGCATCTACAAATGAATCCCCTGAAATCTGTTCCTGTGCCTTAAAGCTCTTATCAATTACCGAGGACGACACAGGCTTTATTTTAATTGCATGTCCCCTGTTCAACAGGGAGTTCCCATCAAAGCTTCGTGGTCCCTCCTGAAGAGGTACCTTCTTGATTTCAAAACTTAAGTTGCGCTCCAGCCTTTTCTCTGCCCGTTCACTGGGTTCGTTCTTCCCTGAATGGTCTGTTGACTTGTTGTAATTCTCATTGAGGTCTGTTGAATGCTCTGACGAAACCATGTGCAAAACTGGCTTTGGGTGGTATCTGTCATTGTCCTGCCACACACTAGTGACTGTTGGGTAAGCTGATGGGGGCGATGGTGTTAAGATTGGTGGTACTGGCTGAGGCTCTGGAGGCTGCAAGATTTCTTCTTTAGCGTCTCCTTCTACAAGGCAACTGCAAAAAAACCCAAAAAACCACAATTGTGTAAGTTTTCTGCATTTTGACAATTTAAATATCTATCCATCTATCTATCTCTGCAGTAGTAATGCTTTCACATCAATACTGAACTGCAAGCAGTGCTTCCACTGCACGCAGACAATGGTTATAAAATATGACTAATGGGGTAGGCAAGAACTAAGTCAACACACTCAAAACATCTTTCAGACTATCACAAAGACATGCATTCAGGCCACAACTAATCCTTATTGATAGTTCAAAGATTGCTCACATCCTTTCCCAAAAGCATTTTCTTCTTCAAAGACTCTGTAAGAAAGGCCCTCTTGTGGCAGGATTTCAGTACTTTTTTTGCTTTCTTCTTTCTTAAGGTCTTAGAGGAACTAGACATACAGACTTCAACTTTCAATAAAGTCAAGAAAAATTTCTTTAAAAAACCCCCAAAACCTTAGAGCCTGTTTAATACCAAATATCTTCCTCTATTTTTATTTTTCTGCGCATGTCCAGAACATGTTATTTTTATATTTGTGTATTTAATAGTTTCTCTATAGTTGTAAGGCTAACAATGCAGACCAAATTTAGCTGACATGAGGTAAACACTGTACAAAACCCACTCACAGCAGAATATATGATCCAAATTACAGTGCATATTAGTGAGACCATGGCACTTACTATTAAAGCTCATCTTAAGCTACTTAAAAGGAGAAGCTCTTCAGGCATATAGTCAATTTACTTTCAGATTACATGTAGAATATTTCCCAAAAAACATTTTGCACAACTGACTAAGGTCTTGTCTACAAACAGGCATTAGGCATTTTCATTCAGAGCCTTTAAAAATATTTTTTTGTTACCTAAGACTAATAACAGAGTGATAACTAAGGTGCAAAACAAGTGTGTGACAAGAACAGACACACGATAAAATCAGTTAAAGAAATCGTATTTTCAATCCACGTAGGTAAATCAAAGCAGAATGGACTACGGTTTGCAAAGGAGTGCCATTTGGCCACATGCTTGAGCGGTGAAACCAACCCATTTTATGTACAAAGCTTGCATCGTTTCCCGACTTTGGCAGAAATGTCCTTCATGGGAAGTAATAAATGCTCTGTACAGACCAGCACATATTGGCCAAGACAGAAATATTTAGAAGACAATACTCCTGTCCCCCCATGTTAGGGGAATAGAGTCCCCAGGGTCACAGAGTCTTTACTGACGAGTTCAGGTGGTCCCAGCACCCAAATAACCTTGAACAAGCAGGAGTCAGCCAAATCCTCGTATACCTTTAGTTTTTTGGATAATCTATGTCAGAGGCACCATAAATCACCTAAATCCAGCTCTGCAGCAGGAGACTTGTAACCTTCCCTTGGAGATAAGGTTACAGAAGGACATTCTCTTCCCTCGAAAATTGTCACCAATAGACCTTGGACTATACCTTCCTTCCACGATCCAACATCCTGAAAAACCAAATCTATTCATCAGACCGTACACAGTACTCTTGTAAAACAGACTTCTATTTGCAAATGCATTCAAGGCTACACACCAAAGGCTAGAAAGCACAGGCTGCCGAAAAGGCAAAACCCTCTTATTACCTGCTAGATGACAGATCACTGTGACAGCATTCTCCTGCTGCACTTGTGCAAGACCTGGGATAACAAAAAAGGTCTGGAAGAAGGTGTGCCAGTAATAACTCGCAAATTTTTTGGACCAGCAGGATGACATGCAACTATATTTCCCAGGCCCTGCACTTTCAGGCTGTTTAAATGAAACTTCCATGATAGGTGTAGTAGTCAATCATACATTACTAACTCGGATGAGAAATGAAAAAGTATTTGTATTTTAGAGACTTGACGGATTCTGTGGAGGAAAAAGAAGTCCTAACAAGCCATCAGCTACATAATGAAACCCCACCTTCAGAGATCGTAGGTGAAGCCTGGCATCCAAACACAGGTTGCCATTCAACGTGTAGCAGTCAGAAAGCAGCCAACTCTACCACTATCTGCCTACAAATCTTTCACAGAGGAAGCCCAGTCTGAAATAAGATGTCCAGCTTGGGCCTAATGAATTTCAGCAACTGCAGGGGAGCTCCAAGAAATCTCAGCTGGATCATCACAGTCAGTCAACACATGTAAGATGATCAGAAATGAGGCACGTTTTTCAAACCCTTTTTTATCAGACAACTACCTAGACACAGAAAGGCTGTCGCTACTAGAGCCACAGACAAGTGAGACCAAAGAAAAGGCTTGCTATTAATATCACATCTTGGCTGACTATAAAACAAATTCACAACATTCTGAAATTTGATAAATCAACCACTTTAGTTTGAAGACTGCCAAAGGCTAGCATCAGTCTCCTGCTTTTGTTAAAGAAGGCATTTGGGTTTCCAGGACAAGTCTCTATCTTCCTCTTGTTGCTCCTATTAAGTCTGAGAAAGCCTTTTTACTTGAGAAAACATGGGCTAGTAACACAGCTCTGTAGGCCAAAGAATTTTCCACCTTCTCAGCCAACATTAATTAGAAAGTATTAATTAAAAAAAAAAAATCAAGTGGAAAGGCTTATGAGAATAATGCAGAGTACCAAGTTACACTCTGCATCCTTTCAGTACTGCATTATCCAGCAATCCGTGGTGAGGTTTCTTCTCCTACTGCTCACCTATGCCAACCTGTCTTTGTCAGACAGCAAGAGAAGCAGCAAGAATAATTCAAATCTTGATCATATTTTCAAAAAGGTTACTGGAGAGCATAGCGGACAAATAAAAAAATCCAACAGCTACAAAATTGAATTGCTACCTCTTTCCCAAGGGCATTCTTTAAGGCGAACACAAAAGAGCATTAAGTGTCAAACATGCTGTTCGCGTTACGCTGGAATAAAGCCAACAGCAGGCTTGCTTTTAGGAGTTATAGGGAATAGGGCTAAAGACCACACAATTGCACAAGAATTCCTGACTGCCTGTTCACGAGCGAAAGGCATCAGACAGGCTCTCATTACTTGTCTGCATGTCACATCACAAACAAAAAAGCAATGCTATTAGCTCCCGTACTCACAAGGCCTAAAAAGGACTTGGCAAGTGCAAGTTCTTCAGACTATCATAGTCTGTGTAAAAAAAAAAAAAAAAGACTGCCTCACACTTGAATTTTCTACAATATTGAAAGCATACCTGTCTTGAGGCAGACTACAGCATGAATTTCATCCTTGTGACTTTATTAGCACCAAGCTCTAGCAGGATGGGATGGATAACCAGAATCCTTATGCAGGGGGTTCCAAACTGAAGAGAACTGTTTGGATTTTCAGTTTATGGACATCCCCACCCACTGAAGTCCTGCAAGCTCCCAGCTTACAAATGATCTACAAGTTACTCTATCTTTGTACCTGGAAAACTCCAGATCCCCCTAAAGTTCTCCCAGGTGCCTTGTTCCATTCTCTGCCTGTCTGACTCCTGTCACAAAGGGCTGGGCATCAAACTCCTTTTCTTCCTCCCCAACTTGAGCTTGGATACTGCTATTTTGCTTCACATTAAGATAGGTGTAATGCAGAGCACATCCAAACAACTTAAAAGTAATTTGGGAACCGTTTTGCCTTTAGATGTTCTTGAGAAATGAAAAAGCTCAAGAAAATAGTTTGCTTGAATCAGTAAAGATAAGCTGAGCCAAAAAAACCCCAACAGTCAGTCTTGTTCCAACTTAACACACACTAAGGAAAACAGGAGAATTTACCTTGGATTTCTCTCCTCTATTCCAGAGCGGAGACAGAGAGGGACAGAGGGAGTTCACTTGCATAAATGGTTACATGCCCCCTTTATCAGCAGTGATGCTCCTCAGTAATCTCCACTAAGTCATCCTACTGAAAATGAGGGTTTTTCCTTATTGACCTCATTTTCCTGACCCAGAGTCATGCATGCAATCAGCAAAACTAATTCCTTATGTGGTACAGACATACCATTAAGCATTACAATTAGCTAAAGAAGCACGTAGCATTAAACTAGAGATGACAAGATTACAAGCCCATAATACCAGTCAAAATTCATGAAGTTCTTCACTGATTACTGCTTAATGAAATCAGTCTCCCATTTGACTCACTGGTAAACAGAACCCCACAGGCATACAAACAGCTCCCGGAGAGGTATGCGTAGAACTGATGATACAGGAAATACTGCACAAGTCAGCAACCCAAAAGTTGATTAATCATCTTCCACAGATGAACAGAGCTATAAAATAGTCCCCATTATATTTGAACTTAAATTTCATTCCTTCACTCTTAAATGAGTTTACAGTGATCAAATGAGAAATTCTCTATCAAAATCATTCTTTGCTGTATTAATATTGAAGAAGATCCATCCTCAGAAAATGAGATGCCCAAATAGCATTCTGATGTTCTGTTTTGGGGTGTTTTTTCTTTTTTTTTTTTTTTAAGGAAATAGATGCCAACGAGGATTTCATGTTTTTCTCTGACTATAGAACAGTTTTTCCATTTTACTGACATCACAGTATTGTTATTTCACGTATTCTGCTTTGCAAATAACGTTTTTGTTTCTTTTTACAAAGCAGAAATATTAGGATATGTGTACCTCTAAGAGGTCTTTGTCTACCAGTAGCTTTTTCTAAAACTCTTGCCAGAAAATCTTGGTCATTTTGGGCTGCTGCATAATGCTTTCTTTGGGCACTTCCTCCAACAGCTGTGCTCTGTAGACACTTCTCCCCCCAGAGGCAGAAAATTATCTGAAGATGAACTACTAATATTATTCCAAACAACGGAGACAGTATAGTAAAAACAGCTTGACTTAAACTACCAGGAAATTAATAGAAAGCTCATGAAAGAGGATATTGAGACAGAAAAGAGTCAGTGAACCAAAGAATGCCAAACCACTTGAGAAAGAGAAGCAAGCTTTCCTGCATTAGACCTTTAAATTAACCCTGCATTGCTTTTATATAGTGTAAAAGCAAGCACTTAAGTATATTTGTGAAATCACACTGTGCGATAAAAAACAGCCAGCCTTGTCATAACTCAGCCTTGACAGTGTGTCTTCATATACAACTGGTACCTATTACCTTGTAATTCCTCTACCTCGGCGCTTCCTCATACTTAATTGCAGATGGAATTTCCCTACGTGATCAAGGCAGCTTTTTCATACACTTTTATTGCCACACAACCTGAGAAGCCCACACAGCACCTTAGCACCAAAGGTCTCAAAGTTAATGGCTTCTAAGCTGCAAGGTAAACCATGTATTAGGTAATAATATTTTTTAAATTATTTGTCAAAATTACTTATAATTTGTCAAAAGTACTTCTTTTTTTAAAAAAAAAAGACCTTCTACAACTTTCCACCAAAAATATACACATGGAAAAAAAAACAAAGCAAAGTGAAGCACTGGCAACAGTATGTTTGCTGTTTCTGCAATATATTTTAAGTTTTTAGAATGTTTTAAAATCTAAGCCATTCTAGCCTCAGTGGAAAAGAGCTATAATATTAAAAAAGGGCACCATAGGCTCAGATTTAAATGAAAATCAACCAGTATTCAAAAGGACAAAAAACCTTTAAGTAATCCATGGTTATTCTACGCAGCATAGCGTAGGGTTCTATTTTCAAATAAAAAAAAAAAAAGAGAGTAACACCAAGGTCATGGAACGCAGCTGCTATGATCAACCAAAAATAGATACCAAGCTCTACATCCTCCCTCTCAATTAAAATAAGAAAATTAAACTCAATGTAAGCAGGCTGAAGCATTAAATCACTGCCATCCACGCGGAAGAAAAGCTGCAGCTCAGCGAAGCTGTCACAAACTGTACCACAGGTAATTTGTATAAAAGTATAAGCAATGAATAAAAATAACCAACTGGTGAATTTTTCTTGTAAAATTTAAGTTACATGAGACTTCTTGGGTTTTCAATTGCGACATACAAATCAGAGTGGTAACTAAGAAGGAACACCAACTAATAGTTTTTATCTTAGCTTTGTAGAAGATGCAAAGAGAGGGCTGAAACAATTACACATGAACCTTGAAAAGTATTTTAATGTCATTAGACTGAAGTCCAAGCATAATGTGAAAAAAAGTTAAACAGCCACAGTATTTTACCTTTTCTCCTTCAGACAGTAGCATGTAGCTCTTCATACACTGCATACAAAAAAGTTACCTCACCTTTTCATTTTGTGAATTTGTCTCAGTTTCTCCATTTCTTTCAAATTGCATTTGAACTCAAAAATCAAGAGTTTTCTGTAACCAAGCCTGATTAAAGTAAACAGCCCCTTCTTCCAAGTACTTTAGAATGAACTACTAAACACACAAGTATTTCAAGGAATACTCTTTAAAGGTATTAAGAATCTCCTTCTGAATTACCATCATTGCTTCTAGATTTGAAGTAAAAGCTCCAATTGTACAGTCATGTAAAAATCATGTACAGTCCTAAATTGCAAATTTAAAACTTTGGTTCTTTATAGTATTACATCTAACAAAAGTAAAAACATACTTATGCCCTCTTCCTGCCTTAACTTGAAAATAGTTAAAGATGTCTAAAACAATGCTTTCTACCCCCTCAAATCCTCCAGACGTGTAAGAGACATTAAGTTCAAGGTGACTTGCACAAGAAGCGATCATAAACTGCAAAGCCAAGCAACTTCTAGAATAAGGTGCTGATGTATGCACTCATGAGTTGCTCTTGTTTACCTTCTTAATAATCAAGGAGTAATATTATTTGAGTTTTTTTTCAATGTTGATATCAAATGCAGATAGATGTTAACCTAAATGACTACGTTAACATATTGTACGGCAAATATGAATTACATTAAAGCATTACAAGGTGACAAAAGGTTGGGAGGCAATACAATTTCAGAATCTCTAACAAAATAAGTATAGTTAGGTGCTGCATGGTGAGTTAATAGAAGTAAACAAAATTCCAACTTGATATTGATTTACTATCAATAGCCTAAAAATACTTGTAACTTAAGAGACAGACATTAAAGAAGCCTGGAAAAGAACAATTAAAAGCTATACTTTATAGCACTCCTAACCCAAGACATCCTCAGGCCTACGCAAGTACTAAAAACATTAATCATCCCTCTGTTCCTCTCTGAGTAAGCTTCCTATCTTACATGGCAAAAGCTTTAAGTGACATCTCACCCTTACTTAGTACACACATGAGAATTAACTTGATACTAGCTACACCTGAAGGAGGAAGAGCTCTACAAATTTAAAGATAATATGGAGATGACCTGTCCTACGATCCTGTGACAAACGAGAGAAATGACAGGCGAGAAAGCCACCTTTATAGAAAAATTCTACAGTGTACCAAGTAGTTAGCCACTGAAAAGCGCTGTAGAGGAGATGTCACCATCTCATCCAGCAAACAGCCTCAGGGCCGTCAGAAAACAACCAACGGGAGTCATAATCATTCCCACCCAAGCAAACATAGCTTGGTCTGATAGCAACATGGAAGACAACCATCCTGAGGTCAAGAGATGTAAGCCAATTTTCCTCCTGCTCAGTCAGGATCATCTCAGGCAAGTTCACCTGAAACTGAGCTGGGACACAGGACTGTTCAGTATTAGTCACCATACTCCTTTCCACTTTGGGAAAAAAGCGACTGTTAAACCTTCCCTTAAAAAAATTCCAAGCGAAAATTCTAAATCAAACTGAAAATGTGGGTTAAACAAGATTATTTCAGAGTATCTATTGAATGTGAATTTATCTGTAAAGGCAATGACTCTTAGACACCACTTGAAAACATTCACTACAGGAAAGATGTAGACAAATACTTAAAATAGTTGTACCAAGATATTTTTAGTCACAGCAACGTAGAGAAAAATAATAGAAGGGACATGAAAAAAAGCAGTAAGAGAATGGTTTGGGGAAAAAAAAACACTACAGATGCTATAAGGAGATGTATCATGTTTAACAGTTTCCTTCTCCATACAGGGATTAAATTAGAATCTTTCAAGGATTCTGTTCTCCCATCCTCCCCAGGAAAAGGATGTCAACCTATGCCAGAACATCCCCAACATACAAAATCTGGTTCCAAGTCCTGACTGAATCAGGCTGCAGATTTGTAAAATTACCTCCCA
The DNA here is from genome assembly GCA_013398295.1 of Chionis minor. Lineage (NCBI taxonomy): Eukaryota > Metazoa > Chordata > Aves > Charadriiformes > Chionidae > Chionis > Chionis minor. The sequence continues at coordinate 867,776 of VZSF01008422.1, forward strand.
CATCAAAAAACCATGCTCGTTAGTGGGTATTCTGAGCAGATGTGACTAATAGCAAATAAAGTCTTTCCTCAGAAGCATCCTCCATGAGGGGTATAATTAATTGTTTTTCAAAAATAATCTTCATCTGAAAAAGCAGCTTTGCTAAAAGCTTCCATTTATTCACCTCTAAGGAAGCAATCTTCCTGCCAGTGCTGGCAGATGGGAAAGTATGAGTTTATGGAAGCAGGCCCAAAAAAGACCAGGTTTTGTAAGAGAGATTAAAAGATTTTAACTTAATGCAGCAAGTAAAGAACAATGCAATGCAGATAAGACAGGCGTGTGCTAAAACATGAATTACGCATATACGATTAGCACATGAATATATAAAAAGGATAAAAACCTACAGATACCTAAGATTATTTCAAAGAACACTATGAAGAAAATTACCTATTGGACAGAAATCATACCTAAGTTCAGTGACTATGGTTCAAGAAGAGCTTGTAACTCATCATGAACACAGGTTAACAGACTCCTCTGTCATCATCTTAATCTACATAATTGAATACGATCACATTACCATCAGTCTAAATAAGGTAAAAATGATATTGCCTACATAGCACAAACTGTGCCATTTGCGAAAAGCACCAACTCATTTCCATCTCTCTTTCAATGTCATGTTCTCCTCTAGCTTCTGGCTTAACATAACTAATGCAAAGTTAACTATAAGTTACTCATACCCTTATCCTACTGTCTCATCAATGGCTGTTACGATACATTATTTCTGAAGTCATCTTACTGCAAATACCACCCCTGAGGCCACTAAAGAAGTAGAGCAATAGGTCCATTTATAGTAGCACTCAGATATCCTCATTAGAATGGGTGTTAGAATCGCATGCAATGTTCCTAATCTGGCCCAAATTACCAGTCGATAGCCAAGTGGAACACTGCCGTACCCAGTTTTAAACCATGTTTATTCCTATGACAAGAAGATGACGTTGTAATATTGAATATACACACACACTGCTACCCATTCTGAGTCACCTTTTCAAATAGCTATATCCAATTCTATTTTCTATATACATATGCACATATTTAAACTTCCTCTTTTACCAAACCTAGAAAACGTAGAAGTTAAAATTCATTTTATTGTGTAATCACTGCTGTCATCTTGCTAGCCCCTCAAAAACAGGCTTATTTACCACATCATTTTATACCCTACCAAATGCCATACTGCAAAGAAGTGGTTAATTCTCATCTTCTATCTTTAACCATTAAAGTAGCAAATAAATAGGAATTCCCACTACCGACCTGACCTTGCACTACTCCGCTCTGATTATATTTTAAAGCAGTAAAACTACTTTCCTTATATGACTAAATGTCATGCAAGAATATTAACTAGCTGGTGGTTTCATTCTGCAACTTTCGGAAACCCAAGTGCTTACCTTAAATGTATATTTAAGACTTCGCAAAGATATTAAAGCTTATACTTAATTACAAGACTTATTTGTATTATGTGTATTTCTATTTATAAATAGAAAATATTTGCATCTTAAAACTCTTTATAGTATCAGTAGTTTTATTCTATTTTTTACTTATGAAGCATGTCAACCTGTCAGCTTAAAATAGTATATTGACATAGTTAATTACCTGCGTGTCCGTGGAGGCTTTGGTGGAGGAGAATCCTGTTTCTCAGCACCTGAAGAACTGACAGCGTTCTCTGTATTATTTTCATCCTGATTAAAACAAAAAATTTTCATTCGTGGCTGTAAAGCCGATACACAAAATACTTAAACTGCAAGGTCCAAAGATCCATAATGATACTTGAAAATAATGTATGACAATACTACATATTTTTGGCTATCATATAGAGATCACTTTCAACATTACATACAGATTAATTTCTACTCTAAATTCACAATATTACATTCTGTGTATCCAACTTCAAATTTTTCTGACTAAACATTTTGGTTTGTGTGTAATTGTGTAAACCGCTAGAGAAAATGCTCAAAAGTTAATCTTCTGGGTTAGCACTGAAAGCATTTATTTTCCAATCAGTGTAGTTATTGTCACTTGTACAATCAGTCCATTGAAGATAAGACGAATCTACAGCGCAGTAAGAAAATGAGAATTTCAGATACTGGAAATGGACAAGTGGATTTAAGAGGTTCTAAAACACTTTCAAATCACTCCCGTTTGCGTACAATGAAGTTTAACTTACTAAAAGCATGCAGATTTTATTTTGTTTTAGGAAGACTATATGAGAGATATTGTATATGTGTGTATATGTACCCATACACATTTATATGCATACACATAAAAAATATTGTTGTGGGTTAACCCTGCTAAGCTTCTAAGCACCACAAAGCCACTCACTCACTTCCTCCCCTTGCCTCTGGAAGGGGAAAAGGACAGGCAGGAAAACTTGTGGGTAAAGATACAGTTGTTTAGTAAGCAAAGGAGAAGTTGGAGAGGACAGAATGAAAGCAAACAAGCGATGGAAAAGCAATCACTCATCAATTCCCACAGGTAGACCTACGCCCAGCCAGCTCCCGAGCAAAAGATGGCTAATGCCACTAAATCCCTCTCTTTATTGCGGAGCACGACATTATACGGTGTTACAGAACAGCTCTCTGGTTAGTTCAGGCCACCTGCCGGGCCGTGCCAGCTCCCAACCTCCTGCGCACCCCCCTGCCCCCAGCCTGTTCACTGGGAGGGCAGCGTAAGAGACAGGCAGAGGTGACACTATGAAAACACCGTTCAGCAACGGCTGGACTATCAGTGTCATCAGCATTGTTTGGGTCACAAATCTAAAGCACAGCACCCCAAGAGCAGCTATGAAGAATATTAACTCCACAACCCAGCCAGACTCAGTACAAATACATATACATGTATATGCATAAAAATAAAACCAGAACATGCAAGACTCAAAAGCTGATCTACCATTTCCATACACATGCCATGGCCAAAGATCCCACTAAACCAAGAAGGCACTTAGTGTTATCTTGAGTTCAATATGTATTTTACCTAAAAGCTTTTCTTGCAGGAGTTTTCTTTTGAGAAGCAATTTTAAAAAAACCACAAACATCTCAAATCTGTGTATTTCAAAGCACAATACCAGATTTGCACAACAGGGCCTATTATCTGCCAGCCTACCTGTTCAGACTGGGGGACAGACTGACCTTCTCTGGTCTTACAAAAGAAAAGGGAATTTCTGTTAATTTCTGCTTGAAAGCATTTTCAGCTTTGGGAGATAAACCATAAATAAGTTATCTCAACAGCTAACTACCCTCACTTAAATTTAGATTCATTAGATACATGTTTGTAATTTTCTAGTCTTAAAATAGATATCATATCACTGTTGGTTAGTGTGAAGAGTCTGTTACCAAATTCCGTTCCTCAGAGTACTAAGTGAAGCTTTTCTTGTGAAGAAAGAAATGAAATCTTTTAATATTTCTTATTGTTCTTCACTAACCTCCCCCATGAACTAGTTGTCCAATACAACATCCCAGCAGTACTCCAGCAGAAACACCCTATTGTCCCCCTCTCAATGGCTTGTGTTAGCCCTTTCAGACAAACTGCACAGCGAGTTCATTGTCCTGCTGACGCTGGCTGTAACTATCAAGTTTTTTTTGGAGTGAGATTCAATTAGCAGATAAAAGCCACTTACATTTAGATGATCACAACTGAAGCTCCCATCGCAGCCAACCAAGGGTGGTCGGTTTTCATAGAATAGTTTGGGTTGGAAGGGACCTTTAAAGGTCATCTAGTCCAACCCCCCTGCAATGAGCAGGGACATCTTCACCTCAGTCAGGTTGCTTAGAGCCCCATCCAACCTGCCCTGGAACGTTTTCAGGGATGGCGCACCTACCACCTCTCTGGGTGTTTCACCACCCTCATGGTAAAAAAATTCCTTCCCTGTTTCTAGTCTAAATCTATCCTCTTGATTTAAAACCATTACCCCTTGTCCAACTGCAACAGCCTCTGAGAAAAAGTTTATCCCCATCTTTCTTATAAGCCCCCTTTAAGTATTGAAAGGCTACAGTAAGCTCTCCTCAGAGCCTTCTCCAGACTGAACAACCCCAACTCTCTCAGCCCATCCTCACAGGAAAGCTGTTCCATCCCTCTGATCATTTGTGTGGACCCGCTCCAACAGGTCCCTGTCCTTCTTACGGTGGGGGGCTCCGAAGCTGGATGCAGCACTCCCGGTGGGGTCTCACGAGAGACAAGCAGAGGGGCAGAACCACCTCCCTCCACCCGCTGGCAGCCCAGGATGCCACTGGCTTTCTGGGCTGCGAGTGCACATTGCCGGCTCACGTCCAGCTTTTCATCCTCCGGTAAGCAACTAGCCAGTAAGCAATGAAGGGAACAGATCAGTTCGCCACGCTGTCTACATCTGGAGCTTAGACATGTAGACCACGAGCAAAGCTTCCATTCCAAATCAAAATCCACCCCTTTTTGATTCCAGATCTGAGCCTTTACGTTTTTCAACATTAAAGCACACTCTGGCTCAACTCGTCAAATAGCCCAGATTTTTTTTTGGTATTTATGTCACAATATGTTGTTTCTCTAAGTCTCTGTTACTTTTATTAAAAATGATTTTTGGTTTTTCTGGGGCAATGCATAAAACCCAGCGATATCAGATTAACTGATCATGTTGTACTTTACTGAACTAGGATTATTATCCATTGATTGGCTCTCAGAGTGAAGAGTACCATGAACTAGGTTTTAATACATTTAACATACTGGGATTTGTACAATTCTAGCTTCTTAATAAACAACATTGGTTGCAAGTCAAACATCTTCAGAGATTTATTGAATTAGCACTACCTTAATAACCATTCTCAGCAAAAAGTGCTGTCAAGACACAGTATCCAAAAAGTCACTGTCCAAAAAAGTAGAACAACAAAAATGGCTAATGAGATATTAAAAAAGTATTATGAATGCTACGCTTGATCCATAAACTGAATGCAGGACCTTGTTATTTTATCTGGGAACAAAGGTACTTTAAAGTCCTTTGTCAGTTTTCCATGACTTACTGAAAAACAGTAAAACAGAGAAAAACAGTAAAAAATTGACTTACTGAAAAACAAGGCTCAAAGAATTTTCAAAATCTATCTGCAAACTATTGCAAGCATGCTAATTTAAAGAAAACCTTTGTTTGTTTTTTTCCTAGTCATTGGTGGAATGAAACGTTACCATGGAACATGGACATCCAACCCTCTACTAGCCTCCTCTCAAATACCCAGAAGAGCAATTTCCAGGTTTTTGACCTCAGGTAATGGGTGACAGTACAGACTGTCTTACCCTTAACATACATGAAAATGGATTTTATCGCCCTCCATCAGGCAAAGTACTATTCTGCAGGCTGATGCCAGAGATGCTGAGGCTCACAGTATTCAACAGCAGCAATTCAATTTTTTGCTCAATGGTTGTGTCGTGTTCCTCCCTACCTCCCTGAGCTGTGCAAAGCAAACTTTGAGTCTCTCCTATATGCAGTCATTACTATGGATAGCACTAAATGCATTGATATTGTACTAAAAAGGTCACCCTTAATCATAAATACTAGCAAGTAGAGTTAGAAATTAATGCAACTGCACCCTCAGAACAGAGTGGGCTGCTCGCCTTGTTTCACCACCGTGGCAGATCAAAGTTTCAAAAGGCAGAGAGGTATTAGGAGGAGTGAGACACCACGGAGGAGTTCCTCCCTCTTACCTCCAACTTCCCCATCCTACAACAGATCAGGAAAGTATTCCAGTTCAGTTCTGCCAGGACAAAAGTTTTGAGGAAGAGGTTTCTTATTTATGTGCTGAGTTTTCTAAAAGGTACTGGCAAGGGAAAGGGTGTGCCTGTTGGCTGCAGTGCAGACTAACTTGTCCAGAAAACAAACCAGCAGCTGCATCCCCCTCCTTCTATGTTTGTAAAGTGAAGTGTTTGTGAACAGAATGTTTACTAAGATACATTTTTCTCCCAGGCAGAAGAAAAAGCCCATTAAAGAAGCTACATATGTCAAAGCTTTTTTAAACTATGTATACACTAAGAAGCTGTTTCTAGTTGACAGGCAGAAGTAGCTGAAGAGACGCTGCCATTTTTGCTATGAGTAATAAAACCTACGCATATACGTTGCAAAAAAAGTGTGTATAAACTCAAACGTCTAAGGCATATACACAACCACAGAACGTTTACAAAAATAAGTCCTTAATTTTTTTTTTAAAAAATCCCAAACCCAAACAACAGAAGACACATACACAAAATGGTACTTTTAAATTCAACCCCAAAGGTCAGTGGTTACCGCAGCTTCGTACACTGGAAGGCTTCAGGCAGATGTGTGCTCAAAAGCTTTCACTTCTGCAGTAGGTTAAAATGAGGATCAGTTCACTCTGTTCTAGTACATTAAATCATAAGCAAGAATATTACAGGAATTATTGTCACAAAAAAAAAAGTGTTTCAGAACTTTGCTTAACTAGCTCAGACTGGTGTTTCTGCAAAAGCTTCATTTACTTTTAGACAGCTCATTCCCCAGTAAGTGGAGGATTTTTACTTCAAAATTTGAAGATAATAAAAGTTTAAGGCAGCAACGAAATGCACTAACCCATGTAGGAAAGAAAATAGTGCTCGTATCAACTTTGCTGCTGCAGCATTTTTAAGTAACAGTGCTCAGTTGCTACTGGATCTCTTCTTGTTTTTAACTGAAGAAATAATGTTTGCTAAACTCTCGGAGCAAGTCTGTTACTTGTTCTCAGTTCTGTGGCACAAGAGAGTGAACAACCGCAGCCTTGAGTGACACTCACTCACAGATTCCCCCTTCTGTCACATTCTAAAGTAAGGGAATTGGCAAACATGTAGACCAACTAGCATGGAGCACAACAGAGGAAGCTCAACTGTAAAAGTCAGCGTAGGGTATCTCACAGTGGTGACCTCATGCGTTGAGAAGAACAGATGGCAGTATTAAGAAAAAGCCTTCCAGCCTTCCTAATCACAGCTTACTGGCATCAGTCACCACTCTCTTGCTTCGCTAGACAGATGTTGCGTTCTCGGGCAGAATACAATTTTTAAAAGTATCAGCTTAGAAAAACCAGGACAACATATGTAGTTCACAAGGGTCATCATGTAAAATTATTATTTTTTTAAAATGGATTAACAAATATGCAATTCATTCAGTTAAATAACTGTTCAGTGCAGCACCTTGCTTTCTTACAGAAGGTATCTATCCTGTTGTGGCAGGTTTCTCACTATAAGAAAACAGAAGCATTAACAATATGTGGGTAAGCAAAAGAACAGCAGCTTTCCCCAGCCTTTGCCTCTATATGCATCAACAGCTGAACAGTTCAAGAGTTCCAATGTCCTCGTTGATTTGAGGGAGCAGCTACTCAGATCAAGTGAAAAGGATCACAGTTAGGAATTTCTAGGTAATCTGTTACACTACAGATATATATATATATGAAATGTGTGTATATCTAGCTATAAAAGACTACATTAACAAATGAAAGGATCATAAAGTCAAATACCTAGAAGTGTAGATTACATCTAGTCTACATCACCACACCGTAACTCATCTTCCTGTGGTAATGCAAAGGAAGAAGGAATTCTCATGGCAGACGCAGCATCTGAATTCAACTTGCTGAAGTGACCTAAATTGTGCTATCATCTCCCAAGGGTGGATCTTTTCCCCACCTACTTCCTCCAATGGCTGAATCACCAAACAGAGCTGTCACTAATTTTGAGCAAACAGAGGATCACAGTTTTAAACTGATATTTCACAGCATTGCCTACAATTCAAAACCTTTTGCCCAGGAATTGCAATGCATAATTTTCTTTTGGAACTCACAGTGGAAACATTTAGTGTCATTCAGAAGCTCTCTGTACTGGTGAAGTACTAGCAAATTTACTGCTAAGGCTCTTCCAGAAGTAATCTCATGGTTTTCCTTAAAAGGAATTGAAGCATTCCTTTTGCCCTTATCATAAAGCAGCATGGGAACCACAGAGCATCAGCAGATAAAAGAGAAATACTTCAGACTGAAATGATACACTCAAGTTATTCAGATTAAATAAGAGTTTCCAAGCATAGGCACAAGATAAATGTCTCTGAAAACATACATTTTTTTAGAATGCTACAGTGGCCAAAAATCTCTTTCCAAGCTGCAGAACAGCAAAGAGAATTTGAACAGCGAAGCCTTTTCACTTAGAAGTTTCCAAATCACTAACATTTGGGATGGGGCTTTGAGCAGCCAGGTCTAGTGGGAGGTGTCCCTGCCCATGGCAGGGGGGCTGGAATTAGATGATCTTTAATGTCCTTTCTGACCTAAACCATTCTGTGTATGATTCTTATAGCAGCCAATTCCTCCACAGCAATCAAATTCTGTCAGTTTTACAGGAGGTACTCCAGAGTCTAGCAAAGGCATGTTTTGGAGAAAGTGTTTATTAATACAAGCTTCTATTAGTGGATAAGGGTAAACAAAGACTTGCAGTACTGTAAACATGCTTGTTACTGTGAAGAGACAAAATGCAACAATATTTTTAAAGAGGTAGCAAACTTTTTGTTGTTTGTCTTAATTTTCCTTTTTCTATATACAGAACATCTGATTATCAAATTTAGCACCTGAACCTTTTCTTACTAGAAAAAATTGCTTCTGAGTGGCAATTTCTTCTTTGCCCTGAAATCTGGCTACTGTGAGCAGTGTTGAAAGTACTCTATCTGGTATCTGAAGAAAGCTTTTTTCATATAATTTCATTTGCATACTTTAAGTACATTTATAGTTCTATACATTCACAGTATATAGAGCTATGGTAAGAGTATACAATTACTACGTTATACTATATCACATGTGTATTTTCTACATGGTTTCAAATCCTTTATCAAATTCTAGTAGAAATTCTAACCCCATTGTAAGTCTACTTTCAAACACTGCATATGGTTTTTTGGTTGACTTTTTACAGTATTGTTTCCAGCGGGGCAAAGCTGGCAAGTTCACAGGAAGACACGTTCAGGATTGTGTCTAAGCCACTTCCCTATGAATACTGCTACTCGTTGCCAATCAGATTAACTTTCTACTGCAACGTTACCGGCAAACATTGCTTACAAAGCTTAGGTAACTCAATTCATTTCAAACACTGCTTGAAATTGGAAAGGCAATTGGGCAGCAAATCCATGAAACCAACCCTAAAGAGTCTTCCAACAGAGCACTATCAAAATATAACAAATGAAAGTTAAAAGAAAAATTTCCTCTTCAGGTCAGCAGTATCTCCTAGATAACTGACAGTAATATACACAAAGTATTTTATGACCCAAACTCAAGTAACTAGGAATCCCTTCTGTACAAAGCTAATAAATCCACACATTCCAAATCCTATCACGCTCATTCTTCAGGAATAAAATGAAAATTCATGGACTAGCTAGGCTGAACATCAAACTTATGAAAAATTGTAAAAGCCTGCCCTATTCAATTGCATTTAGTCAACCAGGCTTCTTGTCATGACTGAAGACATCAGCACTATTGCATCAACACATACAGATTCTTCAGAGTTCAGAGAAGGGTATATGCCATTTTTCCAAGAATGAAAAACATTTTAGACTTCCTAGAAAGCACAGTATAGAAGAGCTAAACCCCTAAAAATCGAAGGGATGCCTGTTAATAAAGGCAAATGTAAAATTGCTTCCAGATATTTCAAAAGGTCTTGAAGATACTACTCATATTCCCTCTAGAGAGCTATAGAGCCTACTCCAATTAGGTACTGGAGGGACAGATAAAATTACTTAATAAACAAACCATAGTCCAAGGACAAAGGGTGGTACACAGTTCTGGACTGGGAGAGAGAAAGAATACATTGATCTAAAAAGCCATTTTTCACATAGTTCCCAGTAGCAGCCAAGAAAACATATCTGAACATTAAAAAATGAAAGAAATTTAAAGTGGAAGGACAGAAAAATCCCCAGATATAGTGATTACCAATGAAGAGTATTATTTTTCCAGGTTTTTTTCCCTCCTTTGTTACAAGGCTAGGGTATAAAGCGTAGAAGTATAAAGCTTCCTGACAAAAGCATAAAGTTGTTTTTTTTTCTCCCCAGTCTGTTCCAGTGCAAACAGTACTTCAATACAGTATAAGAACTTAATAAGATCATTCATTGCCAGTCCTGCGTAACTACATCAAGGCTGTGTTGGGCCAAAACCAAGGCAGTACAAACCAGCACGTAATATCCAAGTCTCAGCTGAAGGGTCAGATCAATGCTTATCTACTGGTTTAAAGCCCAACACCACATGGAGGGGGGGAAGGAAGAAAAGAAAACTTCAGTGAAGGTTTTTCCTTTTAAAGAGTTTAAGCTAAACACAGATCGGATAGAATTAATCTATATACATGTACTTATTTACTTTCATGTCTCTATAAATATATGTATATGTAGGCTGAAGTTTAATTTTTGATTTGCTCTTTATCACACCATTTAAAAAATAATTTGCAGAAGGTCAGGCTTAGACAAAATTTCATTTGCTGCCAGGTATATTAGAATTGGGATAAGTACTGCTAATCAAAGCAAGAGATCAGCTGTCAGCTACTGCCACCTCACCAAGGTAAGGGCATATTTCGCAACTTAAATCTTGAGTTAAAGAGTCCTGCATTTTGTCCAAACTAGAATTCTTTCTATCGTTTCCCCCCCTGCAATTGCATTTGGTATATGTGGTAAATATTCAACTTTTAAAACCAAGTCCTCAGTGTAAGTTGAGTACAGGCTAACTGTCCCTACTCAGCAAAACCCACTAGCAGTCCAAACAAATTCTTTATGTGCCTTAACACCAATGAACACTGAACTTTAAAAACTAGACATTACAGGAAAATCTTGATGAGAAGCTACCAGCTACAGCTAATTGAAACTGTCATGGGAAAAACACATACCACTCCATCTGCAATCTTCCAGTCTGTACAACTTTCGTATTTTTGCAGTTGCTTTTCAAACAGTTGTGCTATGGCTCGATGGACAAGTTCATACTGCTCCTGTAGTAGGTTACCAGATAAAAATTAGCGCATGAGATCTTTACAAAGAACGACGGTATTATCATTATAAAGATTGATTTTAAAAGAAACGATACCTTTGTCTGCACTGCAGAATGCCTTTGTGTCCTCATTTCCTGTATTAAATTAAATACATTGAATTCTTCAGGTATTTTCTGAAATACAGAAAAAAGCCAGTTACATTGACATAACTGTCAGAATAGCAATACAAAAGTTGTTAGACATCCAAAAGCATGTTTAACTTTTGGAGGTAAAACCAAACTACTCTCTCCACATTGCAGCTATTCAAATTTTCTTTTAAAAAGCAGTTCCTCTCCAGAACTGGTTTAAAACATTTGATTTAGACCAGACAAGAGCATTTCCAGTATTTTGAAAATCAGACATCCAACAGAAGCATTAATATGACCCAGCAACATTAATGATGCTTTACAACCTGAAAGCCCCCGAATGAAGTTATCCCTGTTTATTTGAAATACAAAGCTTTAAAAGTTGCAAGATGAAGCAGAGACATTGAAAAAGTTGAATTCAAAATCACTTTATACTGAAATACATTAAAATATATTTAGAATTTATAGTATTTCAGAATTTTTTAAGATAAAAACTTGCTGTCAAAGGAAAGTAAGTTCATACTAGAGCATGAACGCAATGAAATTAAACATCCAACCTGTCAAGAATTCCGTAACGTCTTTAACATTTCACTATTTTAGAACATTTGGGAGTTCAATCAATCACTGTTATGAAATGACAGAATGCCACAAAACTACTTCTTTTAAGATTCCTTACCCCAGCTTTAAGCAAATTCCATGTATAATCTATGGCACAGATGGCTCCTGTTCTTCCACACCCTGCACTACGAACATAAACAGTTAGGTATATTAGAAATTATTTTCATTTGTTAAAAAGACACTATAAGCTTTATATTTTCAGAGTCAACATGAAAAAAAGTGTATTAAAATCCCTCAACTATCATTTTAAGCTCCCTCAACCTGACATTATAGTGCCTTAAAAATAAAAAAAAAGGGTTTTTTTACTTAAAAAAAATGCAAGTTGTTCACAACCAATTGGAAGGGAAATCATGAAAGATGATTCAATGTTGACATTTTTATTGCCTTTTTGTCACACTATTCCTACTTACCACTGCTTCAACAGTAGGGATTTTGCCCAAGTTTAATGATACATTAAATTGCAGAATAGAACATGTTTAAAGACTTCCCACGTTCTTCTGATTTAGTATCTTACCCGTTGAGCATCATATCTGTTTTCCTCTTTTTATCTAAAAAACTTACATCTGAAAGTTACAAAATATGACAGTGAACTATCACATTTATTCTTCCTAATAGTATGAATTTCTCTACTTCACAAAGTTATAACACATGCATATTTATTACATTATAATTATACTGTTATAAAGAACGAACCTTCACAACTGTATTGACATTCCAGAGAAACAGGACAAAGTGAAATGGATTTCAGTGCTCAGTTAAGTTTCTTACGGTTTCAGATCTCAACTGCTCAAGACTGACAAGTTAAAAAAGGATGCAGCTAAAGACAGCAGATTTCTATATAGACACTTTCAGAGACACTATATAGACACCCAGCTCTAGAAAGTTAATAAGCCCCCAACAATTTAACACTTCCTGGCTTATGAATCTGAATTCAGTTTTTCTGATACGCGATACATTAACTTCTGTTGCTTTAAAAAATACCAGATATCAGAGGCAAGAACTTTTCAAAGAAATAATCAGAAACTGTCAATTCACTGAAACATTTTAATGGCAGTTTAGTTTCAACAGTCATTCTGTTCGCCAAATTTCGGCTCAAAGGTGAAATTGCTGCTCAGAAGCGAAGGCTTACCAACCAGAAACTACAGCCTGCTGATTAGAGATCTTTTTTGACATATTAGAAGGCAGACAGAAGAGTTCTTAGCTAGTGATGGCACCTGCTACATAGTCCCTCTTATCAAGAATGGAGCGTCCACTCCTGTATCTGATTTGCAGTGATCCTCAAAGCCCGTTTTGTCCTAATGAGGATTTAAATGTCTTAAGAACCACAAGAGAGTTTCTCTTTCAAAGACTAATTATTTTCTGATTTATATTCTATCTTGGATTGAAATAGAAGCAAAATTTCACTGCGGCATGAGTTTTAAGACAATGAAGACTGTATGACTTTGAGCAATTCTGATATGAGAAATATTCCTTTCTAAAAAACTAAATAAAATTGTGATTTAGAATCAAACTAGTGCATCTCATACCAAAAGTCTAGACTTCAAAAAATTAAAATGTATATTAACTTAAAAAATAAATATATTTGATACCTGCAGTGTATACAAATTGGTACATCTTCATGTTCCTGGTATTCTCTCATCAAGCTGATCATGTCCAGAATAGAATCAAACGACGAAGGAACATCATGGTCAGGCCAGTTAACATAATGAAATTGATAGACACTACGAGTCTCCTACAGGAGAGAGAAAGATGTTAATGACAATACATATTTTAGGAGTTTGTATGAAATAAACAGTACATTTTCTGCATGATTAAATGTGGACAAGTAAAGCCATTTACTGTATTAAAAAAAACCCAACAGCTTATACCACTTGAAACAACAAAAGGGGAATTCTGAGATAGTATTTTGAATGCTGCTAATGCACAGAAGAAAGCACTATGGGACAGTTCACAGAAGCCACTCTCTGAGTTAAAGGACCCACAACATTGTGCTGTGTTAATCTATGTCTTTACAGTCTTGAACTTTGAAAAGGAGAAAAAGGGAATGACCACCATGAAAGTTCTTTTTCCAATTGTGCTCCAGTAACTTACATTGGAAAAAAATTGAGGGGTTTTGTTATTTGTCACATTGTGAAATAATGTGTAAGAGTGTGTGTGTGTGTACATGCACACACAGAAGGAAATTAAGAAAATGAGAGAAATAATTCAGGCCATATCTAAATACAGACCATGCTTGCAAGAAGAGTAGGTACACTTTCATTCTAGTTAGCTCATGTTACAATAACACTAAAGACAAGGTAAGAAACATGCTTTAGAACAGCCTGGTAACTCAGGTACCTGAATTCTTGAAAGACTGAATCCTCTTTCTCATCATTATTCAAACCACCCTTCCATGCTGTTGTCACACCTCTGGATTCTACTATACCCTCAAAGTAATGCACTAGAGAGGCCTATGAATTTTTATCAACATTACAGGTTACAAATTTCAAGACCTATACTACCTTCCGTTTAGTTAATTGAGAAGCAACATGGTGGGCCTTTTGAGCATGGAAATTTATACCACCTTCCAACCGAACCAATTATTTTTGACACTTTACTTTTGTCAGACCTGTGGAAGAGCTGTAGCTAGTAAAAACAAGAGGGGAGGATCTTATCAATGCATCTAAAAACTGAAAGGGAGGGTGCCAGGAGGATGGGACCAGTCTTTTCAAAGTGGTGCCCAGTGACAGGACAAGGGCCAACAGGTACAAACTCGCATATAGGAAGTTCCATCTCAACGTGAGGAGGAACTACTTTCCTTTGAGGGTGCCAGAGCACTGGGACAGGCTGCCCAGAGAGGTGGTGGAGTCTCCGACTCTGGAGACATTCCAAACCCGCCTGGACGCCATCCTGTGCAACCTGCTGTAGGTGGACCTGCTCTGGCAGGGGGATTTGGACTAGATGATCTCCAGAGGTCCCCTTCCAACCCCAGCGATTCTGTGATTCTGTGAAAATTTAGCCTAAGAAAATAACTTTTTAGAACTCAACTGGTTATGTAAAACCAATATCATCAGTAGGAAGGAAAAAAAGTATTGTTGCCTATTAAGGTCCACAAAGAACTTTCACTTAATTACATTTAAAGAGACAAACCCAGTGATTTTTCACATCAGCAGAACTATCAGAAAAAAAATATTCTGAATTTATGCTTTTTATGCGGAAATTAAAAGGAAACTTCATAGTCCTTTATTTACTGCCACTTTTTAAGAAAGAACCTGGTGTTTTAGCTCAAAGTAACCTTTCAGTCAAACTGGTTTTCTTCCTAGAAACTAGAAAAACGTTGTATATTTATATGAATTTTAAGTTCTTTTGCGTAGTATTTTGTATGATACTCCATTGAAAATTTTACAGAAGCGACAAAACTTTTCATTATTCTGGAAAACTGGAAGGTGAACTTAAAAGGGTATTTCCCTATACATATTTTCCTCTCCAGTTCAAGGCTACACTTTGAATTCTCCAAAGTTAAGATGAAAAGTCTGTAATTCATTACCAAAATCCTGAAGCGAATTTGCTAGGTAAGGCTGGAGAAACATCATTTTATCAGCTGCATAGGTTTAATATCAAATTACCTTGTTTATCCTTTCAATTACATTACTCCTTAAAGGAACATAAACTTTGGGCTCTTTGCTAAGATCAAAAGCATAGCACAACTGTTTTTATGTAGTACACAGGCATCCTATAGAAATTAGCCGGAACAGAACTAATGGAAGTCAAGTAGCTGAACATGATTTGCATGTATAGCATACGCAGGTAAAATATAAATTAGCTACAGTTTCTCAAGTAACCAGTTCTCATGAAATTCAGGTTTTAAAAGTAAGGTAGGTTCTTCTCTGGGGTTTTTCATATCTTTTCTGTTCCAAGTTCATCATTTCAATAAATGTTGCAAATTCC
Organism: Chionis minor; assembly: GCA_013398295.1. Taxonomy (NCBI): domain Eukaryota; kingdom Metazoa; phylum Chordata; class Aves; order Charadriiformes; family Chionidae; genus Chionis; species Chionis minor. Next base: position 883,408 of record VZSF01008422.1, read on the forward strand.
ACAATTATTATGTGGTTAACTTCTGCTACCTAAAAAGTTTCATAGCACAGTCAGGTATGAGCATTCAGGACACACTAACAGAAATGAACTGACTTAAGTTCACACATCCCACTGCAAACCCTACTGCAGACACAAATAACCCCCCAAAATGAGCCCCCTCATGATTCAAGTTTTCATAACTGTTGTGATTATCACTTGTTGAAAGGGAACAAAACACTGCTGAAGAAAACAGAACCATAAGTGAGACTAACCTGTAATAAATAATTTCTTAATACAAGATGTCAATTAAAGTGACAGGTGTTCTGTAAAACAGACTGCCAACCTTCACATTTTTGCAGGACAGCTCTAGTTATTTTTATTTACTGACAGTTGCTTTTCAGAAAAATAAAGTCACCTCAAATCTGACATTTAAGTTTGCAAGAAAGGCTTAAAAACACTCATTCTTAACACTTATATGAAAATGTAAGTGCTTTTATTTCACTGAAAATATGACAATTTTCACAATTAACATACTCAGTTATGAAGTAGGTCTCATGTTTTACAGTAGATTGTGTCGTAAGTCTTCACTAAGATGAACAAACAATTTCTTACATAAAGAGACTAATTGTAATCATTCACAGTTGCCCACTTAAATAGCGTAAATGAACTGGTTTATCAGAATAGTCATCTGGTAAGCCAATTCTACTTCTTGAACACTAGGATATCAAACCTTCAAGAATTCCAAAGTCTTAAGCTCACTTTTTAAAAAGTACATTTTTATCTTGACCCTTGAATATATTACATACAATTCCCCTTGCAGAAATTCTCTAATCAAAAAGACAATGCAACTCAATTTAATCAAGAGCATGCCATATTTTTCATACCTATTTCAATTAAAAAAAGAGTAACTTCTTACAAGCTAGAGTGAGAAATTTTGGGGAAAAAAAATCAGTACATTGTTGTGTCATTCTTGCTTTATTTTTATCTGGCAATACAAATATATAAACTGACATCAGAAATATCTTTTCACACTGTAAAAGATATTCCTCTTGACAATCAATGGAAGTATGGGGCAAATTCTAACAAGTACACATACTTTACCCAAAAAGGTAAACAGGAAACAGTTTCTTTTGACAAGTTTGATTCAGTTTGTCATCTTATTTTCAGTTGAGGTAAACAGTGAAATTCTCCTAGGGTGACAGTAGCTTTCTAGTTGATAACACATGCTATTGAAGACCGTCACACACCTTTGGCTAACCAAGAGCATACATAAAACAACAAGTAAAGAGTTTCACTACTTTTCTCTTATATACTAAGCTTTTAACATCACTTCTAAACATGACGATTTATATACATAGTCAGCACCTAAAGAGGTGAAAATATTTTCATGAGTTTCCTACATTGTATCATTTTAGAAGCCTTTGAACCACCATTAGAGTTGAGACCAGCAGTGATTGTATACTTACATTTTGAAATTCAAGTAATAATGTTCTAATGAAGTAATCTGTCCTTGCTTGCTCAGCTTCCTAAACATGAGAAAACAGTAATGAATTGGGGAAGGGGGGAAAAAAAAAAAAAAATATGCAGGATACAGGATGTAACTAAAAATCCAAACTTTAAAAAAAAAAACAAACACCTGAGTTTAATTTACTGGGTTCGTATCCACAATTTCCCTAAAAGATGGAAAACCAAAACATTGATTTTAAAACAACAGCAACTTAGCTTGCTACACAAGATACCTGTGAAAGATATTATTTTTACTTACAAAAAAATGTGAGTTTCCAAACCAGCAAGTGTGCTCCCAAACCCATTAATAAACCTTGTAAAAGTATTTCAAAGTATTTCTCTTGCTTTATTTGTCTGTACATTTGTTTAATTTACAGATTGCCTCCCACAGCCATCCTTTTATAACATTTCTGCTGTCTAAACTTCAGCCTCTTATCACTCTGTCTTGTGACATCTCCTTTCTTTCCCCACCCCCCCTTCAATTATTTTCCATCAAGGGTGCATTTGAATGGATCACTGCAATTATCTTGGTTGGGGCCAGAAAGCATAGCTTCTAGACTCCCAGAATTTTCAAATTTGCCTTTCAAACACCAAGGAAAGTTTATACTGTAGACACCCAACAATATTACTGTACTTAAAATATCGATAATATCACAATTTGAAGACGCCTTTAAAAGCTTAGCATCACAGCTTCCCACAGTGGATTTAGGAGACTGCATATACGCTTTAATGTGTTCCTATCTTCTACTGGGAATCTACTATTTTCCATCAAGAAAACAATCACATCACCTTGCAGGTATAAAGGAGGTAACGCATAGGAGCGGCAATGGAGCCCATAGACACCATTGTACCCAAAGCTAATACATTCCTAGCTGTAGCTGAGAAGTCAATTAGAATGTACACACGATCCCTTTCCATGAATACTTGCCAGGTATGTGACCATCACCCACTAGGTACAGGGCAAAAAAACCCCAAAACAAAACCGCACACAAAAAATCCAAACCCACAAGTCAATTTTTTAAATCAATTTAAGGTAGAAAAAAGCTATTCAGAATCTCTATAGACTAAAATTTCATAGAATCATAGAATGGTTAGAGTTGGAAGGGACCTTAAAGATCATCAAGTTCCAACCCCCCTGCCACGGGCAGGGACACCTCTGACTACAGCAGGTTGCTCAAAGCCCCATCCAGCCTGGCCTTAAACACTTCCAGGGATGGGGCCTCCACAACTTCCCTGGGTAACCTGTTCCAGTGCCTCACCACCCTCACAGTAAAGAACTTCTTCCTAATATCTAATCTAAATCTCCCCTCTTCCAATTTAAAACCATTACCCCTTGTCCTATCACTAGACTTCCTGACAAAGAGTCCCT
>VZSF01008422.1:886411-927829 GCA_013398295.1 Chionis minor
TGCACTTGGCTTGGTTGAACTTCATGCCATTTGCATTAGCCCACCTCTCAAGCCTGTCCAGGTCCCTCTGGATGGCATCCCTTCCCTCCAGTGTGTCAACCGCGCCACCGAGCTTGGTGTCATCGGCAAACTTGCTGAGGGTGCACTCGATCCCACTGTCCATGTCTCCAACAAAGATGTTAAATAGCACTGGTCCCAGTACTGACCCTTGCGGGACACCACTCGTCACTGGCCGCCACGTGGACATTGACCCATTAACCACAACCCTTTGAGTGCGGCCAGCCAGCCAGTTCCTTATCCACCGAGTGGTCCATTCATCGAACCCGTGACTCTCCAATTTGGAGACTAGGATGTCATGCGGGACAGTGTCAAATGCTTTGCTTAAGTCCAGGTAGATGTCTGTTGCTCTGCCTTTGTCCACCAAGTTCGTGGCAGTATCGTAGAAGGCCATTTTGTAAGGCAAATTTGTAAGGATATGCTTTCCTGACAAGATGAACTTGAAGTGTACTTAATTCTTGGTAGACAATTTCAAAGTAGAATTAAGAATAGCTTCATAAACAGGCACACTAGATCTTTCTGAACACCTTAAAGATGTTCAGCTAGAAAATACAAGCATTTCCTGTCCAAGAACCCAGTTTTGAGATCAATTTCAAATGGATCAATTCCATTGTGTTAGAATAAGTGAACAGTTAAGGCTGATCATGAACTCCAGTGTAAAAAGTTCACAGTAAGATCATTTATACTGAAAATAATTATACTCAAGATTTTAATGGTTTCATTCATATCCTAATAGTAACTAATAGAACTCAATTGAACTACCAGGTGGCAAGATTAAAAATAAAGACACGAGGAAGTGTTTTCTTCCAAAAACACAACAATGGGAATTTCTGAAAGAACAAGCGACAAAAAACAAAACTCAAACACAAAAGTAGTTTGTCAAATTCATCATCCATTGCATTATAAAATATTGATAATCCAGGGGCAACGTCCAATTAAGGAAGTCCTGCTAGTCCATCACTAGAAGGTCACAACACGTACAAGGAGAAGGATCATCCTATTTCCTCTTTTCTTATTTTCTATTCCCTTCCCTTAAGTAATTAGGTTGTCACCAAACACAATGTGACAGGCAGGATGGCCCTTGGCATCATCTAGAAGCGAAGGCTGGATGATTTGGTCACAACCCCAAGAGCTAGAAGTTGGACAAACCGGCCGCGAATGTGTTTAAAGGAGGAAGGAATGACGATACATAAACAGGTAAGTACAAAGGCAACCAGGCACCATCTCACACCTAAGGAATGCTGGTCATCCTGACTTTGGTGGCTGTGCTCCCACACATCGTATCCTCACCCATACCCCGAAACCCTCACAGTTCGTGAATTTCTGCTACGTAAGCAGTCCCCTTCTGTGAAACGGTCATTGCTCCATGACTTCTTTTACTATCCATCCTTCTCTTCCAAGGAAAGATGATTGCAAAAACCCATTAGGGTATACTCTCGTGTGATGCCGAGATGACAGATGCCAAAAGATTTCTTACTTTCAATTCCCTGCTGTGCTTGGTTTAGGAGACATCCACAGTCCCTCTTCCTGCCTATTAACCTGCCAGAAATCCTTACGTTATCATTTACGAACAAGTATGAAAACTGGAAGAGGGTCTAGTAGTTATGCTCAGAACTCCTGATAACACTGACATAACATGCAATGGAAATGCTCAGGTTTCCTCCATCTTTCTGGAATCATAGCTTACTTAACAGTTACCTCCTGGGAATTCTCCAGGAAAAGATTCAGACCTCATGGTGATCTGCTATTCATTTTTATTTTGACTTTAAAAGCAACCATAGAAGCAAAGGAAGTATTTTCAAATAAACCTGTATCTGTTACCATCGAAACAAGTTAAAAAAAATTGGGAGTTTAGTTTCCATTTCTTTATTGATGCTAACTAACTTCATATAACGTAAGGAAAATAACCTATTCCAGTGTTACTTTCATTTCTCACGCACACCCAGAATGCACAAGTCAGAACCGAGAAACAACTGCGTGAATATTATTTGATGTCTTGAGTATGGAACAGACATTCAAAACCACATCATGTAAAGCTAAAGAAATGATACACAAAAAGATACAAGACCAAGTCACACAGGCTCCCTACTTTCTTAAACAAAAAATAAAAATCTTTGAGGATTCAGAAAACCACACAGTTTAGATACACAAATTGTTTTCTATTGCATTTCTTTGAGAGTCTTTGTGTAAAATTTGGTACCGAACAATTGAAAAAAGTATTTGTTTTGCAATACAAACTGTTTGTTGAACAGTTATTTTAAGTTACAAAAGCACTAAATCCTTCAAAATTAATTATAAAGCTTTATACTTACACAAGAAATACGAAACGGTCCAAAAGTTACAGCTGCTTCTCCATACAGAGGCCAGTAACGTTCACATTTTTTCTGTTAAAGCAAAGAATCCTAATTTAATTCATGTGTAGTACTGAAAGATGATGATTAACAGAAGCAGAGCAGAAACGGTAATCTCAAACGCCTTATTCTCTCTCTTACACGGTGCTTTTTCCTTAACAGTTGCCTACTGGTGCCTTGCTGGACTTTTAGAATAATAAAATGTCTTTTCTCTTGGATACCAAAAGAAAAAGAAAACCAAAAATCCAGATGACCAATAAATACAGCCAAAAGACACTTTGTAAATTAGGACATTAAATTCATGACTGCCCACATATGCACAAGCATGCATCATGCAGAGGGAAGCAATGAGAGCTAATCTAGTTTTCGTGAGAGTCTGCAGTTCACAATTCTGGACCCCTTTTTTTTTTTTTTACTTCTCAGGAAAGAATATAAGAATATAAGCAGAGAGATTTAAAAGATAGATTGTTTTTGCAGCTGTATCAATTGACAGGAAATTCTGAAGGACTCCGGATTTTCACAGTTGGCCTACATCCCATAAAGAGCTAGATTTTTTCCACAGTGACATGACCAGAAACAGACCATTGATACAGTTCCGTATACAAACATGTATATTCCACTGAGATGACACCTAAATAATCATGTAACACTATAAATGGAGCTAAGAAAAGCAGCTGCATTCATTATTTTCCATGCATACAAATATAAGCCATTCTCATTCAATCTGGCAGATCAGTTTTATAGTTTTGGATTTGGCATATGAAGCTTTACGGGTATTGGCACGTTGCCCCGCGCAGGTAATGCTCATTTACTTTTGTCTTTAGTATACATACCCTTCCCATTTCAAATTCTCGACAGGCCATTACAATTATCTGAAAAGACGAAAAAAAATAAATGCTCAAAGTTATTTGGTTTTAGATCAACTAAGTTCACCAACACTTCTCTGCTTGCTTCTATGTGGCCAAATACTGATCCTCCTTAATTGGTAACTACTGAAGAGACTAATTAATACTATTTTCCTACCTGCAGATGAATATTCTTTTAATTCTATAATAGTACTCAAGATTTATCCTGCACAAAATAATCTACAACACTAATACAGCATTTTAAGGCTACTTAATTTGAATTTGCTGTAATCCTGTACAAATACCTTATATATTCATTCAGCCTGACTGTAAAGCCTACACTTAATCATAAAAACACAGAACCATTTGCCGACCAGAAGAAACACACAGCTTATTTGCTTAAAATGACATAGACTATTTAAAGCAGATGCAAAAACCTATTTAAAAAACAAGAATCAGATTTCTTAGGTGAAGCTATTTCAGATACATTAACATGAACAGCACAATAAAAATGCACCAACGGGTAAGCTATTTGTTACAATAAGTCACCATGATTTTTTCAGAAATAACTTGTTGAACGTATCAAATTTTAACAGTGATTAGACTTTAACTCCTGACAACAGCTGTTTAAACAGAAGTAGAATATATAAACCAAGAAGCAACCCAAGCCTGGCAAAGACAGAAAGCTAGACTTTGGTTTTGTTTGTTTCACATACTGCTTCTGCATCGATTTTGTCAGGACACACTGTGGTAAGGTCTCCTACAGGCCAGATGTAATCAAGCACCAACCTATTCATAAAGAAGCACGATTTCATATTCATTCAATAAAATTATTACTTTGAATTTACATTATTAAATTGAATAAATAAAATTAATGATATATAGGATGCTATTTAAAGAACAAAAACAACATCTGAGAATTAAATGGACTAAATCACTGTCAACATTTATTATAATACCCATCTCAGGCAAAAGACACACAATCACTGTGCCATGAAATAAGGGAATATCCAGTTTTGGGTTTTAAGTAGGTACTTACGGCAACATTGTATTCCCATATCATCCTCCAGAAGTCTATTACTGTATTTGCTAATGGTCCCTGGGTAGCAACGTATGCTTTTGGCCCATGTACTCCCTAGGATTGCACAAAGAAATGATTCATGTTTATAACAAAAATTTATCTGAATTGAATAAAAGATGGCTTCAGGTTATAATGACGTAAAATTAAGAGGTTTGGGGCTTTTTTTTTAATACAACTGGAAGGGTAAATATGAGTCCCATTTACATTAGTCGGAATTTTGCCGGTGATTTCAAGGGAGCGCAGGATTATAAGAGCTACTGTGCTGCCAGAGACTGTAAGTTTCTGTATGTTCAGATTCTGAAGATTCCCCTTAAGTCCACATTTTCTTTGTTACTCAAACATTTAAAGATGAAAATTTGAAAAATCTTTCCACTAAAAAGCATCCCCTTGAACAAATTTAAGTTCCCCCCTCCCAGTAATACCACATTTCAAAAATCAAAAGTAAAAAAATTGTTTTCTATAAAGCTTGAAGACATTTACAGTCAGTTTTTCAAGCTAAACATTCAAGAAGTGAGATTTATAGGAACACTTGTTTCTGAATACACATTACTGTGTAGAAGCAGCATCAGAATAAGAGTAAAAGGAAAGCCCAAGATAGTCACACTTTGAAACAGAAGTGTAACCAGCTTTTAGCTAAATTTTGGCATCTCTTTAAGAATATCAGATATAATTCCATTGCCACACTTGTGCCATGAACAGCAAGAAGTGAGTATTAACATACATATCTTGTCAAATGCCTCATTTATGATTCCTAAAAACAGTCTCTCAAAATCTGGTATTTTTAACCCTATCAACTGTTAAAACAATCGCATCTGAATTTTCCTATGGTATAAAGTTCCAGTCTGGCTGCTTGCCACTTTAAAATAAAATATATTATATTTAGAGCAATATTAAAACTTTAAAAATGGCTTTATAAATGGCATAATTCTTGCAAATTTATTTAAGTCATAATAAAAGAAAATCTTCCCTCACAGCTTTAAATTATCTCAGACTAAAATATTGAAACTGCACTGATATGAAATAAAAGCTGAAAAATAATTTAAGAACTGTTAAGATAGTAATACATACCTTAATAAAGTTTGCATTGATGTAGTCTGAATCTTGTGGGGGAGTTTTTAAGGTCAGTTTAACCCGGCTATGATCAACTAAAAGAAGAATATATTTTTTTTTAAAACAAGAATTACAACACATGTAAATCAATACGTAACAGTAAATATACGCAGTACATATTATATGCACGGAAGAAATTAAGCATTAAAGAACGTTTTCCAAAGATACATCACACAAGCAAGTCAATTTCATTTATGGGTAAACCAACTCGGGTAGGGATAAACAGAGCAGCTCCTACTGCTATGTGTCTCTGAGGCTCAGGTTTACAGAGTACCAGCTACCAGAATTCCAAGAGCAATTAATTCCCAAGAGGCAAAATTCAATTGATCAGAAGTAATCAAAATTGTAGTTACACAGAATTAACACAGATCACGATGGTCAGGATGAAAGGCACATTTACAGAAAGCAGAAGGAATAAAACCCCAGTGCAGTTCAAGCCACCAGCAGGTCTTAAAAGTCTCTGGCAATGAGGACTCCAGGTATTACAACATGAACCATGCACTGGGGTTTATTGCTCAGGCACAGGCTGAATTCTGTACCCCAAACACTGGTCTAGGCACTTTGCTGTGGCACTTCTAAACTATTACCAGCAGATTCCTTCATTTACAGCGTTCTGGCATCTCAAGTCCCTGCTTCAAGCGCTACTGACTGTCTCAGAGAAAGCGTCTTATAAAAACAGCACCTCTTTGGATACCAAAATCCTCCTCAGCATTCTTAAAAATAGACTTTATTCCTTGTTGACAGAATAAACAAAACATCTTGGAATTCTTTTTGGCATTGGAAAAGAAAAAGTGCATCTTTAATACAGAAACAACTTGATGATTCTTACTAAGAAGGAGGGTAGGTGGGTGGCAGCTTCACCAGTCCCTCCAGCTCTTGTTGATACAAACACTTCCCAGATATCACCTAAAAATCATTCGAACTACCTCTACTATAGAGGCTGGTTTAGTTGGAAATACAGATGAAAACAAGGTCTCTTTGAACTGGGGAACAGAAGTATCTGCAGAAACAGCATCTGCTCGAGTAATTTCTGTTACTTTCTGCTCCTAGGGTCAACTCCTCAACCACAGAACAGCTGCTAAAACTTTTATTAGAGCTAAATTCAAGAAAAAAATCTAAAGAACAAGTCTATTTAAAAAGAGGAAATATGGTTGGTTGGGTTTTTTTTTTTGTCAAAACATCACTGGCAATAAAACAGGGAACCCTGCCGCAAGAAGTACATGCTAAGAGTTATTTCTATACAGAAAGCTCTTTCAAAAAGTTTCCAGGATACTGGCTTGCAAGATGGTGAAATTTTCTGCCAGAGTCCTGATAACATGCAAAAAATGTCTGTGTTGCCACGCAATGCTTCCTAAAAAAGCACAAGTGTAGATTACAAGACATTTAGATCACAGATCTAAAGACAACACACTCCCACATAAAGGCCTAGACAAACCTTTAAAACATATTATACATATGAGTGTAATACAGTGTAATGTAAAAGCAAGAACACTTTATAAGTGTGCAATGGTGTCACAGACTTAATAACTAACAGCTACTTTTAAATGGCAGATCGGAGTAATGAAAGTGAGGGCTCCTACCTTCCCAGCACAGTAGATCCAAAATTCTACAGCAGTTTCCAAATGTCAACATTTCCAGCCTGCCTGTACCTGCCACAGCTCAACTCTGAAAGAGTTTTAGGTCTGGAATAGAATCCTCCACAAAAAATTCCAATGCAGGTTCCAGATTCAGAAGATGAAGTGCTGGGACATTTACATAGAGCTTAAAGGCTCAGTTTACAATGACTAATTGGTGTCTTCAGGTAACCAGCGAACACCATGTTTCATTTAACTATCATTTAGGATGGCTTAGTGAACTGTAATTTGAATGCGCATACATCTTGTACTCTGAAGGTAGTATTAAGTTAGTATTGAGGTACCGATCTGCCTGGTAGCAGTAACAATTTCGGATAAATATTGCACTATTATCCAATTAAGTTACAAATATAAGTTCTTTTCTGGATTTGTAAAAGATAGGCAAAGCATGATGCTCCTTCCTCGCTCAAAACATCTCCTGGATTTCATTTCCGTCAAGCTGATCTCCCATCGCTTTATTGCTGGAACTTTTGCATGTTTGAAGATATTCTCACTTTAACTGAAAATACATCTTCAATTTTCCTCAGTGTTAGCTTTGAGGTTTAACTATTTTCCCCACCTTGACCTGTCTACCCTTTCAGATCCCAGTGACTCAGGGTTGGGGTGGTTTTTTTCTTTTGTTTTGTTTTTTTTAAGTAGGTGAAAGAAAAGCACACCTACCACTCTAGTTGCAGCCATTCTCTTTTGGACTAGCTATTAAGTGTCTCACCAATTCAGCCTAGGTGCTACCAAGACTTTGCTGTACTGTTCCTAACTAACAAAATGCCAGCACGGCCGAAAGAGCGTAACAACTCTTAGTAAGATGACCATAACTTCCCCTCTCTTTTTCACTCCATCCATTAAACATCTTTCCTGCCACTGAAAAAAACAAAACAAACACAAACCCCCAAATGATATTTAACTATTTTGCTGCAGTTGAGCTTAGTACCACACTACTCATCAACACGTGATGTATGTTACACTTATATCCTCCAGCAAAACTTGAATACATGTGCCGTTCCGTCCTCGCAGCAGCAAGCACTATGCCCACCTCGTTAAACAATCTAGGGCCTGTGGCTTTAACGTAAAGTTTACTGCTGGAAGTGTTGCTCCAAGTGCTGATAAATAGTAACAATTCCAGCACAAGGAAAAGCAGAGCACACAGGTATACAACAATCTGAAACGCGGTAATGCACTGGAGTGTATTACTAGACCGCATTTTGAAAGTGAAAGCTAATGATGCTTAAGACCATTTTCAACTTCAAATTGGTTATAAGCCTCCTGACACTTCCGAGAGAGCTAAGCAGAGTAAAACGTATCTGTTGCTCATCTTCTGGGATATGAAAAAATGGCATTTTCAGAAGGCTGTCCTTCAGCTGCACTGCCAGCTGCTCATATTGAGAAACACAGTAAGAGCTGCTGAAATACATCGTGTCACGAGCCACGCAAAGTGTGCAGGCAACCCTATCATTACAGGTCACTGATCGACTATATCCACACATTGGTGGGTTTAAAAAAAAAAAATCTAAGTTCTGCTCTGACTCTTGTTTTTTGTGTTTGTACATTACGCAGAATTTCATTTGGAATCCAGCAAAATAGAAACCAAAGATAATCCAGCACTGAAAGTTCTCTGACACCATTTGCAGGATACAAACGAGCAAAAAAGATCTATTTTACTTCAAACCACAAAGCCAGGTTCCTTCAGGCTTCTTAAAATCTCACCTAGAGCTTATGCTGACATTTGTTTATTTTCTACCACGAATAACAAGCTCCTAAGGAAAAAATACAGTTAAGCACCCAGTGAAGTTCTAGACTATTCCAAGCTAAAATGAAAATGCCAGCTTGATCAGGCTTGGGACTTAGCACACATTTTATCATTACGTGACAGGTCACATATAAAAAAATAAAATAAAAATATACAAATGTTCACTTACTTTGCCTTCCAAGTTAAAAATAAAGTTTTATGAAACTTATCTTTCAGCAAGTTATTTCCAATTTTGCTTTTCAGTAATAGCTAAATAGTAAAATTCAAAATACATTAAGAATAACAAGCACTTGTCTTTGCCTTCTATTAACACGTAGATCAGACTTACATGGCAATATATCCTTGTATCTATTCTTTTTAACGTTTTCTTCTTTTTCTCCAGTGGCTGTTGGGTAGATCTTCTCTGTTCTGTATTTTGTCGATAATCTTCTTAACCTCTGAAATAAAACATTTATGTTATCTTTCCAAATATCTCAAGATAACAGAAACATCACTAGGTATTAGGTTCATCGATGAAGTACAAGAAGGTCACTCAAAAATACCTCTTCTCTCCTTTTACAATATTCACTATGAAGAAGTTTAAAAATCTAATTATCCAGTACTTTTAGCTCATCAACAGTTTACGACCAACTTGAAACCAACTCTATACATCATGAGACGTGGAACTTTAGAAAAGCCACTACCGCAGCAGTATGGAATACAGCTATATTTTATTTAGGAAATACCATGTACCATTTTCCCCCCCTTCCATCTATTTCAAATCCTAGAAACGTGAAACAGTCAAACCCTCTAATAACAGAATCCAGCCCATGCCTTCCAGCAACCTAGGAAATAACAAGAGCAATACAGCTTTTATCATTCCACTCAAAATAGGCCTTTGCAACCTTAAAACTGAGGAGGAAGAAAACAATATAAGTTGTCTTTGGAAAAAAATAAAATTACAAGAGGTTTCAGCAGTGCTTGCTATTTTAGATTGTGTAGACATCCATATTTAAAAAGGCACCCAAAGAACGTAGATAAGATAACTCCAGCTTCCAGCTAAAGCTAGCTGGTTACCAAACCAGCCGTTCTATTGACACTGACGTGGTGGTGGCATGCAAGACGATCAAGAGGAAAAATGCAGAAAGTAGCTTCAAAGGAGTTTAGTATTTCCATTGAGAGGCGTTTTGCGCAGGTAGAAGGACAGAGCTTGTTCATGCTCCCCTTCTCCCTCCCATCTTTGATGTTTGATTATCATCCTTCAAGACCTGAAATGCTCAGGGCTTGCTTTCCTTCGGGGAAGGCAGACAATAGGGGAGGTTGGTTGCCAGTTAATAATATAAATCTTGTTTATCACTGGCTATGCAACAACACACAGGCAGAATGACATCATAAATAAAACAATTTGGTTGGAAAGCCAGTTTTCTTCTTGAATTCTTCCAAAACTACTACAACACTTGGGAGACTCATTGCACACTTCATTTTTTTTTTTTTTTTTAAAGAAGGAAAAATGAATTGGCAACTCAAGTCCTACAATAATTCTCCCAGCAAAAAAGGAAAAGACACATAACATTTAGCATTTCTTCTACATACAAAAAACCACTTTCATAAAATTTTTCTGGATACAGTGAAAAACCAGCAAATTTTATAAACAAATGTGGATAACTTCACATTAATTTAGTTGAATAATATGCATCTAATAATCCATAAAAGTGTCATTTACAGTTTACAAAAGCAATGGCAAAGTAAAAACAAAAAGAGGCAAATCAAGAAGTACCAGTTTTCGACAATTTTTTTTTCTTTTCTCAGAGGACTTTATCACAGATTAAATCACTGAACACTAAAAAGAGTCACAGAACTAGCATGCAGGGGTTTTTTCTTAAAGTGCACTGCTCTTGAAAATCTTGCAATGTAAGTCAATGATGAAAAAAATTGGTATTATTTCGAGGTGTGACAGGAAGTCTCTGACTACACAGTGATTGAAAAGCTAAATGTATTATCTGAAAACATTGCTACAATGAAGAACAGGAAGATTCAATTCTTGAGAAGACATGTAAACAGCTACACAAAGCTTCCAGGCAGACTACCCTCATCTTTGCAATACTAAAAACAAATTCTCAACATAACCTGTATATATAGGAGGCAGAAAAACCTGGTTTGTAACACAGTACAGACGTAAAGAATATCACTGCACGTGGGAGATCTATTGTCCTACATAACACTGAGCTTACCTGTTGTCCAAACAAAAAATACTGCCTGTGCTAAGACGGGACACAACCAGGAGTCTAGAAATAGCAAAATAAAACACACACAACTTAGCTACAGCAGCTAAGAATTGCAAGACTGAGAAATAGTTTGAAATAGACTACAATTCAGGGGGAAAAAAAAGCAAAGACAAACAACAATACGTTCCAAGCACAATCACTAATAGGATTCTGTATATTATTCCGTATCTCAACCTGGTTGTGAGTTTTTGGTTTGGTTGCGTTTTTTTTTTACCCCATCTTACTGATTTTTATGGGACAAATACCATGACTACTTAGAAAAAAAAAGTAACAAAGAAATGTAGAGGAAAAAACGCAACTTCTAAAAACTATGAAGAGAAGCAGAAGTTCCTTTGCACGAGAAAGGATACACTTCACGAAGTGATACAAGAAAAAGGATAGGTATCCAAAAGCACCCTAGGAAGGCGATCCTTTTTGCTTTAGCCCTTTTTAGAGGCACGCTAGAAAAAAAGCCGAAAACCCCCAACACATTTTCACAGGTACAACTTGGACCTATTGTAAGCCAAAAAGACTGGAGTAACCGGTACCAACTTTCATTTTCTAGAAAGTGATGTTGTGAGAATTCAGCATCGCCTTCTCCCCTGCACGATTCAATAGCTGTGCGAAACAGACTGGAAAGTAGGATTAGCATAGCTCAGCTTTGAGGCAAACACTAGAAATGAAATACAGGTTGATTTTACACACATCTATTCCTAAAATACTTTAGGACCCATGCTTTTAATACATGTTTGTCAGCTGTTCTGTCACATGGGTAGTAGAAGATAAGTAAGTGCAATCCTGAGAGCAATCAAAAAGAGTAAGTAGCACTTCTCTACGATTTGTAGTAGTATCTGCTACATAGAATACTATCTACTTCATACTTTGGAAGAGAAAGAATTGACTAAAGAATAAGGAAAGACTTCTAAAAACAGAGCTTTGAGCAAACTACCACAAGAACAAAAAAGCGCCAGACTCAGCAGAAGACTCTGCCCTACACACAACAGAAGATTTCTGCAGAAAGCTATTGTAATGTGCACACACAGCCCGCTGGAGGATGCGAGGGATTCAGTGCTTCCTAGGTTACAGCCTCCGGTGACCAGGAGGAGGAGAATGTACTCAATAGCAGAACAGGGGCAATGACAGGGCAGAAGAAGAAAGAATTTTGTTCAGACTATGGTAAGTTGATGACAAGATAGCCAGTAAGATCCGTCACAGTCCAGTTTCATGCTAATTCATAATAAACAACTGCCTGCAGTACAAAGCAGCACTCATTTGGGTTAAGTCAGTAAACTGCCAAATCACTTCCCAGAAAATACTCAGATGCCAACAGCAGGGACATTAGGGATCCAGCCTGGTGCCACTGCAGATAACAGCAGACGCTTCCGTGACACTTCCATATTCACTGGAACTCCTGTTCTGGTACCACAAGAATCTTCATTTATGTATTCTTTTAAAAGCAAAATGGTCAAAAAGTAAGTGTATATTCATGATTCATCACACTTAAAGAACTACATTCACAAGGTCTTAAGTTCCATTCTCATTAGAAAAGCTTGAGTTTAATTCTGCTTATTCACTGCATGACAGAAGTGGTTTGTGGCATGGTGACAAACGCCTACCACATGTGATAGTGGGGGGATGAGCCTCTGAAACAATTTGAGTTTCAGAAACATACTTCCAGCTTCTACAGTGGTCTTACAGTCTGTAGTACAAGTCTACTTCAGCGTTTTCACAAAAAGACAAACCAGCTTTTCAAACCCAACTTGTGCAATCCTACCATATTAAGAAGAACTTAGTCCAATCAGTTCAAGAAGAACAGATCTGCGATTTTGACAGTCCATCTATTTCATCTATTTATACTGCCCAACAAGATTTGAAGAACAGGCTTTAAAAGCCTGAACCTTATTTAAGATACAGAAGTTCTTGTGACTCCCTTCTGGGCTTCTTTTCAAGGAAAGCGTGACAAATATTTCACCAGGGCTTCACTTATTTAAAGTCTTCAAATTGTCTCCTAAGCCTTATCTGACATTTCCAATGGTCAAAACACCAGGAAAACAGTGATGTTTGCCTGAATCTCCTTTTTGACCTTACCTGAGGAGCAGTACGTATCACAGTGTCAAACGCCAGCTGCTAGAATACGCCGTGGCACCCATGGTTCATCTGCTCTGTGACCACAGGCAACTGCAACAGGCTTAGGAAGCTCCACATGGACCGCTCTGGCAGCAGTTGTGAGATAACACCAGACACACAAGAATATATTTTATATTGAGTAATTTCTTAATACACTTTAGCAGATTTTGCAAAGAACTGAAAACTAAAGAAAAGCTTCCGTAAAAGTTACCTTAAAAATTAAAGCATAAAATAATATACTAGGAAACACTTAATAATGTGGTATTAATGCACTCGTTCCATAAGACAGCTATTTCTATCAAAAGCTTGACATTGCATTGTTCGGACTAGTAGCAGGGGAGGAAAAACCACATGAATTATGTTCAACTGTGCTCTCATCCTAATAATTTAGACAAACATTACTGGGGCAGAATAAAGTTCCTAGCACTTTTATACAGTGAGAAATATGTACCTGTAAGGAGGAATGTGAACCCAACTAACACAAAAATGTCAAAATAACTACTTTCTGGTTATCTATGGGCAGATTACACAAGTTTCAGATTCTCCACCAATACTATGAACACAGCAATGCCTTTGCCAAAAGACAGCTCAAATGCAGACTCAGATACATCCCTGCTCAAACGAGGCTCTGACTTTCTAGAACTGCCTTGGTTCCAGAAGTATTTTAGCCTCAAGTCCCTTCAAAGCCAACCGGGATTTCCCTATAACTGCTTTCTTACCACTGAGGGCTCTGGGAAACTCCAAGACAAGATGATACTAATAAACTCAGCCGGAGCATGGACTATTCCAAGTCAGGAGTGTTTTTGCAGCTCCAGGTTGCAATAGCAAGGAATAAACGAACACAGTGAGCTGGGTTTCCTTCAGTCACTCTGCCAGAACAAGAGCTGCACGGGGCAAGGGGGGCACAGTGCAGCTGAGCCCAAACTTTCTGGGGAACTCAGATTCAGTTGGGCTGAATGTCCTACGTGGGATACCACTGATTGCCTCATTCTGCTGTCAAGTAGTACAAATAATGCAGAGTGTAATATAATTACAGGTATCATACCAAGTCTCCCAAGTATCTCTGCAGTTTACATTCATACACTAAGTGTTTTGCATCTGTTGTTGCAAATAAAGACAGCACGAAAACATGAAAAGACCTACGTGCAAGATACCATCCAAAGTGCCTAAGCTGACAATTAAAAAGTTATCATACTAATACTTAGCACATACACATGAAATTACACATAAAGCTAATTTTTGACAGTATCCCTTTCACCACTTTGCCTTTGTATTTGAAAAACAGCACACACTCAAGACATGTCACTCTTTCCCCAGTTATTCCTGTCAGCTTTCAAACAACAACTATTTTTAAGAACTCTCAGCACTCACGATGGAAGGAAAAAGCCTTCCCAAACACTAGCCAAGCACAGACAATGAAACAATAATAATCCGGTTCTGTACAAGAAAAGCTTTGCTGTATCTCAACAGTCACAGATGGTTTTGGGTGCAAGGAACAGGCTAGCAGTCTGGATTTAACCTATTTCTCTGAAATAAAGCCCTGAAAGGAGATTGCAAGCTGAACTGATAGGAAGAACAAGACACAAGAAGAAGTTTTCATTACCTTGGCACTCTTTTCTAGCAACGCCTACTAACTCTCAAGCTCTAGGTGCTCCAAGGGAATCTCTGCTGAAGCAATTACTAGAGAAGCCTGGTAAGTACCGGCCCTTGGGAGCTCTTCCATGTTTCATAGCGGGACAATGACAGGTCTAAAAACCCCACTGCATTTAAGGAAGCTTGTGTGAACCACATAAAAGTCCCTACAAAATTACCCAGGGAACTGAGCGCAGCATCATTTCAGTATTAGATGGTATTAGTGTATTTTATAACATCTTAACTCGGTTTGGTATTTTCTCAGGGAAGAGGGGAATTCATCTAATTGCATTAAATGCAGACTTATAACCACTAGAGAAGCATTAGTCAGTGAAGACAACGCTGGTCAGTCCTCAGGCAGAGAAGGACAAAATAGTACTGGACAGAGCCCGTTAAGGAGTACATCCTAATTTCTTCAGTATCACATTAAAACTGGGAACAGTAAAAAAAAAAATAAATAACAGCACACAAGAATCAGGCACTGTGAGAGTAAGACCAGCGTTTTCCATCTTTCCAAACCTGTATTTTCCCTAACAAAAGTCTTAGAACCAGGAATGTCTCCCACACTGTTAATAACTAAAGATAGATTTACACAGACATGTAAAAAGCCAATCGCTTCAGAGATCTCCTTTTGTCTCCCTCATTTCTGAAACTATTCTTTATACTACCTACATATTAATCCCAACCTAAATTAGCAGTACTATCAATTACAGTTTAACTTACATTCAGCATGATAGTTAAGCAACATACCTACTGCCAATAATGGACCTGTTTTACAAAGGTGGAAAAGATGAAAAGAGATCTGTGGTCAGTTCATGATCAAGTAAATACGTAGCTAAAACGTTAAATTACTAAAGCATAACTAAGTTTTAGTTAGTAAGTTACTAATGTATGTTCTAAGAGATTTTGGAAAACTCTGCGGCATACTCATTACACATGCAAGAACTGGCATTCTAACTTTCTGTCTCTGAGCCATACTGTTTCCGTAGCACACACAATTTATTGCAGAGGCTACTATGAACGCATTACATTAAGTGAAAATATGCAGGACAACACAGCAGAGACAGTTAGTTACAAGCTATGAGTGAAGAACACAAAAATTTCTATTAGTCTGAAACCACGTGATTAGAAAGTAGACTGACTGCTTTGGGTTGAAGGCTGGGAAGCATGTCTTGATGCAAAAACAAAAAAAGCATTTAAAATTAGCACATACTACACATAACAGGCTTCTTAACAGTGTTGAAGCAATTCAGGAACAATTCTTGATAATTCAAAACAGAAAAAAGCCTCAGATTTTTTGCAACACACCACAAGATGATTTTCAGACCCAACAATATAAAAACAAACAGCATAAGGAAGTAAAGCACTTAAAGAAACAAACAAGGAAACAAAACTCATAAGCAGGGAACCCCCACTGCTTAAAAGCGTAATTTCCAAGTTACCAGATTCACTATTTTCCTCTTATTCCTTCAGTCCTAGATTTTGGTGGTTCTGCGCATACTGACAGTACAAGTATATTAAAAACATTGCATTTAATCTTGATTTTCCCTTTAAATCTTTCTTTGAACACACACAGCTCTTACTCATTTCACCTCGCTATGTGATTAAAAGGGAAGATGCTCCTAAAGAAAGCTAAGGCAAATAATTTTTAAGAGAATGTTTTTACACTCTAGTTTATGAAATGTTTCAATTAAATCAATTAACCCATCTGCAAAAAATCTAACAGCTTGTTACCGAAGCAAACAGCTACTAAATACAATAAAAAACTCTGTTAACTGTACCATATAAAATACACTATCTTCATATTTAAGCCTTCTATACCAATCTCCTCACCAATTTATTTTTAACTAGTCGAACTTTCAAGTCAAGATGGTAATTAAAGGTTTGAATTGTCCTTCACACAATTTCCTGCAATTTTTCAAGACAACTAAGACCATTCATTTTAGGGCAAATGAATGATGATTGTTTCTTATGTGAAAAAGAATTACTAACGTCTAAAATTTTTTAAACTCTCAAAAATTGCAGAATAACTACACATGTCAATCTACTGACTACAAAACATCTTGAAATGAGGAAGCAAAAGACAGTTTTCTTCATCTCCAGACCTCTTTGTCATAACACTGTAGACATCAACTGTATTAGTAGTTATTGTACAATTTTACTGCCGGTATTTCACCATTTTTTTCCTATTTTTTCAAGAAACTGATGGGTGCATATTTATGCCTCATTTAGGTTTAATCTGCATTCAGGTCAGAGTCAGAAATTTAAGGTCTTATATGATGGCTATAAACAACGTGCAAAAAGAATTGTGAAGCTGAGTCCAGTTTTCATTACACGCGTATTTCCTTTGTCACAGGAAACCACTGTACCATTGCAGAACAAGGGTATAGGAGATGCATAACCTTTCCAGCTTCAGGGGCTTCCTACAGGATAGGGTTTAGGCACAGTAGGGGGACAACAGGAAAGGTTATGTATTGCAGCTGTTCTCTGAGATGTCACTTATATGTGTGATCAATGTAGGCATTTACAGTGTAAGCAAAACAAAACCACGTATCTCACCGTAGACCATCACAGCCTCCAGAATCTCTGGGGGAGTTCAGCAAGACCGTAACAACAGGTCAGTTGGGAGTGTGCATGAACACCTTGAATCCACAGCGTCTTTCTATACGCCATCCAAAACCAAGGGGAAAATTGCTCAGTCTTGTTACGGTCCCAAGTGATTTGAGCTGCCTGCTAGACAGTAACCAGAAGTGGAATCACTGATGCTAAGCAGAAATTTAGCCTTAAATAAAAAGGTGTGGAGGACAGTTTAAACGGCCATCTCACCTTGGTCAGCAAAAGCAAGCAGCAGTAAACCTGCAACACCAACACCGCCAGTAGCTGAGCTCTCTTGAAAAGTCTTGTCAGGAGCAAGTCTCAGAACAAGTATGAGACAGGTGGGATGAACTTGCCACTCCACTGCTGAAGGTGGGGTTTGTTTGTTCGTTTTACAACCAAAAATTGCTTATAGGTCCAGGTAAGCTTTCTCTCCAGAGCCACCCTTTGATTCATCCAGGAGAGGTGACCACACTACAGTTCACTATCCAGACAAACTAGCTCTGAAGTCACACAAATTTTGACACTGTGAATGCAATGCTGACACTGCCAGTGCACCATATGTATTGAGTGAAGACTTTTACAGAGTGTGCTCCTCACCTGAAAGAGAGGAAAGTAGGTACTTGTCCTACTTCCCTTAGGCCAGATTTAAACTTTCTCAGGGAAGTCAAAACCCACCAGCTAGGATGTAATAAGAATGGATAACAAAGGAACAGCATCCCCAGGACCAGCCCATGGAAGCCTAGAAGAAATGATCTAACGGTAAGTTGAGACTTTCTCCACAAAACACCCCAAAGGCAAGAGGTTTCATTCCAGGTGGATGAGGCCGCTAGAAGGAAGGTAAGCAACGCTGTTTTCAGGGTCATGTCAGAGGGGCTGGGCCAGTGACTGGTGGTTATGGCTCTTCAGCTTCAGTGCCATGCCTTAACATACACAACATCCTGAAACAGCCTGTGCGCCCGCCGAAAAGCATTCGAAGGAGGAGGTGTATAGCCATACAGATCAGGTACAATTCATACCAATAAGCAGCATAAAGATCTAAATAGGTATCAGCAAAACACCTGTCTCTGAAGAATATTTAGTTTGTTTAACCACTTCATTCTCCCTGAGAAATTTCATAATCTATTACCATCAAAACTTTCTTCTCCCCACAGTCTTTTACCATTCCCTTGCTTGTGACATCATAGTATGTGGAATCATAGAATCACTTGGGTTGGAAGAGACCTTCAAGATCATTGAGTCCAACCATAACCTACACTGCCAAAACCACCCCTAAACCATGTCCCTCAGCACCATGTCTACCCATCTTTTAAATACCTCCAGGGATGGTGATTCCACCACCTCCCTGGGCAGCCTGTTTCAATGCCTGATAACCCTTTCGGTAAAGAAGTTTTTCCTAATATCCAACCTAAACCTCCCCTGGCACAACTTGAGGCCATTTCCTCTTGTCCTGTCGCTTGTTACTTGGGAGAAGAGATTGACCCCCCCACCTGGCTATACCCTCCTTTCAGGTAGCTGTAGAGAGTGATAAGGTCTCCCCTCAACCTTCTCTTCTCCAGGCTAAACAATCCCAACTCTCTCAGCCACTCCTCGTAAGACTTGTTCTCCAGACCCCTCACCAGCTTCGTTGCCCTTCTCTGGACACGCTCCAGCACCTCAATGTCTCTCCGATACTGCAGTGCCCAAAATGAGGCATTAAGTTCCATAGAGAATATATTTTGCTTTTGTTTCTGCTTGGCACTAAGAAAAAACAAAACAATATACACACAAAACAAGTTCTTCTCCCTCTTCCTTCACAAGATGCAAAACTCTTCCTTTTTTCCCACGCCTTGGAACACATTTCCTTGAGGTCAGTGTTTGTTTTCGGCCCAGCTCATGCTAGGTGGAAAAAAAACCCCACCACAACTGAAACAGGAAACACTGAGCTTTCACTCCAACAGAAATAAACTATAATTTCCTACCTGCTGATTCCCAATACCAAAGGTGCCATAAGTAAAGGTACAGGAGAATAAGCTAAAGTCTGTTAATAAATCTGCACACACCCCCAAAACAGCTGTGCTATAGCTGTTATGTCCTGCCCTCCCAAAAGGCGTCAGAGCTTTTTAACATCTATGTCTTGCCGATTTATCTGAAACAGAGATCCTGCCCTGTAAGGCTTTCACTGAGAATGACTGCAAGCTGAAAAGCTGAAGCCTAGCAAACGCTTTGGGTAAAAAGCATAGCTGTTTGTACAGTCAAGAAACATTGAGACTGAGATCTGGTTTTGTGTCCAAATTACCTTACTGAAACGTTTCTCCAACTCAAAGGCGCTATTCCTTTCAGCTACGTGACACCCTTAGCACAGTTAAAGCACTATGTGATGACATGAGTTCAGTGTTAAAAATGCTGATGTCGGACAGTCAAGCAATTCCAACAAAAATATGCCAGTTTTATCCTTTCACCAGAAGTCTAACCTTTCCCCCCCGCCAGAAGCAGGCTTGAACCTTATATAGAAATACAGTATCTGTAGCGTAGAAACTTTCAGTAGTTTAGAACCCCCAGTATTCTGCAGGCAAGATTAGGATACTGCTAATATAGTTATGTTAGTTCATAATAGGCAAGTAGAACACCCACAAGGTTTAAATGACTATTCCCCCTCCAAAAAAACCACACAATCTAAAACTTTTCCAGACATAAATACAGAAAAGAAAACTTTTGACAAGCACTCAATCGGTACTTCCATGCATTAACATATACACAGGGAATATAAAGGGAAAAAGAAGGTATGAAATAGAAAATACATTTCTACTAACTGGAGACAACATGCTTACAACTATTCTCACCCCTTCTTTGAGGCTGTGTCTGGAAGCCAAGGAATGTGCTAGTTATAAAGAGGCCATTTATGACAGAGTTCAATAGCATTTTAAAAGCCAGAAAGAAGTAGCCTCATTAAAGACACAAACTTGTACTGAGATTTCAACTGGAATAAACCTAGCTAATAACCAGCACAATATTTATGGATAGGTAAAGGAATTTTGTGTCATAATTGTTTATATTTGTAGAATCTGTCCATCTTTGCCTAATAAATGTGTCCCCATCAGTTCAAAAGCATACACCTTCCAACCACATTATGCCAATTCTGGTTTCAAAAAGAGAGAGAACAGGGAATGTGATGGCCAACAAAATTCCCATAATTACAGCAGAAAAAGCTATAAAGCAACTACTCAAAACCAAAGCAGCAATGCCCAGTACAGAAACGACCAATCTAGACAGTAAGTTATTCACAAGCATGAGTTTAGATTATTTCTCTCCATTACAGTTTTTGTTTTAATAGCTGAACATTCAAGAGTTGGGAAGCAACACTGCTAAATGCCTGAACAAATAAAGTCTACAATTTAGTTTGTTCCTGATGTATTTAAAAAAAAAAAGTCCTTAAACCCTGTACACACACGCTATATCATATGGAATTCTTTCCTACAAAAGTAACATAGGCATAAACACAGCATTTTCTATGACCTTATAGTACTCTCACTCATACAGAAAATGTTTCTTACTTTACTCATATTTTGTTCAGTGAGCTGCTTCAAAAAAGTGAAAAGGCTCCGATTTTACTGAAATATGACCATTTCAAATATATTGTTTGACACACCACTAGCACTTAAAGTTCCATAGTAACTTTAATTCACAGGTTATTCTCAGGCCATGCAAACCCAAAAGTGACTGGCAAAAGAAATAGTTGCCTCTTCTAAAGCCCTGTATCATGATTTCATTAGAACACCCAGAGACAAGAATATTACAGTGAAGTTACTAAAAAGTAAATTAAAATACTGTTTTAACCAAAGAGTTTGAAGTTTAACCTTTTAAAAATCATGAACATTTTAGGGGAAATTTTTAATTCTGAAGACTCATAAAAGCTTGCAAATTTCAACAAACAAAAAGGTACTAAAGTCAACTGTTAAAATGAGTCTGGTTCAGGCAAGTGCCTTGTCAATCAAATTGCTGATAAATTTAAAATAACCCTCAACTGTCATTGCTTTGAAAAGCAGAATATTTACAATCCAAAATGTAAAAGTCGATAGTTTGTTTGGTAAACAATAGAAAACACTCATTACCTTTTTTTCTATCTGAAATACAAACAACTTTATTCAACACCCACGGGTTCTGGATGATAGATTTACTTCCAGGTATTTCAGAAACGCACAGGAATACCTTCAGATCCAGCCTCAAGATTCTTATCGATAATTCTCATCTATGTGGAATAAATGACAAAGTAATAACACTCTACTTCCTTTCTTGGGAAAGGAAGCTGTTCTAATCTGAGCTTCAAGTAAGTATTTGACACGGTGCCAATTCAAAAGAAGAGTATGTGAATTTTTACAAGAATTCAGGCAAGACGAGAGTCCCTTTAGACTGTTTTTAAAAGGAAAAATATTGGGGAAAAAATAATCATCTGACTGGAGGAATTTTCACCAGCAGAGTTCCTCAAAAAACTTCCCAGGCCAGTCAGGCATTTTCCTTCATGACTTCTCATGAAAAGCCAAGCACACCAACAGACATTTGATGACAAAGCTAAAAAATACTTGGTAAGACAGGAAGATGGGAACATTAAATGAAGCAAGCAGACAGACTTTCAGGGTAAAAGAAATAAGACTAAATTTTAAAAAATGCCAAATAAAGTTGTATACTAGAAGCTGACAATGAAGGATGCACACATGCAAATTATCACAAATAAACTGAGTGACAGCAGGTAAGTGTTTACAGTAGTCACTGAGGAAATAAAGACACAGGATATTTACTGGTAAACAGGCTGTATTCAGTAGTAAGTCCAGCATGTTGGCATATTTCTAGACATGAGACAGCCAACAGGAGATAAAAGCTATTGTTCTTATTTATTAAAGTAACGGGTCAGTTGAGGCTGTGATTTTTCTTTTTTGATGGACTGTATGTTCTTACTTTTCTTCATGGTCTGATATTGAAAAAACTGATTCATCTTGAAATTACTGATATTTTTCTCTTAAGACAGAAAGATTCGTATTCTACTTTATCTATGGCTTGCACTACAAAAGTGCCCTTTAGCACAGAAAAAGTGTTAGTAGCCTTAACATTTTCTGTTATTTCATATAAAATATGAATTCATTTTTATGTTAATGTTTGTCTGCAATAGCCTGGTTCACTGCAACCAAAGATGGCTAGCAAACACTAAAATAATCTTAGCATCTTTAAGTGAAAAACTTAGTGCTTTGTCTGGACAAGGAAGCAGTATTTTCCTTTTTAAAGGCTGTCACCAAACATTTAAGTCTAACATCCTCATTCTAAGCACTGTCAGTCTACACCTTCTCTGACTGTGATCTAATAGGTCCTGAAAGGCCTTTTGATTTTAAGCCATAATTTAAGTGCCTTCAAACCGTCTCATCTTAACCTCGTTTAGAAAGTTATTAACCAGTCAACAAATCCAAAACTAGTACATTAAACAAGCACTACTGCAGAATGACTTAAAACCTCAGAGATAAAACAATCTGCAGCAATGGTGTTAACTTCTCACAGGCACAGTGATTTACTCAGTCCACATCAGCTGTCTCTGACAGCAGAAGATGCCACGCTTAATTATTAAACTATCATGGTTTATGTAGTGTTTACTTTCTTTGATAAAGAAATCTGGATTTTATTAATTCAACTGAAATGTCTAATTTTGTCTTTAAAGCAATACTAGTGTTGTGATGAACATTTTCATCAAGTTTGATTTCTAAGCACTGCTCTTCGCTTAGGAACATTCCTGGAAAAATTGTTTTTATTAAAATTTCTTGCTACTTGGTTCCCAGTTAAACTAACACACCTGAGAAGCTGCAAAGCAACACTACCACGTGTTATTAGGCTTCCAGTTTCACTAAAAGGACTGGCACAGAACTGAAGGCAACTTAAACGCACTGTCTCAGAGGTGGGAAGCTGGAACATCTCTCCCTCCTTGCTGTGCTACAGTGGTAACTTATCTTCTCCACAGGCTGGGAGGACAACTGGGGAATGCAGTATCTTAAATCATTTTATTACAAACATCTGAGGCACACATGCAGGTGACTTGACTGAGGAAAAAAACCACAAAACACCACCAACAAAACCCAACCAGTTTGACTGCACGACCCTTAATCCTTAAACCTCAGAAGTTACACAAAACTGGCTATGCTTCCCCCCCCGCCCTTCTTCCAAACAACCCTGAGGATCTAAAAGAAAGCAAAACCAGGTAAGAATCCAGAAGAAAGATGGCCTTTAAGTAGCAGTTTGCTTGCCCTGTGTCTGTGGGACCCATCCACTAGGTGTCAGTGTCCTCTCGGGCAGAGGAAAACCTTCTTGGATGACAAGAATGCGGCAGCTGATAGTCCTTGGTTATCAGGTCAACTGTAAAGGAGGAAATTCTTATAAGGCATCCCTGGGCATCAGGTGGGCCACGAGGGAAGCTGCCAGCAACATTTGTGGACACCAGGCACAGAACATAAATGTAGTCCTCAACACAGAGTTTAGCCAGTAAGGTAACAGGCTAAAGGCCGAGAGTTGTTTCATGCGGCAGTACTGACTGAAAGTACAGCACATTGGTCAACAGATACTAAGGCATGCTAAAAACGAGCGATAAAAAGGCT
Organism: Chionis minor; assembly: GCA_013398295.1. NCBI lineage: Eukaryota > Metazoa > Chordata > Aves > Charadriiformes > Chionidae > Chionis > Chionis minor. The sequence goes on from VZSF01008422.1 coordinate 910,439, forward strand.
GCAAGACAAAAGTATTTTTGTTTCCTATTTCCTAAAATACCCCAAATCACAAGCTAACACTTTTGGACAAAAAACCACTAGACACAAGAATGGGCTCTACCTCTACCAAAGCTCAATCAGGTCTAAAGTGGCTTAGACTCCGAAGCAATAGAATAAATTGCTGTAGCACAGTGTGGAACTCTGTGATAGGCATGAAAGCACCACACCCTCAATAAAGGACAGAGCAGAAGTCAAAGTTCACATTACATGCTTGCTGCAGGAAGAAATGGGTAGGTGTTTCTATTCACCTGCACAAAATCCAGACATTAAGATAAACTATAAATTTAGAATAGAGCATTTCAGTTGGAAGGGACCTACAATGACCATCTAGTCCTACTGCCTCACCACTTCAGGGGTGTCTAAATTTGAGTATGAAAGGAGAATGCTGATATAAAAGGAATCTTAAACTTGACAGCAGGAAACTAATGCCACCTGACAAATCACGGAGGACTGATGGGCAAGAGCATGCCAGAGGGGAAGCAGCACCACACATTCCAAAAGCAGACAGGCAAAAAGAAGGTGAGAAAAATCAAGCTGAGTTTCTATAACATTTTAATACACCCAGGATTGTATAAGACTTATGCTATCAAGGAAGCAATCACTGTAGTGCTAGCACACACAAGAAACCTGTTGGTTCTTGTGGAGGAGATTGGGAAGGTTATGAAACTGAAAAATAAGAAATTCAGAATTTCAGATGGGGTACAAAGTACAGATTTCTTTCTTTTTAAAGACAGATCAGTTTACCAGAGAACTCTCCCACTGAAAAAGAAAAAACACCTGGAAGCAGACATGAGCAAGCACAGGACCTGGCTAAAGACACAGCCCCAGAAGAACGACTTAGAGTTACTGCATACTTATATCTGGTATCCTTGCCAGACAGGAAAAGGCTGAAAAAAAAAAAAAAGAATAATCACCACAACTTTTCCCTGTAGAAATAGGAACTTAAAAAAAAAAAGAAAATGAGGAAGTTGAATGAAAGGAAATTATACAGAGCTAAAAAAGTGAAACATTTGCACGCAGCACAGGGCCTGTTGGAACACACCAGGTAGCAGTACCTGTCCATACAGCAGTGATGGGTCCCGGTGATCACCAACCTGCTGCTACCGGGCACCACCCTCTGGGAGCTGCTACTCAGAATCTGCCATTGAGAGCAACTGGGAGGATGGCCTTGTTTCTTTTCTTACATTCTTCCTCTTAGTAGCCACCAGTCAGAATAAAGTATTAGACTAGGCAAACATTTGATTTGACATGTTCGTTTTTTTGTATTCTGAAGAAACTATGTAGTATCATATGATCCTAAAACTTATCTACTCATTTTCCTCCCCAGTTAAGAGTACACCTATTGCACCAGGTACAGCAGATTATTTTTATCCTTTCCAGGCCATGTAAAAAGAAGTGTCTTTCATGTTACTGCTTTGTCCCAAAGACCACAATTGTAGTTATGATCACCTGAATTGTTCATTGTTTTATAACCAAGTTATTTTTAAGGGACTGTCTGTCTTCTACCCAGCTCCTGTTTGCCTGAGCAAGTCTCAGACAGTTTTGCCCTTCTGCTCTTATGCTGTGAACCCAAAGAAATCTCAAGGAGACTGTCCTCAATATGGCAATAACTCCAGTTTTTTTCTTCCCATGTGCACATATGCACTACAAGAACACCATGCTTGCTGGTCCACCTCTTTCCAAGGCAACCGTTTGGATAACTGTCATGAAAAAGTGGTCCTTTAACAGCAACAAAGGCAATAAGGGGAGCACCCTGCCCAAATTCTAACACTGGCAACATTTCCTCTAAGTCTTATTCACACTGTATCTTCATCCACCATGCTGACATTATCAGTTGGTGAAATACAGGCGTGCTCAGCACCGACATAACCGGTCTACAGACTTATCTACTCTTCTTTCTCCCCAGTTATGAATACACCTATTGCACCATGTGCAGCAGATTCTAATTTTAACACACTAAAAAAACCCCCAAAACTAAAAATGTTTAGAACATTTTGAGATCCTTTCCAGGCAGCATAAGACAATCTCATTCATATTATTCCTTTGTCCCAAATGCCACAATTAGATTTATCAATATTCAGCTAACAAGCCCATCACCTGAGCATACAAGTAGCCTTTATAAAGCAGTACTTCCTTAGTGGTTTATCAATTCTGATTTAATAATTATTCTGTACTTAAATATTTAGATCCCATCAAAACCCTGTAAGTTACAAATACTAACGGATTAGTGGGACTGATGGAAATCACAAATCTTAATCTTAAGAAATCAACAAAAATGTGATGCAAAAGTAGACTCTAGGCCTTTCCACATTTTAGGGAAAGGCAAGTAACCGCTTTGGATAGAACTCCACAGTGTACTTCAGATTTTAAAACTCCTTCTAGTTATAATCATAAGTGCATAAACTGTTATTCACCTGCTTCTTTCCACCATGTGTTACGGAAGTTAACAAACGGAATACAGGAAAAGACAGTTTTTGATGATCTACATGATAAGATATGGATAGAGGAATTTCCTACTTCTAAAGTTTTGTGATTTTTTAAGTTTGGTATGAGCCATGCTTCTTCATCAAGGGAAGACTGTTCAACTTCTGGTACAATGAACTGTAACGAGGACAGAGTTTCAGACCCATCCCTGACCCATCAGAGTTCAGACCCATCCCAAAGGTTAGCTGGACTGGAGGCAACAGTTAACATAAATGACAACCGTTATTTATATATTGGGATTTTACATTATCAACTACTTAACCATTGCACCAAGTTCAACAGTTTTCCACTTCTTATTCCTTTAATTCCAATTCTGTTTCTTTTCTTTTTATTCTGTAAGCCACTGATCTCCTATATTGCCATTCCTTCCCCATATCAGAGCAAACACTGCCTTTATAGCAACTCGCTACCGCCACTGACTGCATGCCCCACTTGCCCATCAAGAAGAGGAAAGCTGCTCAGCGCTAAACAAAGCATTCCTCTTTTCTCTGTTTACAGATATTTTAAAAAAAATTCTGAGAAAATACGACAGTTGTGGTCAAATTCACATTCTAATTCTGAAAAACCGGAAACCATTTCAGCAAAGCCACAGAATTAACAAGGTGACTTGGTGAGACACTGGGACTTTGGAGACGTCAGAAGAGAGGCAGAGGGTGGATGAGCATCACAAAGCCTGCTGCCTGCAGAGACCAGAGTCTGGCCCTGCTCGACTGTAAAACACTGGTGACAGTTCCTGGCACAAGCAGAACTTCTTCCACATTTTCACTCAGTATATTGCTCAACGTACATTACTCAGAGAAAGCAGCAGGCTGCTAACCTGCACACAAATACGCTACAAACACCTTCCTGTTTTAGCTCACTAAAACTCAATGTAATCCCCACTAAGAAACTCCCATCTTTGAAGAGCTTCCTCCTAACTTTTACTCTTCCACTGCTTCCTTCTCCGTCAAGAAGTTTTTTACCTCCCTCAAGAAAAATTACACTTTATAGCATTTTACTGTTGAACTTGCAAATCTAAAATTGGAGAATCGACACAATTACACATTTAGATAACAGAAATGGAAGTTTGTGAAACCACTGGTCACGGCTCTTCAGAATGACAAAATAAGTAGATGAAATAGAGCAAATGAGGAAAGCTGCATTGCCGAAGTTACTTCCTCAGATCTATCAAAGCCACCCTTGGGAAAGGCTAGAGAAAAAAGAATGAAATCTAAAGGTTTACAAAGTAAGATAGGAAATACTAAAAGGAAGCAAAGTGTGGGTTTCCTTTTGACACAAGAAAAAAAAAAAGAACTGGGAAAGTGAGGCTACATAGCACTGAACAGCTTAAAAGGAGCAGGTTGTACTGCTGCTTACAGCCATGATAACTACGTGACTTGCTTTTCAGTGTGGAAACAGATATGACTTTAGTCAGAAAAAAACCCCAAGCTTTTAAATTCCTACAGATGTTGAAGACTGCCTATTGCACTATTTCTAGCGAGGAAATAGGCTAAATATTGTGTGCAGTTTGGATCAGGGAGAAACAGTGACCCTTTCCTCATATCAGAACTCCCCACGCTTACTAAAAGGAGAACTATTTAAGCACACTATAAGCAGGATACAAACGCAAGCTTCTCAATCTTATTTTCCCTTGACGGAAGTGGCAGCATTCCAAACAAAATCAATAGCTTTAAAAGATCCCAATTTATTTTCAACACGTCAGTTAAGTTTAACCTCAACCCCAATTCTCTGCTGCGGTTTGACTTTAAGGAACAGTAGCATGTTTCTAAAGCGATGCCCTCTTTAATCCTTGCGTTGTGCCTTCCCTTAAAGGCTACCTTCTTCTCATTCCCAGTTGCTAGCATTGTGCATCAGTATTCCAGGGGGTAACCAGAACAGCTATTAATGCTAATAAGCCCAGACAGGAATACGTGTTTGTTCTAAAGAGACAGTAACTGCATGACAGGTAATAGGATGAGACATACAGGATTGCTAAGTCGTGGCTTTAAAATGCAAAACACAAAAATACATACTCTACAGCCAAACTGAATTAACTCACAGGAGCAGTGAAGTATCACAACGTCTTACCAGGATGCAAGTGCTTCTTATAGCTGTGTTATGGTGAACAGTACATTACGTGAGAACACTCAAGTACACGCTACTTATAGAAGATTGCAGCGTGACCCCAACGCAAGCTGCACTGCTATTCTCTCTCAATATTGACTGCACCCCTTGTAGCTGTGAGCACCTATTTCAAAATACTCATATTAGGCTTTGGTCTCCAGGAATTTCTGTAATAACCAAGCTTAGACAATAGCTCAATACTACAGTTCCTCTTTTGAGGAGAAGGATCCGTAAGCAATATTACCTGGTCCAGTACAAACCCTGGAATACTAATCCTGGTGAAATGAACAAAGCATAGCATGAAAATTCATAAGGAACGGTCTGCATGATGATTCTTACAAAGAAAATCAAAGAAGTCCAACTTTCAGACATGTTGCAATTTGCATTAACATCTGACAGAAGTACTATGCCCAGTGGAAAGCTACACACTTTGCAGGATGATTCAACTACTAGCTGACATAAATGCAGAACTCCTAAAGGGTGCCTTGTTCATACAATGTCCAGAAGCTAGATCCAACAAGTTAAAGACAAATCAAAAGACAGCAGTATGAACACAAAAGGAAGGCCACACAAGCAAGCATTTCTTCTATCTTTTCTTCTGCAAAAATCCTTCCTCCATGACATTTGAGATACCCTTAAAAGTCACAATGCACCTTGCATAAGCAAAGTTCCCCAGCTTTATTCTCGAGGTTTTCTCAAGCCGAGTTTTAAAAGATTTTATATACTTAACTTTCCACACAGTATGACAATCGCATACTCATTAAGCTGACCTACCGCAGGAAGTAGAAAAAGCTGTGATCTCTATCCAAATGAATCTTCAGTTCAAGCATATAAATTTGGTAAGCTACATTGCTACAAACAGAACATTTGATATTCTCAGCTGTTGTCTGTCAATGCTAAATTCCAATACCACAGTAGCAAGAATCTCTTAGCAGGGAAAGGAAAAAAAAGATCATACAAATCTTATAAGTAAATATTGTCTGCTGTGTTATTATCACTTGTCTTGGAATAGTTTGCAATGAACAACACCTGAAAATCTACACCACCAGTACATGATTCAGGAAACTCCAGACTTAAGGATCAAGTTCTGGAGGTTTTAAAGCGGTAAGTAATACAACAACCCCATAAAATCTGAAGGACGTGGCACTTAAATACAAGAATACAAAGAACTAATTTTTGCATTTATTTACTAAAGCCACTTCCAGTGACTCCTCGATATGCTGTACAAGATCCTCTACCTAATTAAAATCATGGTCATGTTTAGTTCAAACGTACTGTCTCCCTAGAAATAAATCAGTTCACTGCTTAATTATATCCCTGCACTATAGGGATATAATGTTACTGTTATAGCCCTTTTCACTTCATTGCTGCTTTTCTCACTTCTAAGCACATCCTGGCCTCATGTACACTTATTACGTCTGGAAGTTATCTTCATCCATAAGAGCTAAAAATATCATCACCAAGGTTTTTATATGCACATACTTTCTTCAATGGATGATCATATTGCCTTACTTTACCAGACACAGAATGCTTTTTCTATAAATATAGGAAGGGAAGCCTATTATGTACGCTATAAGACTGTACAAACAGGATGCTGGGTTCATTTTCACACAATCACCAATTTAAACAGTGCTAATGCTCTTTAAAATGCATTGCCAGAAAGATATATTGCTATAGTTTTGCACCAAAAAGGCTAGTGTTTAATAATGTATAAATTACAAAATGTAAGCTCTCCTGCTGGATATTCCATATTACAATTAGTTATGGGATTAGCTAGCATTTTAGCAGCAAGTATTATTTCCCTTTAGGAGATCACAGTTTATACACGGATTTATGGCAACAGCTTGCTGAACTTCAGGATACACACATCTTTCACAGTGTCACTGGCCTCTCAATTTAAATCATTTATTAACAGATTTCTGTTATTTGTAAGAAATACAACCAGGCTTCTTCTCTTTGCCATAGTTTCATGTACCCAGGTATCTACCTGTTCTTTTCAGCACAAGAACAAATAGGAAGTGAACATCCTAAACAACTTGCAGGCTGTATTTTCACTGTAATAAAACACAAAGACAAGAAACAAAAGCTCAATTTTCATCATCTTAATCAAAATATTAAGAAAATACCTGGCACTAGTTGAAGGAGCAACTGGAGCAATGTTACTACAGAATATAAGGGAATTTCCACCGAAGTTCTACAGAATAGCCTTTGGAAAATTCTTCTGTTTATAAGGAAAATACAAAAGGTTGTGATTGACTGTGAGTAACTACATGGCTAAATATCCAGCTTAATGACAACTCACTTCAGAACACTCAGTTTGAAAAACAGACTCATGTTAAAAACTTGTGTAAAGCTCAAGCTTGTGTAAAAGCGTAAAGCTCCTGTGTTCCGGTTTTACAGCAAAAAGCTGTTAAAGAAAACAACGCAGTTACATTTCGCCCTTCTGGGCCTACTCTCCATGAAGCAGAAATAACAGAAAAATAAAGTACCTATAAAAACATGTTTCTTTACTAAAATAAAATCCATTGAGTGCCTGAAGTACTTCCCAAGATCCTTCCACCTACCTAAAATCATAGTAATTTTTCTCCATTAACATATAGTTCCCTCTATGTCCATTAACATTTACGCACAGTAATGTTTGTGCAACCTCACAGGACATGAGTTAAAATTAGTTTTACGTTTCAGTTTGGTCATAATAAAAATCAACGCAGCTTTGTTTAACCACCTATACTACTAAAAATGGAAATCTTGGAAGAAACTGTCAAATACTTAGACCTATCTGGGGAGACTCACAATATCTAAGAGCTTATTTCCCTTCCTTTAGCAGTTCGTGCAACAGGGATGCTTCCCTATAGGCAATTTATAATTAATTCATTTCTGCGGGAATTCTCAGGTTTTTGAAGCAGTTAAACTAACCTACATATGCCCTTTCCTCCAGAATAGTGTTTCATTTTCCAGCTTTATTTCCAGCTACATGATTCCCTTGAGTGCTCCTACTGGACAACTGTATTCATTTCAATTAACAATTACCTATTTGCTAAAATTATCAGAATATACATGAGGGAGTAACTAATAATGAAAGCATAGCTTCCAGTTGTAATCTTGCTTCCTATGCAGGAAGGCAAAGATTCAAGCACGAAATAATGGAAAAATTAAGACTTATTTTCTACATGTGAAAAAGCAGTAAGGAAAAAAAGCTACGCACTACAAAAATGCAAGACATAATACAGTTACCACTGAGGCATCCCCGTGATCAATTTTACTCACTCACAGAGCAGCTAGTCTTCAACTTGCAAACCCAACCCATCCACAGTCTTAAGTGCAGCGCACTATTTGTATCACTTGTTTTTCTTTGTTTGCTCTGCTTTTTATGCTAATTAACTTCTGAGTTTTGTGCAGTAAGACAGTGCAAATACTGGATGACAAATCCAGTAAGAAAATCTAAGTAGGAAGCTATACTCAAGCACCATATATGCGATCAGAACACTGAGTGCCTTGAGGAAAAAAAAGATGCTGCTCCACCACAGGGTTATGCATTAGAGAGTCAAATACAGTCAAGTAAGAAGTGAAACATTTAGGACAGAGTGGAACACCACTCAAGCTTCTTAAGAGCTGTGTGGTTCCCACAGCAGCAAGTCGTTTCAACATGATGCACAATCTACACTGGCAAGTCCCTCGAAAACTTAAAAACAGGAAACCCATATAGCATCCTTTAAATTAGGAACCCAGTTGTTCAAAGGTAACTGTTCTCCCAGAACTATCAGAGGAATAAAGCCGTGATAACATAAATGAAAGAAAACATCTATTAAAAAATAACAACAAAGCTATGGAAAACGATATGAAAATTCTGGACCAACAGCTCCCTGAAACTCTCAAACGTGGCAAGTAGCTGGGAATCATCCCCACTGGCTGCTGAAGTCCAGCATAAACAAGGACTCTGTCTAAACAGCTGCAGACATCCAGCTCAGCACAAGAAATGGACTTATCCATGATCCTGGCCGTACAGCAGATATGAAAGATAGCAATGACAGCAGAGGTGCTAACTGCCCGACCTCAATAAAGGCAGGAAGATGAGACAACGCCACTCATGTACCACATTCTTTGCGGCCTCCCATTGTTTGTCCTTTATCAGCTGTCCAGAAGAAAAAGTCTTGGCCCTTTGTTCCCACTGTAGCCCAGCTGCACAGCGGAAAGATGGTCATCTACCTCTCCAGAACTAAAGAACTGCTCTCAGTCTCACTGATCCACGTAGAAGCTGTTCTTCCTGTGACCACAGAGTACAAAACATCTGTGTGTTTCCAGATGAAAAACAAAGTGCAGATGTCATCCACATGTGGCAGTAAGAATGACAAGACAGCAAGACAGACGAATGCCACAAGATGCACAATTGTTCAAGAGGACTCCACTGTACTCTGGCCTTAGAAAAACAAACAAAACCAGCTACAATTTACAAGACTACATAAGAAGGAAGTTAATGTAAAAAAGTTTGTTTAAAATTGACAAGTTCAGTATTGTAACTAAATAAAAGAGATTAAAGTAGTGCATATGTTCTTTAAAGCAATATGGTTTTAACTAAGTTAACTTCCCCTTAGAGACTGATGCTTTCCAACCCATGACTTTAGACACCAAAACTCATAGCTAAGATCATGCACTTAAAACTAATACATTTCAATAATGTTTAAGAATCAAGGCCTGCTTTCCAACACATATATATAGAAAAAAAAAAGAGTATAGCCCTTCCTCCAAAGAGAAGGAACCTAAATTATATGGATCCACTTAACAACTGTGTTAGGATTTTTGCAAATCATCACAAATTAAAAATTGAACAAGCCAACTGATCCATACACCACTTACAACTTTCAGTCTACTAATGCAGTTGCCCTTGGCACATTCATAACACTAGGCAATTCAATTCTTTTTACTGGACTAAGGGAGCTCAGAAGTAAAATAAATTTTAAAAAATTAACTGTCAGAAGCATCACGGTAGGATTTCTTTCAAAATTACTGATGCTTCCTTCTAGAAATCTGAATGAATGAAACTTGTATCTTTGTTTGCTTTTGTTCCTAATGACATATCTAGCCCACAAGGCAACATCATTCATAGCTTCAGTTCTCTTAGAACAGCTAAATATTTTCCCCCATTGAAGTAACAGGCTACATCAGCTTGCTTTTTTTACAGCTGATAATGCAATTCTTCTAGGTTTTTTCTTTCAAAAGACACTTCCATTAGAGCAATATTGCCCTTAAGTCTTCCCACAAATTGATTACGACCAATAAAATTACCTTTTAAAGAAATTAAAATTGTCAGTTTGTAGGAGGATAGATAGGGAGGAAAAATTAGGTCAACCAAACTAGGTCATCCATTTATACCTCTATTTATCTGGTACCTTTTGGGAAACTTATTTCTCTACTTCATCTTTTTGCCTGTGCAGGGTTTTTTTTTTCATTCTAAAGTTGATGGCAAAAGGGTAGCTAGAACGAGGCCCTCGGAAATACAAGCTGTAATTTTCCTATGCAAACCTTGCAGTGACTGAAACACCCTGACACCAGAACTCAAAGATACTTTCAAACAATGGTTCCCAACACAGAACCATGGTCCTACAGTCAGACGGACTTCACTGTGCTCTTCTCCTCTTACAACCCTTCCCTTACACCTTCCCGTTGCACGCACTTTCAGTTTCCCTAGCAAAGCTACTAGCTTTGTACTTGTGCTGTCTCAGTGGTATTGAGCCTGAATGCAATCGTGTTTCTCAAGGACGTGAAGGGACTCAAGACCGTACTCTAATGACACAGCCGCTCTCTGGGGCTCCCAGTTCTGCATCAAAAACTCCAAAGCCATACCAGGGTGCTCTCCTTCCATGAGCACAACTGACTGGTCAAATAATTCATTATTTAAGTTTATATTGGCAAGGCTTTTTTGGTTTTGGTTTTTTGGGGGTTTTTTTTGCCAGATAAAGCAGGAAAACAAAGAGCTTAATCTCCTTGCAACATTCACATGCTAGTTAACAGAAATAGAAATGCATATCCAATGCTTCATTTGGGGCAAACCTACAGAGCTGGCAGAACCGTAGCAATCGTGGAGTACAACAGCCCAAGGAAAACACCAGGATGCAAATACCAACATACAAACACCATGCTTCCTAGCGGCACATAGAGTTTCTGCTCTACCTAACTAACTTATGCTTTACTCAATTCCACATCTGACCTTTAACACTGATGCCTCTCCCTAAATGATGGCCTTTTTATAAAAACAAGAAAAATAAAACATCATCTAGCTTCTGATTTCAGCTCTACAAACGCGTACTCAAGGTACTACTATAGTTTCACCTTTTCCCAACACTAATAAGTGCGTTACTATTTTCTCTATGCCAAAATGTCCTACGTATTGAGCATATTACAGTACAACTGTAGCAGTACACGACACAAAATCCACACACCTTACATAGTAACAGTGAAGAAAATCAAACAGAATTTCCATTTATTACAAACCAACAGCTTTAAGATGAATTTAAAAGCCCTGGACTTTTGTTGCCCTTACTATTAACAAATGTACACACATTAGATAAGCAGATATTCAAACTGATCTTTCCCTGCTTGCAGAGCCGATAACTTCTATTTAGAAAATAGAAACACTCAGAAAAATTCCCTGAACTTATTGCAGTTTTAAGGCAAATCATGTACACTCCAAAACAAGAAATTAATACTAGAGTAATCAGTCACACGTATATGCAGGGTAGTATATAGACATACGTCCAGACAGATGCATATATAAGTATATGCATGTATCTCTGCATGTACATAGATCTACAGAACTACAGACTGGGGTCTAGGGTTGATGAACTATGGTCACATGAGACATATAGGTATTATATATGCATATACATATATACGTATCGGTATCTACTGATATATGTATCTACCTGTAGGTACGTATAACTATATACAGCAAAAGGCACTGTAGGCTAGAGATCAGAATAAAAGCAAAGTATGTATTTGGCATGCTATTTAAGTTATTTAGAGCGCATGTAGTATGCCATGAGGTGCACTGGCCAGATTACCGCTTGCTCCTTCTGAACGATTCTCTAACATTCAGCAAAACCAGTACCCAGCCCCTCACTCCATGAGCCCAGGAGACTTCCACGCTGCTGTCTTCAGAGACTGAGCAAACAGAACTTACTACCATGCAAGCCATTTGACACAACCCAGAGCGTTGCCTAACTGGCTTGTTTTAGTTTCATTTGCCCAAAAGAACTGCTGCAATTTCAGGCAGAGTTTGCAAGTTCTCATACCCCAGGGTCACTCTAGCAGGTCTGTGGTTGTATTCAACCGCCTCTACGAAAATTCAGAATGGCATCTTTGAAACAACAGGAACAGCACTCATTTCCTCAGAAGGGGACAAAAAAGCTGAATATTTAAACTGCATGGTTGTTCACAGAAAGTTGTATTTTTTTTTTTAAATAACATTTAAAGAACAGTATTTCACAAAATTTCAGAAGCCTCCGAAGGCAAGGGTTACCGACATTACTATTCTGTCACTTTGCTCCAGCCAGATGTAGTCTATGTAAATGAAGCTTTATGAATGGCCTGGGTGACTACCCACTGCTCACAATGAAGTAATCTGCTGGCGCGTGTGCGTCCCAATCAAATTAACTGCATCTAGCTGAAATACAGTTAATGGAAATAAAACTTCAAAAATACATTAACACTCAAATTAAAGCATAATACGGGAGATGAGTAGTAACAGACTCATTTCTACCCTGATATTATAAAAAGGCTCAGAGCATATCTAAAGTGACAGTTGTCTATGACCTATTAACTCATCCCTAAAAGCAGAGCTTCTTGTAACAGATCAGCTGTACAACATACTTACGGGTCATTTTCTCCAAGGCAATTACTCTTTCTATCACACTTAAGGGAAGAGAAGTGCTCACAACTGTCGACGTTCATTCAAAAGCCCCCAGTTCACAAGAGTTTCATGCAAGCCTATACTTAGACCAATTAAACCTGGTTTTTTTCTGAAGTTTCAAGAAACAGTTTACCGTCTAGTTAATTTTACCAAAGCGTTTTTCTTAGTTTAACATTAAAAGATAAAAATTATTTCTCTTGAAAAGACAGCGTGCATTTTATAACATATATGATAAAGTGTTGAGAGTTCATGCTTCAAACTGCGTGCTACAAGGATGAAATTAATTAAGTAAATATTAGAAAATACCATTTCCAGAAATGTCTATACAGGTGTTTTTTAAAAACTTTAAAAAAATATTAAGAAGGCAAGATATAATACTTTTGTCTTTCTTTACTGAGTTTCCAGATCATATGCTTGCTTTATAAATCAAAAAATACCTTCAGAGATACTCGGGAGGTGCATTAATGGTATTTGAATCAGAAAGGTTTACACAAACACACGTTAATACACAGACAAGCCTTTAAGAAGGGTGTTTCCACAAGTGCTATGGCTATGGCTGAATATAGAGTTTATGATACTGTTAGTGCTGTTTCAGAATGCACAGGGATTAGAACAGAATCAGTGTCACAATTGCTATTAGTAGATGGACTTTCACTATGTATCTCAGTAGTCTTGGTCAGTGATTTAGAATAGTCTAGATTGCTGATTCACTTTTAGTAGTCTTGGGCATTTTAGAAAATATGTACTTTCCTTAAAAAAAAAAAAACCAACAACAGGGAAGGCAAGTTTTGTAAGATCTGGCATAGTACCGCTTATGATCAGCTTAGCTTCTACCCTTAGAAGTCAAGCATATTCCACCTACCCCTTTCTCAAATAGGAATTTCACAAAACAATGAGGTAGAAGTACTTAAAAATTGTGAAAATAAAACCATCAAGAGATTAAAAGTATAGAAACTACCTCTTTACCTATTTCAAATCAATGACCCATTCAAACCTCTTTTCATAGTTTAGAAAGCAGCACATCAAATTCTCTACTATCTCCAAACCTAAGAGTTTCAGCTTAGATGGATTGAAGAGAACATTTATACATAATATTGAGTTGTTTGAGTTAGTTACCAGTGTCCTCTTGAATGAAAGGTATAAAAAGACCTGAAACCAGATGTAGGTAACTAATAACTCCTCGTAAAGTTGTTAAAAATCAGTATTATTTAAACTGATTATTTAAGACAGGATTATTTTGACACCACTACCTCCAGACAACAGCTGAGGGTCCCCTACACAGTACCCACCACAAAACCCACTGTCAGCCATTCTGTGTGTTCCATGACAATAGATTAGCCAGACATATAACCCAAAATATTAAGCAAGATTGTCATATACCACAAAGCGTTTCAAACATAATAATTATGATTTTTTTTAAGGCAAAGCTTTACACCATTCATATTTCAGTTCTGGTATAACAATGGCAGTCTACATCGGACAATAGCAACGAGAGTGTCAGAATGCTTTTGTCGAGACTATTGCATAAGGAAACAAATGTGTGTTAGCCGTGGATAAATTAAATGAAAAATACACAAAAATTATTTCTTGAGGTCTTTCTAAAATCTAGAACCTAGAAAAACTGTTTTCTTTGCCTCTGCACAGATCTTTGACTTCCAACCCTTGTTTGATGCAAGACACATGTTCATTATACAAATTCAGAATCTGGACCATGCTGGTTGTATTCATACAACGTGAAACACCAAGAGGAAGCAACCTATACTTACTTCCTTTTGCCCAAATAACAATGTCAGCAGAAATCAAGGAAAAAGTATATTCTTGGATGTATTGTAACCATACTAGTAAAATCCTAACCTACGTTATTTTAAGAAAAAGCCCCCTTGTCCCTATATCCACAGATAGAGGCTTTTTGGCAAAACACACAGACAAGCCCATAGTGTTTAACTATGCACATCATTAAACCTGATTGTGCGCACCCATAGTACTGATCTATTAATAAGTCCCGCTTACTTTCTAGTGCAAATTAAAATGAAATACATTTGATTTCCAGTAACAAACTTGGCTATTTGTGCCAAGATTACACAATGGGGGGGAGGGATTAAAAAAAATAAAAATCAACTTTCCGCCTTCCAAGTTGAACACATTTTCAGGTATGTCAAAAGCATTATTAAGTAGCAGTCTTAGTCATCTCCACTATGGACTTCAAATAACATTCAGCCAGACTAATGAGTCTACCTGGACATAACCCTAGCTTCTCTGCCCCCTCTTCCAGCATTCCCGGGCACCTGTCTATCAACTACTTTTAGTTCATTCACTTCGGCCTAAATATAATTCTGTACGCCTATTACTCAACACATTCAAAGGAAATAAAGATGTGAAAATACGGAATTGTTTTCAATTGCATTCACCCACTCTTCCATTCCTATTTTTAGATTCCATTTTGACTTGGAAATGAAGCAATGAGTAACAGCAATTCCTATTCCACAAATTTGCCACTGCTTAGCAGCAACAGCACATCCTGCACTTAAATGAGAAAAATACAACTTCCTCCTCCCCCCGCCCAAAAAAATCTCTACTACATCTTAAAGAAAACAGAATACTGGAGCTTTTTTACCCCCTTCACCTCTCTTTCCGTCTCCCTTTTTCAATCATTTTAAGGAGCATCTAAGCATGGCTCTGGTAAAAAAAAGAAAAAACACACCCAAACACACACCCAAACCCCCAACATATTCACAGTGAAAAAATAAATAAATCAGTAACTATGATTCTTGTCACCATACTAATCTCTATCTGCTTAGGACATGGAGTTGAAACTAATGTGAATATTAAGGCCAAAGATCCTAATTTCCTGGGTTTCCTATAATTTATTATGCAAAAAATCAAACATGAAAGTTCGAAATAGAAAGTGTTAAGAGGACAAAAGAAATTCTGAATGCAATTCTTTCCATAGCTTTTAACACTGTTCCAGGTAATACATCTTTCTCCTGAAATGCCTTGCCACTCAGTTCCTACAATCTTATTTTCCCATTTTTTTTAGCAGCATTCTCTTTCCTTGCTGCTCTGTGAAAGCGACAGGAAAGCTTACTCAGTATATAGCTGAAAGCTATAGAAAAAACATGCTGTCAAATAGAGAAATTGAAACAAAAGCTATTTTTCCATACAGAGGTGCTACTACCTAGAAGAAAGGCTAACAAAACTATTGTATACCATTCGACTATAACAAAGATAAAACATTTGTCTATTTATCAGGTATGAAATGGTAGAAGTGGATTAGGAGATCTAGAACAAAGTATTTAACATAAAGGCTATTAAAAAAGGCCTGCATTTTCCACTAGTCTAGGCCACCCTTTCTGTAAAGTACATGTAGTTTATGTGAACAAGACGGACTCAACAGTACAAGACGTCAATTTGTGTTTAACAGCAATTGTATTACCAAAACTATCACTGAATGAAAGAGTTCTGTCCAAGTATTTAACCTTTAAATTCTCAGGCGAAGATGCTCTATTCAGCAAAACAAATTTCGAAGTGTCATCGCTCCAATGCCGTTCCTGATTTTACATATTTCTCTCTTCCTTTCCCACAGGCTCAGATGTTTCGGCAGCATACTTTCAGTATTTGCAAAATCCTGCCCAAAGAGTGTGGCCGATTTCCCACGGGCTCCCACCCCACCCTGGATGAACTCCTTACTTCCCAAAGTCCACTTCCTCTTCCACCCCTGGACCTGCCAGGGCTCCCAACGCCCCTCCGCCTTGCGCAACATCCACGGCCTCCTCCCCGCATTTCAGACAATCCCTGATGCGACATTTACATCGAGATTATTATTATTTTTTTGTTGTTGTTTCCAGACCACCAGCAAAGACTGACAGCTTAAAGGGCTAACGCTGCGGTTTTAAACCCAAATAGCACCGGATAATAAAACAAGCTACAAAGATACACGTATACAGAGGTCACTAACCCACTCATCTTCAGCTTTTCTGCAGGTCAAACTGTATTTTGATATTAATTATTCAAACAATATTGAAAAATGCCAGTGACGCCTGCCCGATCAAAATTATTGTTCACAGCTCAGACCATCTATCCAAAAGATAAATCTCCTCAAACATTTTCACAGCCCGACTGAGCAGCTAAAATAAACCGGGAAAAGAGCTAATTCTCCAATAAATTCTTCCCCCGAGCACACACGTTAACCAAAGGCTGACGGTGAACCGATCTGGAAGGAAGAAAGGACGAGGGATACAGGCAGGGCTGCGATGGGGGATGGGGAGCGAAGGGAGATGTTAGGGAAGGGAAGAGGAATATTCCTCCGAGGACTATTCAATGCGTTTAACACATCTCCTCGGAAATAAGAGACATGCCAAGCAGGCGGGTAGAGGGGCAGAGAAAGAGGGGAAGGAGGGCAGGAGCGCCCGATTATCCCCAGATGACATTATACACGGCAACCCCGCCAGAAAAGGGGCTGTAAGGCGGAGGAAGCGCCACCAGCCCCCCCGGGCCGCCTCTGTCCCCTTTATCTGCTCGGGGATGGGGGCGGGGGGGGAGGAAGCTCCCGTTGAATTTTGCAACAGCCGATCACCTACCACCTCCTGGGGAGGACAGAAGGGCCGGGGCAGGGGGCCGCGGCGACAAACCTTCCCGGGGGGCTGGGGCAGGAGGGAGGGTAAATTAAGGCGGCCACCTTCCCGCCCCCCCCGGAGCTCAGAAAGTGGTGGGGGGCACGGGGGAGCCGGCCGAGCTTCGGGGCTACACAATAGCAGGTCACTCCCAGGGAAGCGCTGCTTCCCTCGACGCCCCCCGATCGCAGGGGGATGGGGAAGGGGCTGCGGGGCCCGCCCGGCACCTCGGCTTCCCCCCCCCCCCCC
>VZSF01008422.1:927920-966525 GCA_013398295.1 Chionis minor
CGGAGCCCTGCCCGCCCCCCCCTGCGCCGCGCCGCCGCCTCTCACCATGAAGTCGCTGGCGAAGTTGTCCTCCCCATTGTGGTCCGTGTCCTTCATGGCGTGGACGCGCTTAATGAATTTCCTCAGGATCTCCTCCTGGCTCATCCTGCCCCGCCGGCCGCCCTGCGGAGCGGGAGCCCCAGCCCCGGCCGCCCGCCCGCTCTCCGCCTCGAGCACCCTCCGCCGCACCAGCCCGTCACCCGGCTGCCTGCACTGCCCTGCCTCGCCTCTCCCGTCCGGCNTCTCCCGTCCGGCCCGGCCCGCCCCGCGGCCTGCTGGCGCGGCTGGGCTCGGCTCGGCTCGGCTCCCCACCCCGCTCACGGTCGCTCGGCCGCCCGCTCCATCCTCCCCTCCCTCCGCCCGACCCTCCCTGGGCGCCGCCGCCGACACAGGGACACGACGAAGTCCCCACCTCCTCCCTCCCCCGCGCAGGCGCGACTCCCACTCCACCGGTGCTTCCTACGCCCGCCCCTCCTCGGGAACCGGCCCGCCTCCGCTCCGCGCCCATTGGCTCTCCTCCCGGCCTCCCCGTCCTATTGGAGGCCGCGCACGCCAATCACCGGCCGGCCCGGCCTCGGGGGAGAGCGCCGTTGTGCTCTTGCCTGCGCCCCGCCGCGCCGGCCCCTCCCGTTTCCCACGGATGGGACGTTCCGAAGGGCGCGGAACGGAGCTGTGGACGGGACCACTCGGAAGGCGGGGGGGGGGAGCGGAGCGAAGTGCGGTTTCCTGCGGCTGGAGCACAATGGGGCGGCGGTGGGTGCCCGCCGCTGCGGGGCCGGGAGGCAGCGGCCGGCGCCGCGGCATGCCGGGACCTGTAGTCGCGCCAGCGACAGGGCTGCGCGGCTGGGGCTGGTCGCCGCCTCACGAAGCGTCCCGCCGGAACGCCCGCAGGAGCAGGGTGCCCTCCTCGGGCGGAAGCCCGCGCACCGTGGAAAGGGGGGCGTCCCCTGCGGTGGCGGTGGCCGAGGCCGGGCGAAGGGCTCCCCGCGCGCTGCGCCGCTGTGGTAAACGCCGGGCGGCGGGAAGATGGCGGGCCGGGGCAGGTGACAGGCCGGCCGCCGGCTGCCGTCCGGGGAGCGCTCCCGCCTGTGGGTATATGCACGTACACTTCACTAAAATGTCCGCAGGCGCAGATGGAGTCGGAAGCGGTGCCCGCCGGTGTTCGAACGGGCCGTGGTTCGCGGCGGTGGCTGCCGGGAGCCCGGCGCGGGGCTGGGCCCTGAGGGGAACAGGGGGTGTCCCGTCCCCCCCGGTGCTGCGGGCGGTGGCTGCCGGCGCCCCGGGCCTTCCTGCTGGGAAGCACGGTGACATTCCCGTCTTGCCTGGTGTTTTGGCAATTTCAAAACGCGGCGGGCCAGCGAGATAAAGAGAGTGCAGTTTCTGCCTTTATTTCATGTGGAAAAGTTAAAACAGTCCAACATCTTCATGTTTGGTGTCCTGATTACATTTGCAACTTGTGCTTCAGCAAAGCAAAATGATTTTAGAGGCGTGCGTGTGGATAGCCTTGTAAGATATACATATACTAAGTGAAGTCTTTTAAAGTATAACTTTACTAGTGAAGAACTACACGGCCTTAATTGATGGAGGTGGTCCAGTGAAACTTTGTCAGACAGACTAATGATAAAGGTCCCTGATGAGAAGCATAACGCGGTTAATGGACTCCTACCAAATCATGTGTTTGCTGCTGCTCATTCCCACCCAGCCCTGTATGTTGCGCTTGCAGTCGCACCAGCACAACCGCTTGTCGGACAACACATCGAACCAGCTCAGGGAACTGGTTCGGCTGCAATAGAAGCCCATAGAAAAACTGTGGGTTTTTTCTCCTCAGTTGATTCAATTAAGCTGGTTTTGCCACTGAAACAAACCTACATATTAGCCTGGTCTTCCTGTGGTGATGCAAGATACTGCTGTTTCAGATGACTGCCAAAGATTACCACCTCTGTACAAGAATTAGCAAAATGGCGTGTTACCACCCTCAGCCCAACTCGATGCTCATCAACTCCTCAGCTTCCTAGTGAAGGCAAGTTTTGAGCTACGATGTAGGACCCAGAACGGTAGCTGCTGGTGAACGGACACGCGTTTCCTTCTCCTGCATCTGCTAGAGAAGCAGTCACCTCTAGCAGGGGGGCAGGCTGGAAAATAGAGGGGGTTAGCATGATTTCTCGCATGATTTGCTGCAGCCTTCAGCCTCTTAAAAAGGTTTATGGTTTTTTAGCAGTTGATGTTCATGGAGCCTAACGTACAGCCGACGTAACGACGCATCAAGGAACTGGGAAAGGGCATCATATCTTCTGTGTTGGGGCAGTGAGGCTTGAAAAACTCCCACTGCACATGAATATTGAAGCCTGAGCATCCCACACAGGCACGTATCAGCTGTCAGAGCTCAGTCTCCTTTCCGTGTCCTTTGCACCAGCCTCCGTAAGCCAGCCCTGAAGAGATACAAAGATGCCTGCTTTTTTTGCTTTAATCCCTCTCTTCCTTCTCTTTTCCAAGCTTCCCTTTTCTCCCCTCCCAAAAAGCAGCATAAAAGGGAACTACAGGAACAAGACGGATAGATAGATAGATAGATAGATAGATAGATAGATAGATAGATAGATAGATAGAGCACAGAGAGCGCCAAGGATAGCTGTGACTTGGATTGTCACAAAATCTTTGCATGCCACCTTGCTTGATTTATGTCGGCTTCAGGAAGGTTGCTTAGTTTGCTCAGCGCTTGTCCCGGCAAACCTGCTCCCCGTGCCGGATGGCGCGTAACTTTAGAAAAGTCATACTTGGGACTAAGCCACTGAGGGATGAAATCTTGAATGTGGTATGGTCTTCTTCATTCGGCTCATTTATTTGCAAAACAGAGTTATAGAGAACTTGATTAGGAGAGAAGGAAAGATGATTTACTGCGTTTGAGCCTCATGTCATCATCGCCTCCCACTGAAAGGGCCCAGTTACCAGCCTGGCCTGGTTCATAACCTATCACTGCTGGAGACTAGCAAGTGTAACAGCGACTTTCGTTTGGGTTAACTGGTAAGAAGGATATACGATCTCCAAAGGAAAAAAAAGACCCCGAAACCAGGCATGTGTCGCTAGCCAAAACATAGGCATATGTGAAACAAAGAAATTAGAAATGTCTGGGTGGAGAACTTTGCCTAGCACTGTTGCATATGCATACGTACCTGTGAGAGCTGCCAGACAGTCCTGAGCGCAAACCCAATAGCACCAGTTTTATCTCCCCCAGCCCTGCAAACTTGCACAAGGCTGTCTCATCTCTGTGCTACAAACGCAGAAACCTAAACTTTCAGCAGTAAAAGCAGTGCTTTAACCGAGACTTTTGATCTGAGACTCGAGCTGTCTGGGTTAAACCCAGACATCTGACCAATCTAGCATGTGTGCGTGAGTGTGTGTTTGTGTAGCTGTAGGAGAGGCGGAAAAAGAGACAGAGAGATGCACGGCAAATTACTCACCCTATAGATAGAACAGGAAGTTGCAACCAAAATCTGTAGAAGACAATTGTGGTTGTATCTTAACAATCCATACAAGTATAGTCCTTGGATAAAAGCAAAGAGGTTACATGCAGCTTCTCGCCTATTAATCTCATTTTGCCTTGCTGTGTACTGCTCCAGCTGCCGCAGGGAAGGAAGACGGCCATTTTTTTCTGTTCAAAGGTGGCTTCTCATGTTCCCACAAGGTAAGCATGTGTTAACTGGTAAATGTCTTTCCTGGCATGCATACCATGGTTATGCCTAGTCCGTGGGCGGGAGTCCCAAACATCCTAGTTGACCAAGCTTCGGAGGTTTCCCTGAAGACTGGGATGGAGCACACCCTCACCTCAGAGCTGTTTGGCCGCAACATCTGTGTGGCTTGGAGCTATGTTCACAACCCACTGTGCATCTACCCAAAACTGTGTTCCAGAAAGACATCAAAGAATTGGGGTGGGAGCGAAGGCTGAAAAAACCCTGCAGCTCTGACTAAGGGCATTGCCTCCTATGGTTTGATTCCTCCTTTGTCCAGCAAAAAACACTTTGTGTGTTTGTACTTTGGTGTGACTACATTACTGTGATAGCTCACTTTGGCACCAATTTCTACTCCCCTTTGCAGCAATATACAAACTCTTAGATTTTAACTGCCTACTTGGAGTAACATATTGGTTATGGTGGTGTGTAATTACTAATATAATACTGTAATTATAATTGTTATGATCAATATATCCTGTACATGAAGCCTCAGTGAATTTTATCTATACTGAGAGTCTGAAAAGTTTTTGTAATCATGATCATTTACAGTAAAAAATAGATGTTAGTATACACAGATTTTAAAATAACACTCCTGAAATACATTTTAAGTGCAGTCGGTTGGATTTTTTCTAAAAATGTGGAGTTTAAATGGAAAATGTTGTTTCTGTAAAAGTTGAATTTTCCACAGGAAACAATTTTGCCAAAGTTTTTCTGCTTTCTGACAAAAACAATGCACTGTTATACTTACAGATGCAGAAATGTCTGTACCATTGAAGACAGTACAACTTGGGACAGGGACCCAGCACATGAAAGAACTGGAGCATGGAGTATAAATGCCAGGAAGCTATGGAACAGCTCAAGGGTACACATAAAAACTAAGTCCAAATGAAATATTTGTCTTTGATCTGACAAACTGAAATGCAATGCATCTTTCCACAAATGTCAAAATCTTTTATGCTGCTTGAAAGTAGTTAGATGAAACATACAGCAATATCAGCATCAAGTACTTTTTGTATACTCTGATCCTCAAAACATTTTGGTAGTTAGTCACTTTTGTTTCCGAAGAGGATAAAAATAATCATATTGGGGTTTTTGGTAGATCCTCAGTTACAATTTGACCACTTAAATTATAAGTAACAAACTAACAAACAGCAATCATCGTGGATTCTCAAAGTATTCAGTTTGAACACAAAGGACGTTGTGGACAATAAATCTGAGGAAGATGCACTGTATCCTTTGTATACAACAAATAAATTGAATTTCTGATTTAAACCCGAAACTAACCTCATTTTAAATGAGTCATAAAGACCTGATCAGTGTCTGTATAATGTGTTCCATTCATACTAATTAAGTGGCATGTGACTGCTGGATTTCTTGACATTTGCCTCTGTTACTCTCAGTTAGGCAATGACAGACTCCTTTTCTATAATTACCACTGAAAATACTACTACTACTACAATTTAATTTTACCTGGCTTCTTTCATTTTTATTTATTTCCTTACCATCTTCTGGGATTCATTGCACAATATTGCTAAAACACTTTAAATGTCATATTTATTACACAGCTAATAAATATTTTAGATCATAATTACTGAGTTTCATAATCAGAGCATAATTTGGATTCCTCTCTAACTGTAACTTACAACCCCCCCACCCCCCCGTCCTGTGCACACAGTTTCCATACATAGAAGAAACTTTGTTCTTGCTGCTGTACAGCAATGTAGCAGCCTTCAGGTCTAAAGTGGTTTTTAGGTATTGCTAATGTGCAACTGAAACGAAAATAAGCACGTGCGTTATGATTGGCAACATCATCCTCTACCATGAGGAGTTCTAAAAAGAAAACAGCTGTGAAATACTGTCCAGAATTAAATTTTTTCTGTTTGACTTTTAAAAATTGTCATATAATTAAAGATAGACTCTGTTGATTGAGGTATTGTGTTTCATTTTTTGTGAATGTAAAAAAAAGGGGGGTTCAGAATACACTGAATGTTTCCTCCATGATTTTAACAGTATTAAAATAAATAGCATATGGGCCCCAAATAAATTGCCACGTACCCTTTCTGTAGCTACTTTTCAATAGTTTCACTGTAAATCGCCGAGGGTCCCGATGGCTGTCATTTGTACATGTCACTTTGAACACAGAAACATGCTGATTTCAGCAGAATACCTGCTTTGCACTATTG
Organism: Chionis minor; assembly: GCA_013398295.1. Taxonomy (NCBI): domain Eukaryota; kingdom Metazoa; phylum Chordata; class Aves; order Charadriiformes; family Chionidae; genus Chionis; species Chionis minor. Next base: position 933,868 of record VZSF01008422.1, read on the forward strand.
GACATGAGATTGCGAAAATCAGGACCCGTTTTCTGTCTGTATCTATTGACCTTATTAAAATTGGACGTACCATTTCTAAAGGGTTCTTTTTTTTATTTTTTTTCCTCTCTTGTGACTAGGCTGTACATGTGGCACAACACGACACAGGTCTGGTTTGCTGCCCGCCAGCAGCCAGCTGCAGCATAAGGTGGGCTGCGCTGGGGGAACCTCATTTGCCTCCTTGTGACAAAGCTTTCGTCGAGGGTATTCCCCAGGCACGGCTGCAGCACATCGGAAATGGAAATAGCAGCAGCAGAAGGTAAGCCTGTGTGCAGGGCATGTTAGGTGTTTGTGTTCTCAAATCTTTGCCTACAAGTATCAGAAAAAGCATCAGTAAAAAAATCAGCATGTTTGAAAGACACAGGGGAAGAATCTGGGTTTTGTAATGGGAGGCATTCATTCAAAATTTGATTTTGAAAACAGCTGTTTGAACAAAAATTATGCTTGCAGTGCCCCTTTAAAAACAAAAATCCAAACCTCCTAGTACTAAAATCTTGCATCAATGAATCCAAAAGATGTGTAAAAACTGAATGAGCTTTGCATCATTTATCATGTTTACTTTTTGTATATCAGCCTCAAGAACAAAAGAATTAATCTGTTTGTTATCTGTTCTATTTCAAGGTTCTTATCCATTAGTGTAGCAATATTTGTATTACCCTTAAACAAACGTCAGGCTGATGTTTGTCTCTAGTTTTATATTAGTTGATACCAATTAAAATATTTCCACTTCTCTAAAATGTGTCTTTACTGAAAATCAAACTAAAAATGATTGGGCTAGATCTAAGCCAAAATGATTAACCACTGCTCCTTTACCTAGCATTAGCATTCTCTGGATGCACATACTATTCCATTTTATTCTGAAAATCCTATTAAAATAATAATAACAAGGACTGAGACTGCTGCTACTAATGCATTAGATATGCTGGTGAAACTGAGCTCTCTTAAGAGTTCCTCCTGCGAAATGCCTGCTGTTATGAGCATTAGTAGTCATAATGGCCACTTCAGATTCTCCGCTATTTTGTAGATTAAAAAAAAAAAAAAAAAGATTTTAATAGTCTCTTAAGGGAAATACTGAGCTTTATAGTTTTGGAAACAAAACCGGAAGGGGGATAAAAAAAAAGAAAACTAAAGGCACCCTTCCCCCTCAAGCCCATGAAAACAGTACTACAGGGAGCCACCCTATATGGGACCAGGTCTGTTTCTATATTAATTTCAAACAAACACGGGTACAGTTCTAGCTTTACTCTCTAATGTAAGTTTTCTCCCACATTTCAGTGAGAGGTTTGCTGTTAGGTCTGTGCACATTTAACAAAGGGACATAAGCCCAACATATACTGTGTTCAACAATATTCATATTTCGTTATCGGAGAGCACAACAATAGTTCTATTGTGTAGGGCAGCTCTCCTCGGAGGTGGAAGGAAGGCTGCACACAGGCTTCCAGAGTGGTCCAGAAATACGATGGTGACACCAGACCGGCTCATGTAAACAGGAAATCAAACCAGGATGTAAACTGGACTGCTTCCATATTCAGTAATACTCAGCTAAAAATAAACAGGTTGAATAGAGGTAGGAAAGCCAATTCTCTCTGTAAATTCATTTTTCAACTTTAATTTTTCAAGACCTGATAGAAAAAGTCAAATAAAATTACCTCTAGTGTTGCTTTATTGATATGCCTATAATGGTGTTGCAGTCGCATCCAGAGGGAGTACTTGTGTGGAAAGGAGAATGGAAAGTCTCTCTTTCTGGGCGTTGAAAGAGATGAGGAGTTGGAGTTGGAGATGGAGGCTGAAAACAGTCACGACTGCTTTATAAATACACCAAGTGATTAAAAAAATCAAGGGGAAAGAAGTTCTAGTTAAGCTAAAAGACAACATTGTCGTAAGAGTGAATAACTACAGCCTGTGAAATCTAGAAATGATTAGGCAACTTATTTTCAGAAGAATAAGGAGTTTTCAAGCAGCCTTTGCAGAATGAGGAGAAGTTGATTTTTTCTGTAAAAGAATTATCTAATGCAATTGCCTTCAAGACCACTGTGTGGAGTTCACCTGGGAGATCCCCTGCCGTCCTCAGTTCCTTAAGAATTCTCTGACTGCTGACCACGTCTATCTCAGAAGGAAACATTTTCAGAAAAGGAGAAATTCTTCAGAATTATTTAGGTGACATGAGAAACACACATTATACAGAAGCCATTAGTGAATTTTCCCTTCTGCAGAAATCCATTTGCAGTACTGTTCTAAATACTGTGATTCGATGCACATCATGTTCTTAATGAAAACATAGACAAAAATGTGGCAATTCATTTAGCCTTTGTTACTTAACCATCTCCGTCAGACATGCCAGATGCCATACTACAGGCTTGGAGCATGACAAACTGTTATTGACAGAGCAAAAAAGGCATAATAGCCTCATGAATAGCTGAAATCTCTGGGCACAACTGTCCCCTAACTTTAGGAATAGATGAACATAGGGTAAGAACTGGAAAGGAGTAGCAAAAATCACAAAGTCCAAGTGCCTGCTATCACATGTAAATCTGGATATAATCCAATTAATAACATGTAAAGCTTCATCTCAAAATAAATCACATTGCTTGCTTCTGCTGGCCACATGAGAAGACTTCCAAAACCTCACTGCTCTAATGTTGGGAGGTTTTTCTGATTTCCAACCTCAGTTTTTCAAGGACATTTTTTTCTTGTGCAAAATACCTCTTCATCACAATCATCTTTGTCTTACTGTATTAGAGAAACTACACTCATATTCTCCTCTCATGCCATAAACCTCTAATAATTTCTAACAGGTCTTCTCCATTGCTGGAGAATTGAAGTAATTCTTTAAGCTGAATCAATCTTTCTTGGATAAGGAAGATTAGATATGTGCCAAGTTCCAGATTATTGAAAAAATCCCCTGACATCTGGGTCTGCTTGCTGGGGATGAAGGGTAAAAGATGCAATAAGTAGCTGCAGTTCTGAGGGGAAAGAAGCAAACACGGGAGGAAGCTTTTAGTTGGTGTCTCTCTACTTAGTCATAAGCAAGAGCAGACCAGCATGTCAGCAGCAAGGAATGGCCAAAGGTCGCCTGCTGGGGAGCTGCCGTTATTCGCACCATAAACCTTGTATTGCTCTCGGAGTACAACACACACATCAATAAACTATAGACATTCATGGCACTTTCCATTCATGGCTAATCACGGCAGTGGCATTGCCACAGGCTTTGTGACGTTGACATAGGACCTAGAAACCAACTTAGTCAACTGGCCCAACATTCAAGGATGGCTCTTTCTTCAGAAAACAGACCATATGATTCAGTCTTGGCACCTCAGGCTCACTGGAAATGCTGGGTAAGTAAATAAATATGGTGCCCCGTATTTTCTCCCCCTGAGTGTAGAACTTCCTTAGAAACCTGGAGGCTGTGAAGGAGAAATGCCCAATAGACTTGGCCACGCCAAACATCTCTGTTCAGGAGTCACAGTTCTGACCTAGAGACTCACAAAGGACATCCTAGATGGCAGGGGCAGAATTTAGGTGGCTGCCATGAGAAAAAGGAATCACGATACAGTAGAGGTGGTGCATGTTCTTATTCATGTGCAAGCTCTGAAGGGGAAGGATTTTCACACCATCTAGAAGATGACAAGATGAGTACAAGATGTAAATGCAGACTCTGACAAAGGCCTGTAGAGGAACTGCCCTCCAGCACAGTGGAGTTCACTGTAACTTCTACCCTGGTCCTAGTCCTCATGTCTTCAAGGATTGCCTTTCTTCCTTCTTGACATACTTCAGCTTTCTGCCATCAAAATTTTCATTAGTATATTCTTATTTTTGATCATTAATGAAGGTGATGAATAGAACCATTGAATGATACTGTGCCCAAGACTGAATTCTAAGGAATTCCACTTGCAAGTAGTGACCCAGAAGATCATCTTGCAAGGACAGCCCACTCTTCGCTTCAAACAGTTTCATATTTACTTTACAATTCCTGAACTAATCCCCATCTCCTTAACATTACTCGTCATTGATAAGCATTGCCTGGCTGTTTATTGATGTTAGATTTACCTCCTTTTTTTTGTTTTTATTTTGTAAAGAAATAAATATCAACGCTGAAGCTACATACTAACATATGGGATCATTTAAAAAAAATGTTGGCATACAGTTTTGGCTTCTCTAACCAGACTATTACAATCGGATATTCTTTTTAAAGAGCTGATTTCTGTCTGCTGGCACTTATATTGACACTTGTTGAATTGAATTTGATGGAACAAAAGAATCCAGAGAATCAAAAATATTAGCATGCAAAGTTCAGTAGTTAAAACTGTTGCATCTTCATAGTACAACTTTGGGCTTCTTAGTTTCATAGCAAACTAAAGTGGATGGCAAGATCTATAAATTTATGAACTAAAATAGAAAGAGGAAGAAAAAATGATTCAGTTGTGATAAAAGGAAATTTGCACAAAGAATGATGGGAGAATACGATGCAGCTGTTGCATTTCAGCATCACTCGTTGAAGAAAAGTAGCATGAGGCTCTTTTAAAATTAATTCTTTTACTCCTTTTATTTAGCTCTTATGTACAAAAATGCAGTAATTGCTCAAATAAATCAGTCATAAAACTATTTTGCCCATACATTTGGCTATCATTTTTAAGCATGCACTCTTGAAAGTGCTAAGACTTCAGCATTAACATAACCTGGTTGCAGTATTGATTGTATATATGTTTTCTGGTTTATTATTAACTTTAAAACAACTCACTGCTTTTTCCTCACTGGTTGTTGTAACAATTTATATTTTCTGCAAGTAGGGAACACCTTGATTTCCAGTCATCACGAAAGAAACTCTACTTGATTAGAGTCAGAAGCCATTATACTTGGTTGTTTTCTAAGTGCAACATGTCCTCTGTACTTGGAATAAATGATGTACCTGCAACATTGCCAGATGCATAGTCAAGTAGGCAATTTTCAGCCAACATTGTTGTTGTTGTTGTTTTCACATCAATATTAACCATCTCAATCAAAATGCAAAATTCACACTCACTGCCATCTGGGTGGTTATACCGTCCGGGGACTCTGTGTTTACAAATGGAGAGTGGCTTTCCCTCCTCTGTTGATGTAATTTCACACACTGAATAAGCAAGATATAAATCAACATTAGGTATTAGAGCATATACTAGGCTTTTTCAAAGCACTATGTGTCAAAGAATGTAACTGGATGGAAATTACTAATATCCAGAAAGAGAAAGACGGCATAAGCCTGTGGGCAAAGCAGCAAAGCTGAAGTTGTGCCTTTCATTACAGACAGCATCAAGCCAAATTGAAAGCATGCATTATGGAGAACACACTTGAGTACTTATTTATGACAGCTGTAGTCACAAGCAATGTACCAAAAAATGAGGCAAATATGTTCCATTAATGTTTTTTTGAAGTTACGGCACATGCCCTGGGATAGACACACTGCCTGGACTCTTGATATTTTTTACAAATGCCTATGGTGTCAGTGTATTGGAGGGATTATCTGCTGAAGAAGTGACTAGGAAGTCTTCCAGAATAAAATACATAATTGACAAACATTTAATAGATTAAATCTGCTATATATTCATACAGGCTGTCTTATGGGAAATACCTGCAGAATACATTAGAAACTCTTTGGATTACATTATTTTTCTCCCAAACAGCCGAGAACCCAAGAGCCTGTAACACAATCAACCACTTACTTTTTCACATAATCTGTCTGGCAAAGTCAATGAGTAAGTAATATCACGGCTGAATGCTTTGAATACTAAATATAAAAATAGAGAAAACGAAACTACTCTGAGGTCCACACATAACTCCTAAGGCAGAATGCTCACAAAGTTAGCTGTACTCATGGTTTAAATATTCTTTTCGTTTTAGCTTTTACTTCCATTACATAAATCCAGTGAAGTTAACAGTCACAGTATTGTGCAACTAGTAGAACCAAATAAACAGTCTTTTAATATGCTCAGCAAAATTCTCCAATCCTGAAAAGCCTGATCTATGGTTAAGCTCAAATCTAGATGCTGCCTGAGGTTTCTTTTTTATTTTTGGCCTTGTTTCATTCTAAATGAAATAAAAATCTTCAGCAGGATTTTTATTAAGAGGTTTCTCAAATGCGTTGATCCCAGCAGCGCTGCTCAACCCATGCCATGGCATGGCCGCAGCGTCTTGGAGCTGTCTCCTGCACGTACTTTAAAGGGTCAGAGCTCCAGCTGCCTAGCTGCATTCATTTAACACACCTCCCGTAAAAGACAGCTCAGAGAAGCCTTTGCTAAACTTAGTGCTTATTATCCTGATACCAATTTTTAAGCAGGACTCCAGGGCAGATCTTCAATACTGTGAACTAACAACCTGTACTGGTTAAACCAGAAGAAACGATAATAAAGGGTAGAATTAGTAGACATCAGGATGAACACAGTACAATGAAGAAGAGTCAACGTGGCTTTTGTAAAGGGGAGTCATGCTTCGCTAATCTATCGAAGCCCTCTGACAGAGTCAGTAAAACGTGTTGGCAACACAGATCTGTTTGATACCATCTGCCTGGATTTCCAGAAGGCACTCAGAAAGTTGCCTCCCTCGAGGCTCTTGAGGAAGCTAATCAGACATGAAGAAATGTTCAGAAGAGAGAAAGAAGGGAGAGGAAGAGAGAAAGAAGGGAGAGGAACTAATAGTTGCCTTTCACAGTAGAAAGAGATCACACGTGGAGTCCCATGTGGCTCTGTGCTGAAGTCTGCATTGCTCAACACAGATCACAAGAAAACAGTGTTGAAAATGTTTGTCGATGACACTGAATTAGTCAGAGTGATATAGACTACAGCTGACTGCAGACTCACAGAAGAACCTCCTACCATGTAATGACTAGGCAACAAAAATTCACTGTGGAGAAATGTAAAATGAAGGCAAGTGATGCTAGAAATCACTACAAAAGGAATCAAGAACATAAAATATCTTTTGGCTGCTGTATAAATACATAACGCATCCACATCTTCAATAGTGTTTACAGTTACCTATCCATCTGAAGACAGATACAGAAGTACTGTAAAAGATACAGATAAGTGCCAGAAGTATGGTTAAAGATATGGAGCAGTTACAGGATGAAGAACAATAAAATAGATGAAGGGTTTTGTTGTGAAAAGCACTAAGAAGACATATGCTAGAGATCAATAAAATCAGGAAAGACCTGGACAAGGTGAATAGGAAATAACTGTTTCTTTCAGTACAAAATCTGGAAGATATCAAATGAAACTAGAAGATGCCAGCCTCCAGGTGAACAAAAGGAGCTATGTCTTCACTCATCACATAATTAACCAGTAGAACTGGAGACAGGATATTGTGAACGCTAAAAATATACCTGAATTCAAAAAAGTATTTGATAAATTACTGGAGGAAAAGGACACCAAGGGCTGTTCAATACAAACCCACAACATCTAGTTTAAGAAGCCCTAGAATAACTGGTCACTAGATACTCAAAAAATATTTTGGGAGAGGTCACTCGCTTGGGACACTCGCTTGGTAGTCGCTGTTGGAGACAAGTGCTGAACTAGATGAAAGTCTGATCTTACCTGTGTTGCTACTACTGAGGTTTGAACTGGGGTTAAGCACCGTCAGTGTGGAGTCAGCGTGCACAATAAAAGCCTTCTGTGTTGGACCTGTAGAATGAGCCTGGAATTTCTGGGCGGTGCCATCATACTGAGGCACACAGCCACGCTTTTGGGGGAAACATCAAACCTGCTCTATACCTGGAGCCGCAACCTCCAATGTGTTGTAAATAACCAGGCTTTCCAAAACTATGTCAAGCCTTCACTCACAGCTGTACATGCTTGTTGTCGTTGCAAAACCACCAGATTTACCAGGAAAAGGGCTGCTGCATACTTTGAAATCTTAGATAAATACCGAATTCCTCTATACCTTGCCAGACAAGATTTCTAAGTGAGAAAGAAGATGTATTCATGAGAAAACAGAAGGATGGTAGTCCTACTTGGAATATCCTCTTTTATCTGGAGTGGCTGTGGCTTCTCTGACTTGAAAGACAGGTTTTATATCATTTGGTGGTTCTTGTTTTCATTGTCTGCAAATGAGCTGCCTCTCTGTCTCTGTGTGGTGGTAGGATCTAAAGGTTTGTTAGACAGTTACTTTTCTTTACCCTCGTCATTTTTGTCGTCACAAGGTTGCACTCTCATAATGAGAGGGGGTTGAGTTCATGAGAACACTCTCAAATGTCTGCGTTTTTGCCAACCTGATCTTCCTAGTCAGTCTCACACACGTGAATGAGGCTCTCGAATGCAGAGGTGTGGCTTTGTAGTGAAGTAAACCAAGGTAGGGTCTTAATCATCTTCATTTACCTTTGTGTTTGCTTTGCTGTTTCAACATAGTTTTCAAAGTCCACTGACCTCTGAATGATACAGACTGCAAGTGTGTCTATGAAACCTCCATACCTTTCAAATATTTGAAATTCCTGAGATATTTAATGTGTTCTGTTATCTGAAACAACTTTATCATACATGTTGTTAGCTAATGCTGTCCTGTTGTGATTCATTTCCTTGCTGACTAATTAATTACTTAGTTGAATTTCTTTAATAAAACTAATGCAATAGTCAGCTCTGAGCAGGTCCTGTTCACCTCTGTTTTCAAATAATTCCATGACCAAATGCTGGCAGGCTCTGCCAGCTGCCTCACAAATTAGCACAGGCTTATTGTAAGTTTATTCTTAGTATTCTCTATACAGGGAAAACATAACGTCTTCTGTTTCTGCTTTGTATTGGATTTTTTTTTTTTTTTAAATTTTTGCATGTTCTTTGGTCAGTACAATATTAGCATGAGTTCTGTGGGTTTTTCCCCAAATCTATGCATTTTTCTCAGAAGAAATATTTCCTCTTCTTGTAGGACTAGTCCACTTCCTATAGTCAATTCTCTGTTTTATTTTAGATGTCTGTAAGAATTGATGAAGTTTTCTACCAGCCATCCCGAAGTTTTTTGGTTTCTTTGATAGCATTGCTTCTGTCTATGTCTGATAGATCATTTGTAGATTATGGTAAGTGTATTGTGCTCTTCTTTCTCCTTGTTTCTACATCTTTTACATCTTCTCATACCCCAAAATAGAGTAAGTGAGACCTGTTTTTCGAAATTCTCCCCCAGGCTTATATTAAATTACAAGCTATGTTTTTCCATCTTTTAATATTTCTCACTGAAAAGTTGGCAGAGGAGATACCAAACCTTCCTTAAGAATATTTTCTCAGAATAGTTTATACAAGTCACCTATCTAGAGCTTGTCCAGACTGTTATCCTTGCAGTCCCTGTCATTATGTCTCACTTCAAAGCTCTTTATGGTTTTCTTTGTTATGATTTTCATGTCTCTCACAACAAAATATGGAAAGTTTTCTTACTGTTAGTAGTGTGACTTTCTATTGAGGGGAGCTTGGAGCTCTTGTCTGTTGCTGAATGACCACAGATAAACTTTCTGGCATCTAGTGACAATGTGAAATAATTCTTTTTCTGCTTAAGCATAATTCTGCTACCTCAGCATCGGTGTTCTCCATTTGTTCCATTCCTGCCACAAGGCTGCTCCGAGGGCTGCTTATGAAGCAGCTTATAAACCTGTAGCATTTTCCCTTGTTTTCCACATGTTCAGGAATTATCAGGCTTTCCAGCTCACACTCTGCTGTCAGCAGCCAACTCAGCAGAAGCAGTCAATCATGAAAAAGCTGGAGCCTCCATTGATTTCAACTGCTTGGCTTTTCTAGAAGGGAGCATTATACGTGGGTATAGAGATTTATTACAGGCTCTTCTCATTTCATCTCCTAAAGGCTTAAGCAAATGTAATTCATCAGTAATGATCAGCCTAGTTTATATTTTACAGAGAGCCATATTTTAAGCTGAAAAATGTCCCAAATGACAATACAAGTTGATTGCAGACACCCCCAGCAGCAACTACAATCCAGTTTCTGCAGGAGGTTCCTATGCAGCCAACAGCCTACCCGGGGACAGGGGACAATGCAGGAGCAGGTGTTTGTGGCCTTTTGTCCTGTATAGTATTTCTGCCAGAGGAGATAAACCCTGCTTAGACTTCTTGTTCCACACGCTCTTTGAGGAGGAATGGCAGTAGCCAGCATGAACACTCATTTGGGCCAACTACAGGAGAAGGGATACGGGGAATTCCTGGTAGTGCTGCTGGAGTCCAGCCGGCACCAGCTTTGGCAGTTTTTTATTCAGAGCATATCGATAGCTGCTGAATTCTGAATCTCTTCTTCCTAGTGCAGTGACAAGAAAATGAAGACTGAATAAGCTTAAGCACATTAGTATTAGGGGATTCTGATGTACACTTTTATTCTGTCATTAGCAATAATTTGCAAAAGCGGAAATGAAATCAATCGCATAAATATCGTATTCTATCTTGATAGAAAATGCACATAGAAGCTTTAACATTTTAAAATACTTTCAGCTTCTGCATGAAAAACTGTGAAGCATCTGTCTCAAAACCCTGGGTTTTAAAAATAGCTTTTTGAAGGTCAGGTAATTATTTTTTAATATTATTACTTCATAATTTAGCTTGATGTAAATTATGGGTTATGAATGGCAAATGCTTAATCCTCTCACTCCTTTTTTTGCCATTTTTTTTAGGTTGCTCGTCACATACTTGTCTAATGCAAACGTCGTCACTTTGACCTCCCAGTCATGTCAGTTGTTTTTCACAGAAGAACCTGCCTTTCAGAAATGGTTATGATAATGCACTTACAGTTTTTCTTGTCACCTTCTGAGTTTATCATTCACAATGGATTATGGTAGGTGGTTACTAAGTGTAGATTTCTACTTGCTAAGGCTTTAATTTCTACTAAAGTTGAATAAGAAAGATTCATGACCCAGGCTTTAAAAAGCCAGCACATCTTACTTTCTACATTTTTAAACAACTGTTTGTAAGACAGGTAGAGAGAATATTTTCAGATCAACTTTGCAATCAAGAGAAATTGTTCAATGGAAAAGAAGTTTTTTCAATAATACTAGTTGAAATAGCATAAAATTCTAAGGATTAGGAATTGAGCATAAAAAGTATAGGTCTGTTGAATGTACCTGACATACTAATGTGCACATAATTGCTAGCGACTCACATTAAAATCCTTCCCCATTTCCCTCTCCCCTCAAATTCAACAGGTGGGCAGTCTATAGGTAATGGTTTCTCACCATAATGGTCAGTTAATGGTCACTCAGTGATATTCACTAAAAGCCCTAATATTAACAGTTTTTTCTATTTTTATACCTCTTAACTTTTTTTTGTATTTGGTGTACACAGAGGTCAAAGAGTAAATTTCAGCAAACTTATTTAATTGTGTTTCCTTCCAAAATGTCAATGAAGAAAGTATGACAACTTTTTTTTTGGTCATGGTAGGTCATATTACAGTCCATCAGGGTCCACATTCCCCTGTAACATGCCTCCAAATTGTCCAACAGTGGATGCTAAGGGAATGAATGCAAGAGGTGACACATCCATAGGGTGGTCCTCCAGAGACACTGGCACTTAGCAGCTAAAGTAGATCCTTAACTAGAGTTTATATATTGACCATCCTGTGCTATATTTACCAAACAGTACCTGCAAATTTATCCGCTCCTCTACTTGACGCTATATATTTCATGTCCAAAACATTCTGTTGTATCGAGTTCCACAATATAATTACATGTTATGTGAAAAAGTACATCCCTTTGTTCATTTCAAATCTGTTGCCTGGTAGGATTTCATTTGAATCCTCCTGATTCCTCGTATGACAGAAAATGATGACTAGCCTCCATTGCATTCATAAGTTCAGAGTTCTCTCTCATATCCTTCCTTAAATTTTCTTTTGTAAACTGGCCAGTCCAAATCCATTTTGGCTTTCTTCGTACAGAAGCTATTCTAGCTGCTCAATGTTTGCAATTTTTAGCTGTCCTCTTTAGATTTGACTAAGAACCCTGAAGAACTCTGAAGAGAACTTTCTCTTTTATTATATGATACCTGAATTTCTTTCAAAGACCTTGGTGAGGAATTCAAGCTTTTAAAAAACTTGAAAACATCAGTATACTATAAAGACTGGGTGACCCTTGCCCATTGATCTCTAATAACTTTGTGAAACACCACATCACGTGCAGAGGTTATGTTGATTTTTCTCCAACATAACAATCTGAACAAGGTGTTTACTTTTCTGTATTATTTTGTACAGTTTCTACCAATATACTCATATGGACTTTCTCCTCACGTGGCCTTTCTGTTTTAGAACAGCACCTGGAAGGCTTCATTTCGCTAGCCTCTATCAATTGCGAAACTAAACAAGGAGATTGTTAATATTTTATTATCATTCAGATGTCTGTAGTTATATTATTAAAACATCTTTTCATTTTTTGCACTGTGTGCACGAGTCAAGAGAACGTTAATAAAAAATTAATACAATGCATTTGCAGAGCTCCAAGGACAAGTTTAGCTGTAGAGACAGGCTTGAATGCCCTTTGGAACTAAATCAAAGCCCACTTGAGTCTTTTTGCAACTCCAGAGAGCTCTAATGTATTTAGATGGCTCAGTGACTGTGTGTTTGATGCAAAGAAAAATTTGCAACCAAGGCTCTGCTGCCGAAAATTCTTATTCCTGGTTATAAAGTTCCCTATGAGGTGGATGCTCTTCTGTAGAAGACTTCCTGCTGACTGCAGTGAGCGCAGAATAAAGCTGCCCCATCCCATTGCTTCTTTGTTTTGAGAAGCAAAGCCCATTTCAAGCAGAAGGAATTCTTCTATGAACTCTATGCCATGTTTTGGGAGAACCAAATCTCCAAGTCTTTACTCTGGAAAATTTTCATTCAAAGTAACAGCTTAAAGCTAGGACTACAGAAGACCAATTCTACTCCAGATAGTAAATGTCTAACCTTAACTATTAAAAATGGTGCTTCAAAGTAAGGAAAAGCTGATTTGGCATTTTATTGAACTTTATTTCATTTGTGAGAAATGTAAATGATCAGTGACAAAAATGTCAAGGTTTATCTATCCTTCCTCCTCTTCTTACATATTTTTGCATATTCCACATAACTCCTTTCCAGTTCATTTTTAAAAAAATTGCATTTCAGGTCTATTTTCCCAATGTTTTGACTCAAAATTTTCAGGCATGCACTATAATTTGCACATTAAAAGCCAATTTACAATGCAAAATTTCATACTAATTTTTATACGCATTTCAAATTGCTGGAACAATGGCACATACATTAAAAAAGACTGCATTTTGAAAATGTAATCTTATGTAGGCAATAGATTGCTATTGCATCTACAAAAGAATATCATAAAACAGTGAAACATGTCTCACAAGTCATAGCAAAAGACACATTAGCACTCTAAGCAGTAGCTTGCATGAAAATTAGCACCGAGAAGTTTTACTGGGAAACTGAGTGCTTGGGTTTTCCATTAGAGCACTGAGTGCAAGATCTGGAGTTATTTCCATTTTTGTGTTGCTTCTATTCCTCTAACCCACGTAGAAATACCCACTTACTTTGAATTTTTTGGAAAAATCCCACTGAATTTTAAACAGAATACTTAGGTTTGTATGAAACTGTATGAAACCAATGAATAAGACTACATTGCCTGGATGCCTTTGGGGAAGCTATCATCATGAATTCAGTCAGGAATATGATGTTGGATCTCAGCGTGGACGTTCGGAGCTGCAGAAAGGCTAAGGGAATCCAGAATTTCCAAGTCTGCACTTTACACCCACCCTAGTCACTTCTTGATTAATACAAGATGATGATTTATACAATGATCAAGGGCAGAATCTGGCCAGAATTTAAGCAGTTAGATTAAGAAGTATTATAAAGGTGTTACTGTCACAAGACCTAAAGAAAGGCAGAAATAGTCACACTTTGGGGATCTCTAGTATCTCTGCAAATTGAATGAGATAGTGTGGCATAAGTTCTGCAGCCTGGACAAAACGTCTCACATTGGAGATCTTTTCATAACTATGAGGTAAAAAAAAATGTGGTTTTGTTAACGATTCCTGAAATTCTGGACACTCTGAATTTGTTGGTAGGCCCCATAAATGCCCCTTTAAATGATACAGATCCACTGTGCAGTCGGTGTATGGGATAATCCTGTTTCAAAACATGCAGGGGGACAGAAATGAAGGGACCTGCTGAAATGTACTTGTTATTTCTCGGAGTCGGTTTTGTTCTGCTGAGCTGCAGAACAAACAAGCTTTTTACTATCCCTGTTTACTATGTTTGCACTAAGTCCCCTCTACAAGCCCAGAGTGAGAGCAGAATGACCACAGCCCCTCTGCAGAACTACAGTTTGTAACTTACACTGAGATCAGATGTTGGTCACTGGGGTAAATACATTTTCCATTGTCAACTAAAACCCACATTATGTAGAGAAATTAATATTTACCATTTGCACAGCTTTTCATGTTTCTGAAATACTGAAAACATTTTAAATTGATTAATCCTCTCTGTCATACACATTGAGGTCAGACTTGTTTTTATGGGCAGCAGTGTTACTCAGGATTAAACTCAGCCGAACTCAGTTTCTCCACCTTTACATGACAATATAATTTGGCTTTTAGTGCTTACAAATGTTTTAAAGACATTAAAACATTGAATCAAATTTTGTCCTGATCTGCAAAGCCGTTGCTGTGGTCTTATGAGATTCCATAGTTTTAAGCAATAACAGGATCTACTCACTTTGAGGTTAAGCTTGTCTAAGGGGCATGTTTGTGGGATAAAATTTATTCCTGAGACACATTCACTGAACACAAGTATTTGCCAACTCCCTAGGTCCTTGATACATCCACCCTACAAGTATTAAAATTCAGAGCAGTAAATTCAAGATGTTACTGAATTTACTCGTGGCCACACCGGCGCGTGTAGGTACAGGCAGACATTCATCCAGCCAAAGGGAGGGTTTCTCTTATTGCGAAGGAAAGCTTGCAGGCTGGCACAGAGAAAGGAGAGCAAGCCTACGGACTGCTAACTAGATCCTGTACAGCAAACCCTCATCCTACCCATATTATTGCATTTTATTGTATTAAAAATATATCTAGATAATTGTAGATTTTTTAAAAAATGGAACAATCGCTCCTTAAACGAAGAGCAGATGGCTCGTTCTTATTCAAGGCCACATGAGTAAGAAAACCAATAAATAACTGGCTTAATTTACAGCATGGGAGATTTAGCATAGACATTAGGAAAATGCTTTCCAACCTAAAGGACTATTAAACAGCAAAAGAGCTTAGCTCAGAAGCCCATAGGCTAGGAAGGCTTTAGGAAATGGGAAGTTTTCAGAACAGTTAGGTATGCTTTTATTGAGGATTTTATTGGTCTAGGATACAGCTGACCAGCTCAGCGTAGGGGAATGGACCACTGAGTTCCTGAAATCCCACCCAGCTTTTCAGTACTATGATTCCAGAGGGGCAGGACTGCCCTCGGACTGGTGCAGCACAAACAATCCTGGAAGTAAATGACCAACTTGAAACAACTCTGCAAGTGAATAAATTTAAGAGAAAGGAAACGTCCTTGCAGTTTCTTACTACTCTTTATCTCAAAGTTATGTTTTATATTGGGTCAGCCAAGAAAACAAATGCCATATTCTGACGCAATCCAGTCCTGTCTGTGTTGCCCACATCACTGTTTCTTTTTCCCTATCTTGATTACAGATCAGAGTAGTAGAGGCTTAAAATTGCAGTTGTGAGAACAAGAGGTCACTTGAGTCATTGCAATTTTCAGAAATGTGGCTTATGCCCTCAGAATTTTCTCTGGGAACATTTTATTGTAAAAGAAACGTATTTCTTATCACCCTGTCTTTGCAAGACTTTCGAAGAGTTGACAAAGTGGGATAGAATGGCTGAAGGGTTTGTGCTTGGGGTTTTCTGACCGCATAAACATTAGAACAATACATTCCTGCTTTGGCCACTTTTATGGCTAACTGCCTGCACTTCTGGTAAAGAAATAGTTTAAATGAACCAAACTGAAAACTGATACCTTATTGCAGTCATGTTGTCTGAATCACCCCTTCAGAGAGGGCAAATCCTTTTGAGTAGCCAGAGCTCAGCCTCTGAAGCAAATTCTTTGCTGGTGTAACTCCTTTGATGTGTATAAACCTGACTTTTGCTTTCTTCAGTTTTTGTAAATTTGTGACTTGAGTTTTCACATGTATTTTTCATGGTACAAATTACATTTGTCTGTAAAAAATACAAACTCTGACCTGAATGCAGTCTTGGCCATCTAATACTGTAAAATTAGAAACTGAAAGCTGAAAGAGCACGTCATTCTAATTAATATTGCAGAAAACAAAACAAAAAAAAGCAGCAGATAAACTTCATTAATGTTCCCATTAAATCCTGATTCTATTCCCACCAGCAAAATTACTTGTCTAGCTAGTGTCTAGAAAGCTAACCGTTGATTTCCAGATGTGCCCCCATATTCTGCTCATCAGTATAATCTGTAAAGATGCAAATGGTATGTAAATTTTACAAACATTACATCAAATTCTGGTCCAAACCAAAACCAAATGATGTTCCCATTTTGCACCAGTAAATCCCCAGCTTTACTGCACCAACCACACTGAAACAGGAATAAAAAATACTAGCATAAAATAACCGAAGAAAGTAAGCTACATTTATTCTCTAAATAGCAGAAAAAAATAAGTACATAGTATTTGTGGTTCTCAAATGCTTCAGATTGCAGAGTATTTAGTGGAAATCTTTCAAAAATGCCAACTAAACTGATGGACATCTTGTTTATACATGTTGTATTACCAAAATTGGGCAATACTATATTTAAATGAGGTTTTGTTGAAGTTTTTCACGTCCTACCAGTTTTAGACTAAACCAAACAGTGGTTTATTGAAATTGAAACATTTTCCAGTCAGTCTGGCCTGGAGACAAGCCTTAAGTGACTTTAATTCTGGAATTGTTTCAATTTAAAAAAGAAAGTTTAAAGATGCTACGCTAATCATGTTAATTTATTTTTGCTGCACAGATTTTTTTCCCAGCTTTTATATTTATTAGTTATATTTCCAAGACTTTAATATCTGCCTTTAATTCTCTTTGCATTTATTCTGTATTCTAGATGGGCTGGGAGAGGTGGAAGCCTAACCGAAGATTGGATTGTGGTGTTTAGAAAGTATGCTGTAATATGTAACTCCTACTAGCTTCAACTATATACTCGCGGGGTAGCAGCAGCTAAAATATGAATCTAGCATCCGGGACAGTCTGAGACCAATAATTTAGTTAATTTACAATGACCTCTTCTCTTCTCTTCTCTTCTCTTCTCTTCTCTTCTCTTCTCTTCTCTTCTCTTCTCTTCTCTTCTCTTCTCCTCTCTTCAAATAAATATAGAAGATACTTACTGTGGTACTTATGGACCCTAACATATCTACTGTTTACTGTTCAAAGACACCTGGTTTTAAGCAGAAATGATCCATGCCTTACATGTGCACAGCTATGCTAAAATTTGCAGCTTTATCTTTCAGGCCCAGCAGTAATTACTGTGCTTTTGTGCTTCTGCAACATTTATACCCTTGGCTAGTCCGATCCCAACAAACCCGTAAGAAAACCCCACACATTTCCCCCGCCTTTAAGAACACAATTCACCCTCGCAAGATACCAAACCCCATGTAGTTCAGGAGCAGACCCAGCTTGCGGTTTCAAGTGTTTTGCTAACAGAGTTCATTATCCTTGCATTTTGCTTGTGTGACTTTGTATTACAGGGTTGGTAGTTACAAAGCACCTGGGGAGGAATAACTCTTTCCCTTCTTCCTGCTCTGGCTAGACAGTTCGGAAGTTTAGTTTCTTGGGTAATTCTCAATGACTTGGATGTTTCCATTAGCCTGTGGTTACGTGTTGAAATTTTGTAGCCCCCACTGGAGAAGATAAAGCCTTCCACCTCACACGCGTCCCCTTCGATTGCAGGGATGACTCTCACTTCACTCTCTGAAGTAGTCACGTAGTTACTCCAAATTTTGTTCATCCAGGACTTATAAGTGAATCAACGGCATTTCAGCTGGAAGGAGGTAGCAGGCATGGAGCTACTCTAGCAGTGTTTGCAGTCCACTGAAACAGACAGGCTTATGTCGACTGTTTGAAAGCGAGAAGTGAAGTCTGGGTGCCCAGTGAGCCTGCTGGGTGTGCTGGAGAACTGGTGGCTTTACAGACTGCCACATCCAAAAATGAATCATAGAATGGTTTAGGTGGGAAGGGACCTTAAAGATCATCTAGTTCCAACCCCCCTGCCATGGGGAAGGACACCTCCCACTAGACTAGGTTGCTCAAAGCCCCATCCAACCTGGCCTTGAGCACTTCCAGGGATGGGGCATCCACAGCTTCCCTGGGCAACCTGTTCCAGTGTTTCACCACCTTCAGTGCTAAAAATGTCTTCCTGAGATCTAATCTAAATCTACTGTGTTCCACTCCAAAGCTGTTACCCCTCGTTCTGTCACTACATCCCTCTCTAAAAAGTCCCTCTCCAGATTTCTTGTAGGCCCCTCTCAGATACTGGAAGGCTGCTACAAGGAATCCCTGGAGCCTTCTCTTCCCCAGGCTGAACAGCCCCAACTCTCTCAGCCTGTCCTCATAGCATAGGTACTCTCACCCTCTGATCATCTTCATGTTCCTCCTCTGGACCCGCTCCAACAGGTCCATGCCTTTCTTATGTTGGGGGCACCAGAGCTGGACGCAGTACTCCAGGTGGGGTCTCATGAGAGCAGAGTAGAGGGGCAGAATCACGTCCCTCCACCTGCTGGCCACGCTGCTTTTGATACAGCCCAGGATGTGCTGAGAGGATGCCTCAAATAGGTGCTCTGTGCTCTTGGCAGTTTGGGGAAGGTGATGCCTGGGGATCCCATCTTTAGATAAAAAACCAGAGGATAAAAGGCTGAAATATATTACTCCTGATTGTTAGCTTCTAAGTTGTGTGAAAACTACAAAAAGTACAAGCAACTGGTTAGATTTGCACGTTGCACATTCGTATGCTGCTCCTCGATGCATTTCTTGGTTGCATGAACAGAGGCCGATCAGCGAGCTGGAGTTGCGGCTCTGCAGGATGCTGCCTGCCCTCCTCGGTGACCCTGATCATTACTTCATCGGGCTGTTTTGTGGAGACAATAGCAAATTTTTTAAGTCCACCTAGATTTTAAGAAAGGTTACTCTTTTGCAAACTTTCCAGGCATTAAAGAACTTCAAACCTTTCCAGAAATGACAAAAAGCAGACCAGCAGTGGGCTGTGTTACTTTCCACTGACTTCACTGGCTTTAGTTCAGGCAATCTGAGATTACTGATATTTAAAATGACCTATGAAGCTGACCTTTACATTGAGAGCCAAAAATATTATTTTGGGATTTTGAGAAAAGGAGACTAATATTGATATGGAGTATGTACCAGTAATTAAAGCGTAGAATAAAGAATAAGATTGTGATAATTAGCAAAAATAAATGGGTTTTATAGCCCAGAATATTTGGAGTTCAGGTTAGTTATAGTAGAAATAAAATAAGTTAAAATAGCCATGTGTCCTTATGGTAACCTCACTTCAGAGGGAAGTCACACAACAATCAGATGATTTGAATTAAGGCATTCTTTGGAGCCCAAATAATTAAAACAATTTTTTTAAAGCCATATTTACATTTTTGATGTAAATGATGTTTTCCAGCCTAAGAACACCACTCAAGGCTATTATTCATGGAGTTCTTCAAATAAAATTTTGTAGAAACATTCATTCTGCACAACATGGGACATACACCTCATTAGCTAACCTCCTTAGGCTCTCAGCTCAGAAAGCAGTTCAGAGCGTCTAATTTGAGGTTCTTAAACAGTTCAGAGCATGAAAACTAAGCAAGCTGCTTGTTCCCATAACTAGGAAACAGTGTCCCACTGCATGTGTACGCAGCACCCCTCTGCACGTTTCTCTATCCACAGTTCCCACCAGGAATGTGTGAATATGTAAACCCTATTGTAACTGCATGGCACTGCTCTTTTTGTGTGGCCACTCTCTTCCAGCTGGGCAAAAAACAGGTAAGAAAATGGCAAGTAGTGATCATAGAATCATTGCATGGTCTGGGTTGGAAGGGACCTTTAAAGATCATCTGGTCCAACGCCCCTGCTGTAGTCAAGGACATCTTTCATTAGATCAGGTTGCTCAATGCCTCATTCAACCTTGAACACTTCCAATGATGGGGCATCCACAATGTCTCTGGTCAACCTCTTCCAGTGTCTCACCAGCCTCATTGTAAAATATTTCTCTCGTATGTCCAACCTAAATCTACCCCCTTTCCATTAAAAACCATTGGCTCTTGTCCTGTCACCACAGCCCTCAATAAAATAATCTTTCTCCATCTTTGATATAAGACTCCTTTAAGTAATGAAAGGCCTCAGTAAGGTCTTCCTGGAGTCTTCTCCAAGCTGAACAACCCCAACTCTCTCAGCCTGTCTTCATAGCAGAGGTGCTCCAGCCTTCTTATCACTTGCATGGACCTCCTCTGGACTCGCTTCAACACGTCCATGTCCTTCTTATGATGGGGGCCCCAGAGCTGGATGCAGTACTCCAAGTGGGGTCTCACGAGAGTGGAGTAGAGGGGCAGAATCACCTCCCTCACCTGCTGGACATACTTCTTTTTATGTAGCCCAGGATTCTGGGCTGCAAGCGCATGTTGCTGGCTCATGTCCATTTTTTGGTCCACCAGTATCCCCAAGTCCTTCTTGGCACGGCTGCTCTCAATCCCTTCATCCCCAAGCCTGTATTTGTGCTTGGGATTGCCCCAGGCCTGGTGCAGGACCTTGCACTTAGCCTTGTTGAACCTCATGGGGTTCACACGATGCTATGGTGTCTTACTATTGGGGCTGAGGAAGTCAGTTCATCTTCATATTCTGAAGCCTTCAGTGTGGATGGTGCCAAGTACAGCCTGTTTCTACAGTGATTTTGCTGTCCCCACCAGTCTGCCGTCCTAGACAGCTGCTACCTTCCCTGGGGCTAGAGCCAGTGCTGACAGGTACACAGGAGCCGCAACAAAAAAGCAATGTGTGAACTACAATTGATAATTTACATCAGGTGGCTTTTGTGCCCGTGAAAAGCAAACCACTCATTTACATGTGTTCATAAAAGATACTTATGGAAAGTAAAGTGTAAAACGGGAATTAGAAGACCTAGGTGAGAATTTGACAAGCAAATAGGTATTGACGTAAGAAAAATTACGGGGAACTTTATTACAGTATTAAAGATATAATTTATGGATCCATAAGACTCCTAAGAAAATCAAAACAACAATTACAAAGAATAGAGCCTCTGTATCCCATTTCAAACATAATATGCAGTCATAGCAAACCACAAAGAAGTGTAATAATGATGATAAGACGTAGGGGATAGATTTTACATGAAGAGACATTAAACAGACTCCTTGCCTTGCAATGAAGATGATAGGGAAGGAAAACATGATAATTTTATATAAAATTCAGAGTAGAGAATGATTATGCAATATTTTTCTTAATATAAAAACTAGAGTACATCACAAAATTATCAGGCAGCAGAATTAAATACACAGATGTACTTTTTCACATTTATTAAACCATTGCACTAATTGTCACGGGATTTTCTGGATGTCACAATAATCAATAGGTTCCAGATTGTCTTGATCTGTGATTCTTATAATCTGAAATAGTAACAACAGAAAGAAATATAATCATTTATGTTTTTAGATATGCTTTCTTTTAGCATCTATTAGTGGCCACAGTCAGAGGCACCATGGCAGTTAGATGGACCTTTGATCTGACTGGCACAGTTAGTCTCAAGTTTTAAGCAAAACAAATAATCACCCCTGTTTAGGTTTTTCCCAGCAGAGAGCATTGGTTAGAATCATATTTTTCTCATAACAAAAATACAACAGCAGCAGGAGGATTACAGAGTAAATGACATAGATGTTAACACAAACTGATCAATTTAAAATAAAAACCAGGCAGGATGCATCCAACCACACTTTAAGAATGAGAAAGTTCATGAGCTAACATACAAACGTTCTCATTTAAATAATCTAATTATTTAATAGAATTGTAAGTCTGTAGCATGTGTACATATCTACAAAATTAAGACAAAAAATATTCCTAGGAGTTATGAGTCTTTATCACAAGGTCAAGTGGTTGACAGTCTCTAACGACAGACTTATAAAAGGCCTAACCATGAGCCCATGTACAGGAAAACCACACTCCTTATCATCCAAGTGTGCTGACAAATTGGAAAAACAAGTGCATATACCTTATTTCTCCTTTTCAAAGAAAGTTTTTCAAAGCCTCTCTTCAGAAGACATTCAGGAAAGGCTGTAAGAATGAACCAGAGCATGACATGCATCTTCTCTGAAGACAAATTTAAAAGATTAATTGTGATCAACTTAGGAAAGAGCACAGAAGACTAAAAAAGTGCTATAGGGAAGACAGAGCTGGAGTCTGAATTTAATTCAAAGCAATTAAATTATGTCAGTTTCTTAAATAATTCTCTTTCTTACTTCTCATGTACCCTGTAATTAGACTGTGGATAAAAAAGGTCATTGAGCCCAAAAGTTAAAAAGGAATTAAACATTTCTATGGATTTCAAGAATACGCAGAGTTTTAATTAATCTGAATACCCTGGAATATTAAATGTTAGACTTTAAGGCATAAATCAATCTCTGACTATTAGATACTGGAGTGAAAACTAACATCCAAAACAGGTGCAGAATATCTTTAGTTGATAACCGCAGGGCTTCTTGTGCCTTTCTCAGAAGCTTTTGGAATCGACCACTTCTAAAGGTATAACAATGCAATCCACATGCAACTTAAAATACATTTTCAATTTCTGTACTCCTGCCATGACAAGAACAATTAAGTCGTGCTGTGGGAAGAAGTGCTGTGGCCGTAGAATCAAGCCCAGTTGCAGCATTCCTCTGTTTGGGACTGGTGGCATTTGCAGTGGAACGAGGAACCAGTAGCCCAAAATGAGAGGAAGAGGAAGAGGAAAGAAAAAAAGAAGGCTTTTGGTTAAACAATAGGGTGGATGGGCAGCTGTAAGCATGTCAGATATGATGACTTTGATGCTTGTGTTTGCTGATTGGGGTTAAAGGAAAGGAGTGTGCAGAGGAAGATGTTAGAGGAGGCTGGCCAGTATGTACTTGTGGGGAACTTGGCACAGATATCTGTCGGCCACGTTTTGGAGGGAATGGAGGGAAGCTGGAGACCTTAGTAAAAAAGAAATGACAATGCATGAAGGCTGCGGCTTGTAGGATGTTAGGGTCGATGGCCATTAAACAAAAGGACTACATGAAGGAGCTGGAAAGGATAGAAGGCCTGAACCCAGGTCTAAGAGCAGTGTTTATCCATGTGGAGCCTTCATACAACTAACAAGCAAGCAAATCCCCTTGCAGATGCTGGTTGTAAGTATTGACCTAGCTGACAAGAATTGTACTGAGGTCCAGCAGCAGAACTGCCTCCTCTGATGCCAGTGATGTAGTAGTTAGGGCAGACATGGTCTTTCCACCATGGCCTTGCCCTGATCCTGGGAGAGAAAAAACGTTGAGCCTCAGCTTCCAACATGGTTGATAATGGACAACTCTTTTCTGCCATTCCTCTGCTGTTTGTGGGTTTTCAGAAGCAAGGGAAGATGCATGTGTCTCCGAGACCTTTTTTTTTTTTTTTTTGAGTTGTGGCAATTGCAGTCACAGTGTGAAGAATCTAGGAAAAGAAACAGGAGGAGAGAAAGATGTGAAACTCTGTATGTCCTGTAAGCACCTTCTGCATGATTTCCGAGCAAACCTTGAAGAAGTTGCGCTATCGCAATAATCCAGTACATCTCCCTAAGTATATAGAGGAAGGCAACTACTGAAATGCTAGCACTTAGCTTTGGGAAGGTATCTATCTATAGATATATAGACTTCAGAATACCTGGAAAAGTAAGTATTGTACATTGGCAACACTTCCAGATTACCAAATTATATTACAAAGTTCACTTAAAACTGTAAAAGAATAAAAAAGCTCTCAGAGCTGGTGAAACTAGGCTAACTGGCAATACAGACAAATAAAGTAAAATGCTGATAAATCCGTGACAGTGCTGATTGGAAGGAATTCCTTCAATTACTGATAAACATAATGGATTCCACCTGTAATTACTCAAGAAAAAGGCCTAGACATCATGGTAGGGAGCTAACTGAAGATATCTGTTCATTGCATGCTTATATTCAAAAGAACAAATAAAATACAGGAGCTACAAAAGTCCACCATATCATATACTGATGATCCAAGTATGTAATAAATACTCTTTCACTGTGTACAATAAAATATAGGGAAATAAAAAGAATTGGTTCAGATGTGAATGCAAAAAGCACTGGGGACTTACAAAAGCACCTAAGAATTTGGACTCTTCCACTGTAAAGAGAGAAAACAAGGAAGGAAATGGAAGAGATATATTATGTTATATTTCTAACATATGTTAGAAAGAAGACACATCAAGTATACCTATTGATAATCTTTATAATTGGAAGAATAATTAAAATAAACTGAAAGATAGTAGACTGCCAAGAGTATTTTTGTTACAGACAACACATCTGTTACCCAGCTCCACTAATGACAATATATTAGCTTCTAAAAACATATCATCCTATATCAGAATGCAAAATAGAAAATTATTAGGGATGTTGACACTAGTTATAGTCAGGAGTATTTTAGACGTTACAGAGAAGATGCAAAAAATACAGAAAAAAATTGACATTGTCATACTCTGCTAGTGGAATTATCTAACACTGCAACAACATTCTACTTGAAAACAATTATATCTTGTTGAGAAAAAACAACCACTTTATTTAGTAATAATTGTTATGATTGAGAAACTTAGTGACTGCTTTCTTCTAAAAATATATCCACTCTCTTCCAAAATAAGGAGAATTGAATGCTTTAATTTGTAGCTCTAAAAACCTAATGTAATTACACTCAATTTATTGTTGTGGTACTGGAAGCAGAACTTGGCTGCATATTTCCCCCTGTCTTTTGTATTTAGAACATTGTAAAGATAATATATGCATCTTTGGGACTTGCTTCTGTGACATTTACCAAGCCCCACTGAGCTGGGAACCAAGCCTGCAAAATCATACTCATGAGAATATACTCCCCAAGTCAGGTCAGCGAATAAAAGCTCCTCACATGAGTAAGGCTGTAAGAATAGACTACAGGAGGTCAAGGTCAGTGGTGAGTTTTGGCTGAGTCAGGGTTGGAGGATAAGGCCCTTATGAATTCTATAAATAGCTCATTGTTAAAAGAGGTCAGATGGAATTCTGGAAGTATTTTGGAAAAAGAAACCACTGCGTGACTAATGACGTACACCTACCCAACCCTCTCTGCTTATTAATGTGACATTTGTCTGGAACCAACACATATGATAAATAAAAGATATTTTTAGGATGTGCTAGGGAAATATACTCAGATTTTGAGAGAATACTTTGAATGTATTTAAAGCATTGCACTGTATCAAATAAATGGTTGTTACAGCACACAAATAAGGTATTAAAAACTAGTGGGTTCTGTTGGTTCTGATGGAATCAGGAAAACAGGCTGAGGATGCTAAGAAATGGATTTCCTTGCCTGACTTACATCAGCTAAGAGCTGATACGTAGACTCCTTTTACTGTAAGTTGAGAGAAGCAAGTGCCTCCAAGGACAATTAAACCCATCCTAAAGCTGTAGTTTGGCAAAAACTTGAGCTGGCCTTAAACTGAGCACCAACACCAGGAAAAGCCCAGCATGAGTGGTTTATTCCCAGTTCTGTTGAATGCCTAGAAGATTATTGTAGGTCCTTTCCGACTGAACTGAACTGTTCTGTTCTGTTCTGTTCTATTCTAGTCTAGTCTAGTCTAGTCTAGTCTAGTCTAGTCTAGTCTAGTCTCTATCTCTACCCTACTCTACCCTATACTACCTTCATTTTTGTTGGCATAAGGGTTCGGTAAACTTGATGGGTGATATTACTGAAACCAGCTCCTTCCACTTCATCCTGTCTCCCCTCAAGGTTAGTTTTCCGTTGGATCAGTTCTCTGGTCTGGAAACTATGCCAGTGGTGGCTGGGGAATAGACAGGAGGAATGCTGGGCCAAAACAACTGTTTCTTTCAACCCGAGAGTGAGAAGAAAGCATTTGGCAAAGGCTTTGAATGAGCCATGCAGGTCTAACACTTCACTGCTGCCAGTACAGGGAGGTCTTCTTCTCTCCCCCTCCCTGCTGCCAGCTGCAGGCTACCACCGCTTCCCTTTGCAATGGCTGTGGCACCTGTAAAAGCCTTCTGTGACCGGAGACACCTTCGTAACCTGGCAGGAAATTAAACCATAAAAAAAAAAAGCAAATAGACTTTAGTGGGTTAGCAAGTGGAGCTGGATCACAGTGTCGTCAGATGTGCAGCAGAGCTGGCAAACAAAGAGGCTGGATGACCAGGGGATGAGGGTAGGGATAGAAAAACAATAAGGGAAGGAAGTCTGGGACCACCCTTTCAACAGTCATGAGCTGTGAGATCAGCTGCTCGTCAAACCACACCCTCAGGGTCTCCTTCCATATTACACTGTATGGGATCTAATTGGAGGCAGACACGGAAAGTGACAGTCCCACTTTCCTCCAGGCTTCCAGCTGCACGTTCCTAGTAGGCAGGACAGCAGGTGGGAGGGGACAGGAGACCCAGCATCCAGACTCGGGCAAAATGCACCATAAAGTGCATGCCAAAACCAGACTGTATCGATTGCCCTCTGGAGTTCTGATCTTGCTTCATTGACTAGAAGGAGCCCAGACAAAGATCTCATATTAGAACCCTGGTTTCAAAACAGCTGAAGCTGACTGGGACGAAATTCAACTGATGGGTTCATCCCGTGCTGTTCCTGTCTGTCGTCTCCACTATCCTGTGCTGTCGCCTTACATTTCAAAGGAATGCATTTGTGCTAAATATTTATTTTATATTTTACAATAAAAATGACGATGAAAATGAAAAGACACCTAAAAAGGGAAAGAAATCGGAACAAATCTGCTGATAAATGCATTATTATATCTGTCCCCAAAAGAGTTGCAAGCCTGTTGCAGAGCATTGACGCTGCCCTCTTGTAATGCCAAATGAAGTCAAAACGGAAAGATCACAGAGGCAAAGAGGGCAAGTTTCTAACCGCTACTGTCGAGTCCTAACGAGGCTGTAGCTGGAAGAATAAACACAGAGCAAAGAGTGCCTTCGCCAGCTGTTGTGGCAGCGTGTGCCCGCGGAGCTCTGTTCGCGCTAGCAGGGGTGAGTGTGGAGAGAACAAAGGAGCCTCAGAGCCTGGGCCATGGAGGGACCATGGGCGGAAACAAAAAGGCCACTTGGACGGCAGACAGGGACGTCGTTCGGTCCCGTTCTCTTCCCCTCCCTCGCTTCAAGGAATACCTTAATTGTTTCAGAAGCCTCGTCGACTTGAATTATGTTCTTGGCTTCAGCGTGTTATTGACTTCAATGAAGCTATTTAAAAGAAGAAGGTGCTGTTCAATCTGAGCATGAATAGCAAGATGGAATTTTTTCCTTAGTAGATAAAAGACTATTTCCTGTGATTAATTATTAAACAAAGCCTAGGAAAACACATCCATGAAGCACTGGCATCTGTCACGGATGCTGACTGACTTTGGTGAAACGACTCTGATTTATGTTGATATTCTGTGATTAAAGATACTGAAAAAAATGTTCTTTTCACACACTGAAATAAAGGTATTTTACTCTATCACCCTTGAATCGCAGCCTTTATTTTTACTACCAAAAAAATGATTTCTAATTGCATCTTATTTGTGTTTCCTAGAGGGTTTAATAAACATATTGACCACCTACTTGAGGAAAACAATTTATTTATATATTTTGTGTTTGGCTGAAAACATTCTTCAAGGAAACAACTGTCTAGACACAACGACAATAAACCCTCTGTTGCTGGAATGGTGGGAAAAGAGGTTGCCCTCAGTAAGCGGTACTTCCCAAAGAAGTCACGAGCTCTTTGCCAGGCTGTCATGTGTTTAAATATATTCAGATATTCATTCTTCATAGGAAGTCTTAAGGATAATTTCCTGATGTGGAACACATTGATGATTTACGGCTCTCTATGTTTTTCTCCATGAACGAAGCTTTATTCAGTTGGGAGGGTGAAAAGGTATATGTTACACCCGGCAGTGCCAGGACGGGGAGCAACGCCTCAGCGGCCCTGCACTTGTTTCCTGGTGTGACTTTGTAATTCCTGCCACATGGACTATTTGAAAGGGGATGAGAGGCACATACGCAATTAGCACAAAAATTGTTATTAGTGGTAAAAAATGATGTTGCCGGTTACAATGCGATCAGTAGGGCCACTGCTGCTTTGTCATCATTTGCCTGACTATGGTCAAGACCCACTCCAGCTAAAAATTAGAGGGAGATCCTCCCATTACTAAGGCGGGAACAGATTCCTGACAAAAAAAAAAAAAAAAAAAAGAGAGAGAGAGAAAATCAGTCTGCCATTTTTTTCTGAGAGCTTTAGTTTCACAACCCTATCGTGGAGGTTGCTCCATCGGGATCAGCTCCTGTGCCTTTGCACAGCTTCAGCCTGGCTCTAGAAACCCAAACTGAGTGTGATAATCAGAAAAGGAAACCGAGTATAAATAGAAAGTGAAATTCACTATTTGGTTTCATGGTGCAAGCAAAAAGGAAGCAAAAGTCAGAAATGGGTTTTAACATTAATTTCACTTAGCAGACACAAGAATTTGGGTTCGTTTGGTTTTTTTTTTTTAAACTAAGAGATTCTTTCTCCATCTAGCAAAGTTGGCAGATGTTATCAAGAACGCATCAGCCCTCTGTCTTCATTCAAAGCCTGCTGAAGAAAGTGTAAGGGTTTTTTGAGATGCTCATGGCTTTTGCACTGAGCTTTTAATGTTATGTATCAGGGTTGAGGTGGCATGATACACTGTGCGAGTTACTGCTTGAAGTCCTCTGAATGAGTCAGCTTTGTGGTTTCTGAGGAATGTGTTGTGTTTCTAGGAATTCAACCTGGATCTCCGGGCCTGCAGATATGGCCTCTAACATGCGCAGCCAGCCTGACAGCT
This sequence comes from Chionis minor, assembly GCA_013398295.1. NCBI lineage: Eukaryota > Metazoa > Chordata > Aves > Charadriiformes > Chionidae > Chionis > Chionis minor. Next base: position 962,952 of record VZSF01008422.1, read on the forward strand.
CAGGGAATGATGAGTTTTACATAAGCAGCTCAACATCTGTGAATTATTTTTTACAGTTTTGAAGGAAATAGACATTAAAGGTTGAACCGAGAAAACAAAAATGGTGGATAACAATGGGAACACAGGAAGAGAAAGAAGAAACCCTATCCCACTTCAAAGAATTAGGTGCTGTTCAGGTGACAGTGGCTGGAGCAAACACTTAGACAGTGGTACCTTGAGGAGAAAGAGCATCCATGGATTAAGTTTTCTTCATGTCATTGCAAATTCTTATGTGAGACTGTTTGTTTGTTCCTTATACGTAGGACTGTACAGCCCCAAATCCACAATTGTCTGTTGTTTCTTGAAAGATGGGGTATCCTGTATATGTTAGTAAGCAAGCACCCCCAGTTTCGTTTTAAGGTTAATGTTGACATCAGTTGTCACCATTTTCTTCGGATAATTTAAAAAGTCTGACTGCTAATCAATTCAGAAACTGCATCACTTTCTCCATTTATTGTGAACCTCATTTATTTGATGGGAAGTATTTCCTCTGTTCTATACAAACACACAAACAGGCACAAACAGGCAGGCAAACCATCTGCTTTCTCTTAAATATATTTTTGGCAACTGAATGCAGATATGTGTATTCCTAATGTATATTATGACTGCAGATTAGGCTCTCAAAAATAAGAAATTGCCAAAAAAGCATTGTTTATACAAGCTTAATTAGTTCTCTTTGAAATATCATTCATCTTGTAGTAGACAGTCCATTTTCCTTCAGATTCCCATTTTATTTCGTTTATAGCATGGATTACATTTTAGAAATGAAAGAAGATACAACAGATGAGACTGTTATCTAAACCAGAAGTGGTTTTATTGTCATTTTTATATATAATTGTGTGTGATTTTTTGAGAAAGCACAGATAATTACACCATGGAACAATAATGTCATTCCCAAGGGGCATCAGCAGTGTTGGACTCTTAAAGAAGAGTTACAAGGAAACCTTAACCACATGAACCAAAGAAACTGGCAGGAGCAATATCTTGTCTTTTTAAATGGATAAGCCACTTGAAAATAGTGAATTTCAAATCATTTGCTGGACAACTGAAAAACATGGAAATCTTGACTTAGATTCTAGGAAGACTGAGTTCAGTTCTACACTGGTTATAAACCTTTGTCTTGGTTTTCCAGATTCCCTCTTCCTCGTTCCCTTCTCTTCCGGCACCTTCCTCCTATCAATTCAGCTCCTGCAGGTACCACCTTCCCCAGCTCTACATGGTTGCTCTTATCATGTTTCTGTATCTCTAAACCTTGACAGTCGTCATGAATTGCCTCATCCCTTCCTGATTCTCAAATCTCTTCAATCTGTCAAGCCACCACTTCCATCTTCTCACTGAAAAGATAGGGCAACTTCTGACAGAATTTCTCTTGCCTCAGTTTCAGGGACTAACATCAGAGAAACTTCCAAGTTCCCGGGATGGTGCACTGGACATGAAGTTCCACTCTATGCCAGGAGTCTTGAGAAAGCATATTTGTAAACTTCAGTGAGATAATGCAAACATATTTGGCATACAAAAATAATGAAGAGTCCTTTGCAGTGAAAACACAGTCTGAGGGGAAATTCTGTTGTTAATGATTTCCTTAATAAGAATTTTTTTTCCTGTTGCACACCTGATCGTGAAGTCTTTACTTCTAGAAACTCCTCCAGTCCTCTGAAAAAGGACTATGGAATGGATCCTAGGAACAGGCCATGACTGAATGGATCTCCTCCACACCCACTCATCTGCCTAACTACTCACCCGCTCACATCATCAAAGAAAATTTCCAATTTCCTCGAATCATGTTAACCAGCTTAAGTTCTATCGCAGACTGAGCAGGCGCTCTGGTTAACTCCATAGAGCTCCTACTGTTCGAAAGGCCTTTTACATATTGTGTAAGATAGTCTAGATGAATAACATTGTCATATGATTCTTGGTCTGTAAATACTAGAGAATAATTTGCCCATCAGTTATGCGGGCTCTCTTTCAAGAACTATAGTAAGTGACAAGTTGATTTTGAAACAAAAGAACAGTGACAGGTTTGGGGGTTGGTTTGTTTGTTTTTTAATGCAGGACCATCAAACTAGGCAGCTATATTTAATTTTCTTCCTTTACCTTTTGCATTTGGAGTACCTGCTGTTACAGGCAGACTCTTTGTCACCCATCTCCACACTTCTTTTTGTTTTTCTTTACAGCAGAAGCAAAAATTCCGCCTCATCCTGACCTTAAATGCACTCTATAGCACTGGGCAAAGGAGATTTTCTCCCTGTGAAATTTTCCTTTTTTGCACATACTTACAAAATCAGTCATTTCGTTGGCTTCGTTTCCCTCCTTTGCTTGCCTCTCTGGTTGTGTCATTCCCAAATACTCACAATCATGAATTAGCCCCACCTCATCTCTTTAAAAATGCATCCATTTGGGACAGTTTGTTTTGTCTGTTTTCTACTCTTGCCTCTGAAATAAATATTCCAGTTACATTTTCAAGCTTTATTTCACAACAGTGAAAATATAAGCTGAAGTTCTTGCACAACCACTTGATCCAAGGAGCTTCAAGAATATCGATTACGAAACTTGCAATAAAATTGTAAAAGTTGGCAATGCAGAGTTTGAGAGAAAGTGTATGTCTGCTTTGCATTTCGATTATCAACTTGCCTTTCATCCGCACTTCGCAGACGTACATTGATTTTCATCTGATCTTTATATAGCTCCAAAGCTTAGCAATGAGGGGAAAAAACGTGGTACTGGATTTGCTCTTTGAACGGGCTCAAGCTGTTCTGTACTCGGCACATGCCTGGCTTGGTGTGTGCCCCTAGGGCCTATCCACTTTTCTGCCACTTTTAGCTGGCTGACATCAGCCAGCACATGTCAGAAAGGAAACGGTAATTACAGGCAGGCTATAGATAGCCCTGGACTAGCATCTTATCAGCCTAACAATTATTCTCAAAAGCTAAAAAAGCCCCAAGCAAACAAACCACAAAACCCCTAACATTCCACTGAGCTTTACCTCCTTTGCTAGCAGACGGATGAAAAGCAGGGCCGGGCCAGGCCTAGTCTGAGGGGGCATCCTGAGCTCTGCCAAAGCGGCCTGCGCGGACAGACCCCACGAGCAACTTCACAGCGTGCCGCCTCAGAGAAGTGGGACGCTGCTTGGAATTCTGGAAAACACCTCAGGCCTCCGGGGGGTACGCGAGGAAGGTACCAGATGACTGGGGCCTTCTGGCCCGCGGACACCAGGCCTCGCCCACGGGTAACTTCCAGGCGCTCCGAGCCGCTCTGCGAGCAAAGCCCCGAAGAGGGTCGCCCCTTCTCCCAGCCTGCCTCGGCGCGAGCCCGGGAAACAGCTCCACCGGGAAAACGGCGGCCTTCGAGCCCACCTGCGCCCCTCCGGCCACCTGCACGCAGGCCACCCCCCGTGGCGGGGTTCCGGGGCGCCGTCCCCGCTCCCCCCGGGAGGAAGCGGAAGGCCCCGGAGCCGCCGCGGGCGGCCGGCCCGGCCGGAACCCCCTCAGCGAGCGGGTCCCACCCCACCCCGCGGCCGCTGAGGGGGCCGGAGGGA
>VZSF01008422.1:966723-1094497 GCA_013398295.1 Chionis minor
AGTCAGGGCCGCGCCGCCGCGGGGGTCGGGGGTGATGGCGGCGCAGCGCCCCCCCGCGCGGCCGGGGCTCCAGGGCAGCGACCGACGCCCACCCCCGGGCCGCCGGTCGGCGTGGGGTGGGGGTCGGCCGTGGGGTGCCGGTGACCGGGGTACTCGAGGCGGGGAAGTTCGGTGCCCTCAAGGAACTTCTCACGTGCCGAAAGCGCTCCGGCGTGTCTGCTGCGCTCCACGGCCGGTGTCTGCTCTGCTTCTTCACACTTTTTTTTTTTTTTCCCCCTCAAAAAAAGAATTTTAGCCTGCCTTCCTCTCCCACGCTACTCCCCTATGGGGGGGGGAGGCCCCCAAACACTTGTGTCTCGGTGGTAAATGACTGCAAGTTAAATTTAGACTAGGTGCACGCTTGGTGTAGTGGTCGGAAAAAAAAGAGAACGACCCCGCTGCATTCTTGGCCTTCGGGTTTTTGGCTTGTGTCTGTCCTCGTTCATCTGCGGGGCAGGTGGCTCCGTTCTGCTTCTCACAAACTGATGGAAACCTTTGTCTTAAACAAAAAAAACCAACCCGAAACAACAAACAAAACAACACAGCCCTGTAATAGTTATTACTTCAGTAGAAATAGATGGTCGTTGATGCGCTGTGTAACGAACTTGAAACCTCAGCTCCTTTGATTGCTCGTAACTAAAATAGTTAACTTGTTTCCCGTGTTGAGGGGCTGTTATCAAATAGTTTCATAAGAACTTGTTTGGCTGTAAACTGGAACATATCAACCTTTTTTTAGTCTTGTAAAAGAAATTATTTCTTTTGCTGTCAGTTCCAAAATCTGTTAATTATTTCACATGTACTTGTTAGCTTACTGAACAGCTGTTGAATGGTGTACTGGAGGGGTCTGAGGTAAAATGCTGAAATTTTCCATGCATAATCAATTCATCTATGCATTTACCTATGAATTTATCTACGGATCCATCTGTGATGAATTCAATGAGTCAATTAATCTATGTATTTATGTCCTAAAGATCTCAAAATGGTGCTGGCTTGTGTTTGGGAAAGGGACAATTGTATTCGGCTTTTTAAAGTGTAATGCAGACTCTTCACTCAGCAAATACCCCTGGTAATACAGAGTCAGAAGAATCTAAGTTGGAAGGTGTATCTGATCAGATACCAGCATTGCTGTACTGCATTTCAACTTTTGCCTGTGTATACTGATTTTTTTTCCCCCCCTGATGTAGTGCTGTTGTATTAGGAATGCGAAGGTGGGAGGTAGGAATTAGAAAAGATTCACTTAAACATCAAAGAAATACCTGTTCACAGAGAGCAAGTAATTTTTAGGACTCATGGTACTTTTGTGTCAGTGGTTTCAGATGGTATCGTTATTCACATTTATTATTTTCTCTCCTGATGACTTGGAAGCCCTTGATAGCATGTGAGAATTTCTAATTGCATGAGAGCTGGGAGTAGCTGTGATGATAGGAGGGGAGTGGCAGATGAAGAAAACCAGCGTTGTTCTCTTTATTACACTTATTTTTGTGTGAGCTGTGTATAATGGCCTGCAGGAAATCAAGCTCTGCATTCCCCTGAGCATGTTGATAAGGGTTGTTTGCTGGGCAGGCACGTTGGGTTGGTTCTTCTGCAGCCCTTCATCTGCTGGTCTCAGCTGTGGGGATGAGGAAGAAGTTGTAATTCTATGTGCGGAGTTTTACTGCAGGACTTTCCAAGGGCAGAGACGATTGCCACTTCTTCTTTGGCAGATATTCCCGCTGCCAATGTTCAGAGGCACGAAACTTGCTTCTGACACTTTTTCAACACTTTTAAGATCTCCTTGTCAGGTGATAGAGAAATTCATTGACATGAAGATTTCTTGTGGGCCTTCTTACCTAGCTAAATTCTGTTCTGGGGAATTACTGTATGAGAGACAAGTATGGAGACCGTAGTACTCATCTTGAAAGTTTGAGGTGGTGGTTGAGTTCGGGAAGTTTCCACTAAAAGAAGAGCAGAATATATGGTTATCTGAGACTTTCTTACTTGTCGCTGGCTAGCCTTGATGTAGTGGTACTGTCGTGTACTTTGAGTGATCTGAAACCAGGAGAAAGTGATGCGTTGTTAAATGTACACTAAGGATTTTCATTCTCCTCCCACAACAAAGCACAGAATTCGTTTCCTTCTGATAATACTTGTAAAAGGTTTTTTGTTTTTTGGGGTTGGGTTTTTTTTTAACACTGCAAGCTGTACAAGCTGGTTTATAATACCAGGTTTGTGGAACTAAGTTTCACGTGTCTTCCTTCTATCAATGCTTTGTGATAACTGCAAAATAAATAGTGTCGAACTTGGCTAAATGCTTGCTGAGAATTGTGGAGAATTCTTTTTGTTGATGCTTACTGAACCACAGACTACCTTTATCTTAAAACTAGAACCAATCATGCAGCTGTCAACCTTACTAAGGTCAAAATTTCTACTTTTAGTAAAAGTTCCATCTGAGATAAACACATTTTTGGTGGCTGCAGTGAATAGGAAACAGAAAAGCAGCATCAGGAAAACATGCGTTTTTGTCACCTTGAATATCATGTTTTATCTTTTCCCTTGTGTTTTCCTTTACTTTTTATTTTGTGTTGCTTTGTCCAGATGTGCTCTTTCTTCTCCTTCTGTGTCCATCCTAGCTTTCTGCTCATCTGTTTGCCTTTTAGCCCTGCTCACACTATAGCCCTATTCACACCCCACATCGTGTCTCTTGTCCTGCATCGCTTAATTCCCCCTTACCTGTAGATATGTTGTGTGTGTATATATATATATATACACACACATATATATATATGGTGTTGAATCTTGTGGTTCTTAGGTTTTGGTTTATTCTTGGGGTGGGAAGTGTGTGTGTGTTACTGTTGCAGAACTAATTGCTGAAGATGTAGTTCATTTCCAGGCATTTGTTTGGGATGCTGAAGGGGAAGGTGGGAGCAAGCGATGCTTTGCTGGGGCTAGTTCTGCCTCCCGTTCTGAGGATTGGAGTGCAACTTAACTGTTTGAACCCCGTGTTGAGTATAATGGATAAATGCAGATTATTTTTTTTTTCCCCTGTGAATGGAAGATAGTGGAAAAGCATTTTCATCACAAAAGGTAGTGGCCATTAGAATCAGAATTACAATGAAGAGTTAGGAGTTTACATTAACAATTCTTTCCTGTGTGTTTTGAAAACCCCTTGACTATTTTGTGTTGAAGTTTATCAGATTTAAATCATGGTATAAGAAATATTCTCTCTCTCTTTCCAGAAGGGTGTAATTTTGGCACGTACAAAGAAGTATTTATATGTCAAAATTTATTTAGTGTCTTTGCCTAAAGTGTGCATAAATTGTATGATGAATCAATTCAAATGAAAATCCTGAGCCTTATGATACTTATCATTTCAGGCACTTCTGAGAACTCATCAGCGCTCTATGTTGTGAATGTTGAAAGAAATGGAAAAATTATTTATACCTGGAAGGTAAGTCTGTGTCCGAACTTAGTAAAAATATAGCAAATAATAACACTGTATGTGTATCTATGCCTAATTGAGTATTTGTAGCTTAAAATGTTTTGCATTGGGGGTTAGAACATGAAAACTTGACTGATTACAACTTGGGGGGTTGGGCAATAGGAAAATACCTGTCTCTACTTCAGACAAAGCTTAAGAATGATGAAATGGAGAGTAAAGTACTGAGCTGATTAATTCCATAGGGGTTTTGCTGTTGATTTTTTGGGGGGGGGGGGCAGAATCTCACCCTGAATTAAATGCCATTTCTTTAGCAGATAAACGCTTTGCAGCACATTCTTTCACTCTCAGAATGTCTCAGGGAAGTCTGACTGTTAAATTAATGTGCACTGCTTTAGTTAAATAGGTTTCCTTCTACCAATATGTATGTTAAGAGGTCATTTATCTAACACTAACTCTGCTTCTGCCTTTCTTCTTTGTTACTTTAAGATTCACCTATAGCACTTTATTGCAAGCAGTCTGAAGTATCTCGACGTATATTTGGTGTGTATTTGGTATCTCGACGTATCTAGAGCTATCCTTTTTAAGACAGGATTTTGTTCACCATATGTATAGCATACGGCATACATACAGCTTTTAGATTGAAACGCTTGTAGTTCAAAGATTTTTAAATGGTTTGAGAAGGTTTCCCCTTGATGAGTCAAGCTGTGGTTCTTTTTTTTTTTTTTTTTTGTGTATATCTGAGAAATCTGTAGACCCAGTTGGATTCTGGAGGATCTTGGTTCTTGAAGAGTACAGAGTGGAGACAGCAGACTCCAGTAGAATAGGGCTGCCTTTTGTTCCCCTCCAGCTCAACAATGCTAAAACTCTCCAGCTTCCCTAGGGTTAAGGGAAGAGGTGAGGCCTTCATCAAGGTATAATACAGTTTAACTGTGGGTGGATGTTTCCTTTAGTACAAGCATAGGGAGGGGAGTCTGTACAAGACAACAGTAACCATGAAAACAACACTAAAGAATGTGTCAAGATTTATTTTTTTTTTTAATTGCTCAAAACTCTAGAAAGACTTAATGAAAGTAACCCATCTAGCTCCCAACAGGAGATCTGGTACCGTGTATATGTGATGTTGCTGCTTTCTAGCATCTGTGGAATCTCTCGCTAAGCTCTTTTGGGCTTCGGACAGTGGAGTCCAACTGCCTTGTATGCTGTTCAGGCTCTTGCAGCTGCCACAGGGATGAGCTGTAGCTCAGGGCTCACACATCTAAACGTGGGTGTCTGCATGTTAGATGTCTAAGCTGCTGTTGGAGTTGGTAGGGATCTGGTCAAAGCAGTTGGTGGAGTTTAGAGAACTGGCCACTTGTAGCCTGTACTTAGGGAGGAGCTGTGTGGGGTGGAGGAGGTGGACAAATAACCACTAGACTCCTTTGACTGAGTAGGCCAGTGACTCTCAGGAGGATGTAAATATCTAGGCTTAGTTCCCCAAATCTAGAGGTAATAGGAAGTCACTGAAAATGTGGACTGTAGTTTCTCTTTCCTAATTTTGGGAATAACGTGACCTCTGCAGTCTTGGTCACAAGGTAGGAATGGCTGGATGACAAAGCCTGAGGACTGGAACTAGCAAACTGCACAGCTGTGCTGCAGTTTTCACCTCACAAATGCCGTCCCAAAGGATATGCTGCTGTTTCTTTTCCTGTTCTTTTAACGTGATAAAGTAGTCTGATCTTTTTCTCCTGAGTGAGTCAGCCTGCTGAAGAACCAGCATCTATTTATTCCTTTATTGGGAAGGATGCGGACATGTTTTGTTTGCTTCTACTATAAGTGTTTTTTTACACTTGCCAATGGGGCAAACTGGAAGATACTTCCTGGAGTTTTCTCACAAAGAACAAATTTGTCTTAAGGTGGTATTGCATTAAATATATGATGTTTCTCTCAGAGAGCAGTTTTTCATAGCATGTGGTACACATTTCTTTCTTTGGATCAATAAAAGCTCTGCTCATCAGCTGAAAGTGTCGGTACCCGCTTAGGTGCTGTCGATGACAATGGAGTCAATACGCCCACACTTGTCTGTGTGCATGGTAAGAACATATGGGTATGTCTGCCCCAAAGCTCCTGTTAGTCTAGGAGGCTTGTCTATTGGTAGGAGCTCACGTGGTGGCCCAGGCTGTGGCTGCGTGGCACTTATCCGGTGTCTCGAACAGGCTGGGTCCTGAGCTGGCAACGCCGTGCTTTTGTTAAACTAGTTATGTCTCTGTCAGCCGCAGCCGTGCCTTGGGACTGTGATACCTTACAGCAGACTGAATTTTTTTCTTCCTCTCTCCAAAGAGCAGAATGCTAAAAACCAGCAAGTGTTGGGAGTATTGTGTGTCGGTGTCTGTCTTTTTATACTTTACTGCTGACTTAACGAGGATTCAATCCAAATGTTTCCTTTTTTTCTGAAACAGTCCATTGACAACGTATGGGTATAGTTCTATGGTTTTGGAGTTTACTGCAAACCTTTTAGAATCGTAGAATAAGATGTGTCTCCATTCGTATTTACATAGAAGAAAAAAGAGTCTTGGTGTATGCATCTTAGCGTAGTTTTAGACCCCAGTTTGACACTTTTAAACTTTTAAAACTTGTTCTAAAATTCAAGTATTCTTTGTGCATTGCTGTTCTATTCTGCCAATACACATCATCACACTGGAAAGCTTACCTGGGAAGGCAGAGTGCTTCTAGTGTCTGCAGCTAGTCCTTCTGTTTCCTTAAGCTCAGAAATCATGATGTAATTACAGTTTCTAACAAACTACAGATCTTACTGAGTTGTTAAGGCAGTTCAGTAGCTCTTTCTTGCTCTCTTCCCCGTTCATGATAAACTATTTATCACTAATGAGCTACCACTTTTGCAAGACACAGCTATATGTCCGTGAGCCTTTCCTGTTGGTTTTATAACAACAAACTGTACCTGTGATGTTGTCAGTGAGGATAGTGCACAAACAAGGATGTAAACTAAGCTGAGCTGCCCTGGCCTGTTTCCTAGTAGATTCAAATAGAAAACAACCTTTGTCTGCTAAGTGGAAGAAAATCAAGTGCATTCTGCCTGAAATCAGAGGAAGACGGAGTATGAGCTTTATTTTCAAGCTTATTTTAGAGTATTGTGTTGTACTGTAGTTTTGAAAGTGTCTGTCTTTTGTGACATTGACAGTTGGTATAAAGGAAGATATTTTTAACAGCAGTGAATTCTAATGTCAACACATCTCTTTTGCAAGGCAATACAAGAATCTTCAGAGTAAACATGAAAACAAGCATGTTAGCTTGGGCACAGATGTGAGCGCTGATGTAGTCCTGTTACCAGTCTTGTAAAGTATATATTTCAATAGCGAAGTACAGAGGATGTCAGCATTTCATACACATTTGGAAAGAATGGCTATTTGTGAAAGCACTTGCTTAACCTTAAATTAGTAGGCCTGAAGCATGTGTCTTAATATAAAGACATTTTGTTTTCCTTGTTTAAATCAGAAGTCAAAGACTTTTGTCATTGCCACACCAATAATGAGACACTCAGAAATAGACCCCTTAGGAAGAGAATACTCAGGCTTTTGTTTTAATTTCACGAAGCAAGATGCCATAACTTTGTAAATAACCCCAGATTTCACCCCTCTCCCCCCAGGCTGTAGTTAAAAACAAAGATGCTTACTGTTTGAGTACAAGCCTATGTGGCTGGGTTTGATTTCAACAGTTTAGAAATTTAGTGCCTATACCTAGAGTACATTGATGGAGTTCGGCTTGATTTGATATAGGATATAAGCTGCCAAGCAGATTTTTTTTTAATATTTTTTTCAAGTTTAAAACATGGTAGAAATTCCCAAGAAGAAAAGTTTTGATTTGTATAGAAGTGCCCCAAACAAAATCATTGTATGTTATTGTCAATAAGCTAGAAGGGATGCGTATTATTTTTCTTTTCAAAGGCAGCAGGCTAATGGTATCACCTGGTCCTTTGAAATATATTTAGCCTTCAAACAATCATTTCCTAAGGCAGAGCTGGAATCCTTTTTTCAGCCTGCAGCCAGACCACTGGAAGCTGTGTTTGGTGATGTTTGATGTTTCTGTGCTCCCTTTTGGAGCAATGACCCACCAAATTGGTGAGGTTTGGGATGCCAGCTTTAAATCTTTCAGGGGCTGCAGCATCCCCTTTTGTTCTTGCACAGGCACCTGGCTTCCTGGCCCTACTGCCTGTAACGAAAGCCAGTTTAGAACCTAAGTGAGAGAGAGGTACTTGGCTTATGCAACAGCTTGTGGGCTGCAGATTGGCCACGTTTCAGCTCTGTCCCATGTGTTAGTTCTAAAAGGAAAAAAGAAAAAAAAATCTTTGTTCTCTTTCTTGCTTCGCTTTCTTGGAGTTAGGTAATTAACTGCCTGTTTAAAGGATAGGGATATGTATTAGTATGTGTGTCAAGGGGAGGTGGGGGAAGAGGAGAGGGTGGTAGGAAAAAAATGAAAACGATGTTTAACTTTGTGTGTATTTACATTGCCAGTGCTTATTTGGTTTCATCCGTAGGGAAATCAGAGAAATACTCACATTGGATTGTACAATCTTCAAACTAAACAAAATGAGGTGAGAGCAATACCTTACTTCTCCCTGGTGAAGTCGGTGCTGTAGCGTTTCAGATTTTGATGCCTTGCAACATGGTATGTTTTGTCCTTAAGGAGGAGTATATGCATGCGTGAAACAGAAAAGAGACCAGAGGGGGTATCTGAATGATGCTCACTAGTCTTCAGATGCTGAGCATTACAGAACATCCGAATGACTTGGGAGTAGTAAAGCGTTATGTCTGCAATCTTTATTTCTAAACAAGCAACGCGACCCCTTTCTACTCGTCTTCACACTGAACATGTGTGCTAAAAAGTAATTGTCTGGGTTTTCTGTGTTACGTGTGCATCCTCAGTTTGTTTGGTGCTGCCATTTGTAAGAAATTACTCTAAAACAGAATGTACTGCAGTTCAGTGGCTGGAATCACGATAACAGGCCTTTGCAGGTGTCCCCATAGTAGTATAAAATGGGTGAAATTTTGTATTTACATAAAGATCTGCTGTGCAGTTTTAGTGGCAACAAAGAAAGACCTCAAAAGATACAGTAAGAAACAAACAAATGAGAAAAAGGAGAAGCGATACAGTTGAGGCTTGAAATATTGTTCTTCTGGCCATGAAACTATTTGCTTTAAAAATAAAAATGGTGTACTGGTCAGGAGTGTTTTTCTAAGGAGGAGTAATTAGATGGGGGGTTTTTTATAATTAAAAAATATTTATTAGCATTAATGTGTTTCTCTTCAGCATCTCTATATGTTTGAGAGGGATCTACGCATAATCAGTTGTTCGGTCAACAATGAAAGGACGTTATTGGGTAAATATATGTTTTACCATTAAATTTTTTTGTGTCACGGTAAAGATGGTTTAATTTAGTAGTATGAAACATTTGGGTCTACAATTACTTAAATCTGTTTTGACCCATATGTTGCCCACAGCAGTCTATGCATTTCAGTGGGTCCATCACCAAGTGATGTAGGTGGCAACATAAAGACACAGCTGTAATGATATGTTCTTTTATTAAAACAAAAATCTACGACACAGCGACACTTTGTTCACTTCCCCCTCCTGCATTTATACGTGCTTCCTACATCTAGAAGAGCTCCCGTTGTTCCTGTAACATACATACTTTTGGTAAAATAAATTGTGATGCTTGCTCTCCAAGAATGTTTAATAAGGTTAATATCAATATGCATGCTCACTGTGGTTGTGTTGGTTTTTTTCTCCCCTCAGCGGTCAGCTTCCGTCAATATACAGAGGAAGAAAGAGTAAGTCGGCTATTACAGTCAGGTACTTCAAGTGGATTATTTTAATATTGTTAGAAATACTGTACCCTTTTTCTTTTTTCCCCCCACATAATTTCTGTTTAAAAAACAAAATTTGTATAAAAAAGAATGTTATTTAAAACATGTTCTTTTTGCAGTATCCAAGTATTTAGCCTTGCTAATTGAAATTCATCCCATTAATAATGTGAGAGTCCTAAAGGCCGTGGATAGCTGTGTTCGAGTACAGGTAAATTACTCAATTAATTTAAACATAAACCTTTTTAATCCACTATGCTAGAGAGAAAAAGTGGTTGAATGCAGAAATATCTCATGTTACCTTGCAGCTGTTACAGAGATAGTGTGTTTGTGTTTCTTCATTGAATGAAAAAACTGAGAAAGTTCATAAAATGTTCGATGTAGACTATTTCTCTGACATGAAGGCTACTTTTTTTATTTCTCTTCAATCCCCTGAAGCTTGCAGCTGTAGTGATTGGTGACTATTAGTCTGTACTAATAGCCATTTTTATTAAATAAATATCATTAGTGTGCCTGTCTTAATTTAAAAATATGTAAATATCCAGCTAAAGAAAAACATTTTAGGTAAGTGTTCTAAACTACTTTGGTTATTTACTTACTTTTGTGAAACTTTCTGTGTAGTTTCTGTATCCAGCTGAAGGCAGAAATACTTCTACAGGAAGTCGTCTCTTGCTAGTTTCAGAAGATAAATGTGAGTTAATATTTTGAAAGTATTGTCATTCTTGTACTCTAAGATGATTGTTACAGATCATATTTTCGGTAGATGTCTATTGGAAAAAAACTGGGTGGGGGGAAGGGTGTGAGCTATTCTAGGTATTCTGAATGTCTTTCAAAATCTGTATCATTTAATGGGATAGACTGTTGTAGCTGCCTATATAAATTCAGAGCAGATCAGTTGACCATGACAGATGGATTGTGATTTAACGCATGACAAGTGGGATAAGCATAGGACAATAGTTCCTTGGATTCGGCTAACTTTGCATGTTCAGCCTAATTTAATGGGAGGGAATGGACAGAGGTGGACACTTGGAAAAGGCCGTTTATCCCTCTTGTCTTTTGGTCTTATTATAGAGTGAGATAGCTTTTCCCCGTCTTTTTGGAGAGGCCCATCTTCTCTGATAAGCTAGACACCACCATTTAGGTAGCTGGACTTTGGTGGGCAGAGTTCACCTCCATTCATGCCCACACCTCTGTGGGCAGAGTTCACAGCACATTCACATAGTGCTGTGAACTGTATCAGAAACATTTATAACATCTTCTGGGTGAAGCTTACACCCTTCGCACAAGCAAGCTACCAAGAACTTTTAGGAATTTTCCATGGGAAAGGACTGTGGAGGTGGTATTCATGGTAGGAAGTGAAAGAGGGCTAGGGCGTAGTTTTAGGCACAGGCATGCAGCTCTGCGTGCTCTTTTTTTGGAAGTGTCCCCCTCGGCTTGGTTTGGCACGTTTTGGTTGGCACTCTTCTGAACGGCGCTGCACGGATGTCGGCAGAGAACTGTTTGCATCAGGTGGCGTATGGCTGGGGCCAGCCTTGGCTCAGGGGAGGAAGAGGGTCCGGGTGTCTGCATCAGCGCCTGTGTTCATAGATCAGAGACTGCCTCTTACACCGAGTTAAACTTTCCTGGCCCTAGTGTGTTGGGATAGCGTTCTGAGATGTGCGACTGTTTAATTAGCTGTAGAAAAGCATGTAAAAATGTACGTTTGTAATGATTTTTTAAAATATATTTTATAGATATTGAACAATTTGACGTTCGTGTTGTTGCAGAAGACGACCACAAAGTGGTAAGACTTGAAAAATCTTGGGGTTTGAATTTTTTTTTTTTTTTTTTGCTTTAATTGAAAATTTAAACATCTTTAATTTTGGCTAAATGTTTTTGTAGCTTTATCCTTGGGCAATGCAAAGTATATTAAAGAGAGTATTGATAATATGGCAACTTATGCAGCCTATCACAAAGTTGATTGAAAAAACATGTAATCTATGAGGAAAGTTACTTATTTTATTTGGTTTTTTGTTGTTGTTGCTGAGTGTATCTGTATGTTAGGAGTTGGGAGAAAAAATAGTGTACATTTACTTTTAAACCATTCCAAATATTTGCAGAGTCGCCTTCCTAACTTTGCCTTCTGGGAGTCTCTGTGTCCCAGTAAAGGATTCATTTAAAAAACAAACAAAGACATACAACTTAGATACACTCTAAGTACTGTGAATGCTCCAACATCTTTTCCCTCATCTTTTTTCCTTGTTTTTAACATGAATTTGTTTTCAACAAAGAGATTGTGTATGTTTTGCTTAAAAGACTTATTATTAAAAACCATACATCTAATATAGTAAAGAATTGTGTCACAAAAGCCAATGTAGCTCTTTATGGATACAGTGTAAGCTTAGAAGGAAAAAGTTAAGGTCCTGATTTTCAGTCACTGTGAGGTCTTCTTGGTTTTCTCAAAGTTTATAATTGCTTTTAAAGCAGATGAGTTTTATATGCTAGGCTACAGTAGTGGAGTAAAGACTAGGAGTGCAACCAGAAAAAACCAGATCAATCTATTGTCCTTCTATCGAACAGATTTGTTTTGGTTGACATGAAACTCCTTACATCTTTCAGGAGTGCATTTATACAGTCCCAACAGTTTTCCACAATCCTAGCCCTTTCCCTGCTGCTAGTGCTCTCCATCATGTGGCTGAAGACTTTGGCTAGAAACCCCTTTTGGAGCTAACGTGTCTTCCTTCAGTAGTTACTGCAGCTGGTTCTGAACTGACTGTGGTATTTCACTCCTCTCCCTTGTTCTGTGATGAAGAGTGACTTCTCTTTTTCCTTTGTTCATTTTGAGCAGCTTAATTGGTGAAGTTCTTGCAAGCAAGGGAATCTCAAATAAAATATTTGGTAGTAGGGTTTACCCTGAAAACCGTGCTTCTCGTCTCTTTAAACTGAGCACTTTGCACACAAAAAAGGTGGACCTTGTGCAGCTAGCAAGTTGCATATTCCCTCTCAGCACCTAAGTATTTGCACCTCTTCTGTCATTACTTTTCTCTTTAAAGCACTGACTGCATAATCATCATTGCAGGATCATATTTGATGACTTCTAGCGTTCTTTCTTTCCCTTTAGGTGATTCAAAACTCAGGTCAGCTTCCAAGAGCCAGAGTTGCAGATGATCTCATTTGGGCACAATGGGATATGATGGAACAAAGGCTCTTCTACATTGTTCCAAAGGTGAGATGAAGATCATTCTAGTAGTTTTGTTCCTGCCTGTCTCATGACAGTAAGGTTTGAGTGTGTGTGGTAGTAGTAGTGTGACTTTGGTTTTCATTGCAGTAGTCTGTCTTGTTCCTGCCTCAAATAACACAAAGCAAAGGCCAGACTTGCCTTAACTGCTATAGTAAATTGCAAGAAGACTGGTGGTCTCAGTGTGTTCTGTAAAAAAAGGGTGGAGTTGTTAGATATTTTGGCTTTAAAAAGGGCTTTTATTCAAAAGGAACTAAATCTGCCAAAAACTGTTGTGAGTATAATGCCTGTTCTAGAGAATTCACATCTAGAAAGTATGTTGTACGCAGGCTGAGTGACCGAATAAGGGCAGGTTCTTGGCTAGAAACTCTTTTTGTTTGTTTGTTATTTGTTTGTTTGTTTGTTCATTTTGACTGAGGGACGTTTGCATTTGATATATTCTACGTAAATGAAAAGCAATTTTTTCTTAATTTTTCTTAGCCACCAAAAATATATGAGTGTTAGGAAATAACAGGAAGTGAACTGCGATGGAGAAATGCATTCCTGTTTTGTTTCTGAGCTACCTTTTTGAACTGACCAAAATAAGATACAGTTCATTTTGCCATATAGGTAGTTATGGAAAAAGTTTTTTAACTTTCTAGAATGTGTGTGTGTGTGACATGTAAGGCTATGCTTCAAGTGGGGGCCCACGCAATTATAGATGATTGGCAGATAATGATCTGGGACAGGAAGGAAGCATGTCATAGTGCTATTGTGGGGGGTTATATGTGGTTTTTAAAGTCTTCTTTTGTCCCCTAACTTCTGCGTGTCTCTTCTGTTATCAAAATGGGTTGAGTGTGTAGAATGAGTATCCAGTCACTTTTCAGTCTTTGTGATGTGCTTTCTATTTTATCAGTTACAAAACACATCCTCTTATTCCAGGAATCAAGGAGTACTTTAAAATGTGTCCAGTTTTATCCTGATGAAAATTTTAGCTCAATAGTAAGTCATTAGTGTTTTTTTTTTTTATACAGTCATTCTGAGTTGGATGTAATTATGTGTTCCAGGCACTGATACAGAGTTTCACTGTCTTTTATTATTGGAACTTTTGCAGAGGAAAACTGGGGCTTTTTTTTCCATTTGATGGGGGTCTTTTTGCACTGTATTCTTTTCAAGAATATATTTGGTCAGCTTCAGATTGTGCCATGGTAAGGTAACTTCAGTGGAATTACACAGATACTGACCTAGAAGTAAGTGATATTCGTGACATTATGTTGATCTTATTTATACTCAAGCACTGAAGAGCAGGGCCATCAAATGCACTAGACAAAGAAACCGTGTACTAATTTTGTGTCAGTTTTAAGAGACACAGGAAAATCTGTTGTGGCCAAAATACAGAGAAGAGAACATAAAAATTGCAACTGCTGAGCATGTAATTGTTACTACGTTTTTGTCCCAGTGGCTGAAATTTGCTCTAATGCAGGAGGTTAAATATCTCACAATTTCTTTCTTTTTTTTTTTTTTTTTTTTTTGAGAGTCTATTTGGGGAATGCAAGGATTAGAAGAGGAGAAATAAAGTTTGTTAAAATGTTGAATCTGGTGAAATGTGAGTTCAATGCATTTTACTGGGCTGAAATATTAATCATGATATACTGACCTCACTAAATAGGTTTGTTTTTTGGTTAACAGCTGGAATCACACCTGGATATTTCTGTAAATGACACACAATTAAAGTAAGCTTTTTTAATGTTTTGTTCTGCTTTCCTTTTAATATATAGGGTAATGTTTTACAAACCTAAGTAAAGTTTGTGTCCCAACCACAGTATTTTTGTTTGCAGTTACCTATATGGTAGTGAAACATAAGAATAATATGAATGTTGTGTCCAAACCTCCAGTTCCTCTCTTTTTCATCAGGGTCAACTGTAAAATGTAATTTAATCATTGACTGCTTTTTTGGTGCCGGTTTTAAAAATTATTTGTCTGAAGGGGTTAAGCCCTCCTTCCCCTAAGTATTCGGTACCTATTTAAATTAATTTGGTTTAATCCTGGGCATGTTGTAGTTGTGATGTCAAAATTCCTGTCAAGTGAAGCTCTCCATTTTTAATCACTGTTACATGTTTTACTGGGCAGTTAACCAGACCAGTAGCTCCTTTTTATAGCCTATGAGACACTGCCTGTACCTTTTTTTTCCTCCAGCATGCTATTTCCACGCAGCCTGCACTTTTAAAGGCTAAGATTTGTCTGATTCTGTGTCTGCTCTGCACATGACTGCATCTGAGTTTGTCTCCTTAAGGCTGCCTTTTAACTGAGGAAAAACTAGTCAGCGTGATTCGACTCTCGTTCATAATTCATCTCATCCTCATCTATCTTCAATCAGTTGAATATGTGTTCCAAAAGGGCCTGTTTCTCTTTGTGCATAAAAAGGGAGGCCAAAGCTACGAGATCAGATATTAATAACTGAAAGTAGTTGAAATTCCACCCTGCCCAAACTGTGGCTCTTGGGATGTCTCAGAACTCTGCAGGAGGCTCAGTGTGGTGCTACTGCACATGCAGGTTGCTCTATATTTATCCTTTTGCAGTTAGTACTGAAAAAATCCAACTCTTGTAAGGGCTTCAATGCTACAATTTTTTTTCAAAATTATTGCAGAAGACCTAGGGGAAAATTTCTACAGGATCCAAATCCTTTCTGGGAAAAAACCCAACCAAACCAAAAAAACCCAACCAATAAAACCAAACCAACCCCAACAAAAAAGAAAGCCAAAGCAGACTGACTACAGTCTTCTGTTGCATGTTATGCATGGCAAAAATAGGACTTGTAGATTTTAACAATATGAAAAACCTTTAAAGCACAGGCAGCATGGGACTGAAAAAGAATGTCACGGCATAACAAGTTCCATGTGAGTGTGATTTTTGTGCTTTCTTTTTCAAGTATTACCACTGAAATTAGCGTGCTGAATTGCAGATTAAAATGTAGCTTTACAGACACAAGAATGGTAGAGTTAGGCTGCAAAGCCTTTGACTTGTCAGATGTGATCAATGTTTCATTTCCAGTACTTCATCAGAACTTGCTTTTACTTCTAAGTATAGGAGTGGTTGGGCAATGCTGCAGTAAACGAATATGACCTTTGCAGGTGTAATCAAAACTTTTGGTTTCTGATAAGTGTGCAGTCTTGGGATTCTCATTTCTAATGGCATGGAGCAGATTGGTTAAAGCCTAATTTAACTTGCATTAGAGAACACTTGATTATAATATAATTAGTATGTTTTGATTACGTAGAGACTGTTCTCGTGATCTTTGTGTTGTGATGAATCAATGTGGATGAAGAAGTGATTTATTTAGTGACCTTTATTTGCTCGTAGACTTGTGAATTTTGGATATGATTACTGTGAAGACCAAGATGCTGCACCTAACTCATTGAATCTTCAGGTTTTTACAAGTAAAGCAGGTAATGAATAAATACAAGTATTGTCAAAATGATTTCCACTAGTAATTATCATGCAGTGTAATCATAATTGATTACTAAATTTCTTCATAAGACATTATATATATTTGTATTTTTTAAGGGTGGTGGTTTTTTTTTTGTATGAGTGTGAGATTTTTATTCCTTTAGAGTATACTTGGCAGGTAACTGAGAAGAGGGAGAAGGCAACTGTGCACTATTTTTCTTACGGAGTTTTCTATCCTCTGAAAGCTGTGTTCCAAGTTGAGCTGAAGAATACCTAGTGTTTTATATATCAACACTAATAATAAAACAGTTACCCAGAAATTTCTGGTAGCCCAGCTTCAAAGAACTGGTGTCATGCTCTCGTATGGTGAAGTACCTGAGTCTACGGGCACTGCGGTGTTTTCTGCTAGTTTCAGAACACAGGTGGCACCGAAGCATGGTTGTGTGTTACATTAGATCAATTTAATGTTAAAGCTGATCAAAAATACGTTAGAAAGTAAATTCAGGGAAGGTTTTGGCTAGATCTGTTGTCTGGATATTTGACATAGCAGATAATGGTGTTACAGAGTGGACATGCGTAAACAGAGCACCTGTGAGACAGACTCTAAGAGCTTCATGTTGCTGTTAGTATGTCATACTTAGAAGGTCCAAGTATGTGATGCTAAACTTAGTATGTGATACTTAAGGGATTAGCATATATTTGATTACTTAAACCTGAAATGTTCCTTAAACTGCTACGATTTAGGAGTCTCCCTGCGTCCTAATGCATGCCATGAGCTTTTTTATTTTAAAAACTGGATGTGAGAGACATCTGTTCATCACAGATGCCCGCATTTTCAGCTTCTAAATTAGACTATACCGCCAAGCCGAGATGGTGTGTGATTAACCTTTGAATAGTCTACAGAGTTGTGTAGGGATATGACGTGTTGCAGAAGTGGCTTTTTACATCTCTCTTCTTAAGGCGTGCTGTATGCACACAGGCGAATCGCTGAGGTATTTGCCAGTCACGTTGGAATGACCATTAATGCACATCAAGTGAAATACAGTTTCCTTACACAGATTTTATTCTTGCTAAGGCAGACAGCATGCTTACAAAAACTGGAGGGAAGGAATTAGAAATAAGAGAAAGCAGTGTGTTTATTTACCACATATAGATTAGGCTGCTTTTTCTCTGTTAGCAAGACAGAGTATTTCTTATACAAACACCCTGTCCCATAATGGAAAACGTTATTGATTTGTATATATACGTTTCCTTTTAAACCGATAGTTCTCTTGGGTTTGTTCAGATTGACGCACCTCCTTTCAGTTTAGGATGAAATTCAGTCTTTCTCCAACAAGGCTGTTGTTTGATTACCCTGAAGGAAAATGTTGTTTTCCATCTGGCAACACAGTATTTAAATTCTGTGCGGAGCCTTTCACATATGCTTTTCATTACACTTAATGTAAAACACATAATTTGACAATTACACTTACTAAATGAGATTATTGTATGTGGCTTTCATTGAATGTTGTTTGAAACAGAGGATTACTTTGCACAACCCATTCTGAGTAACTGACAGTTTGGAGCAAATGGTTAGAGCTGAGACTGTTATCTAGTTGTCAAAGAACCCTGTGGGTAATCACACTAAAATTCTCTTTTGTACCTCTTGTTTATGGTGGTTTAGAAAACTGGCCTACAAGCTCTTTGGGGTGCAGACTGTGCCTTCTGTGGAACTGCTGCTATGCTTCAAAATTAATGCTGGTATCCCATTCGGACATCTCTGGCAAAGAATCACTGGCATAACTTCAAAATGGAATATTCCATGCAATTTCCCATTTAATAAAACTGTTATTGGCTACTGCCAATCTGAACTCTGAATGAAATCACTCTTCCTTTCTCAAACTTCCGCAGCAGAAGAAAAGTAGCCGTGTTTCTTAGCATGGACAAAATGTCTCCAGATAAAAATCCCTACATGCTTCCAGATTAGCTGAAATCAAGTAGTTTTAGTCTCAGAATTAACTTTCTATGTTCAGAATTCAGTGGTTATTTAAACAACACTGGGCTGTTACGTTTTCTCTTAGTGCTTTAGAAGTACCTTTCAGTTAAATTTGCTTGGTATTAAAAAAAAAAATAAATGCAGGCAGTAAGATGACATAAACCCTGGATTACTATCCCCAAACTTTACCTGCCTAAGAGTTAAGCATGTAGACTATATTTATAAAGAGAAATAGGCATCTCCAGCTGATGATTGTTTCTATCCATTTCTTCATTTTCTGTATAAGAGTTTAAATGAGAGATGTTTGGGTGGCTGAAGTTAGGTAAGACAAGTCACTCCAAAGCCAGTACAACTGGAAAAATGCCCTGGTGCAATGTCGTATTTGAATTGTGACGGTTGGATGCACAGCCTGGGCTGCATCAAAAGCAGCGTGGCCAGCAGGGCGAGGGATGTGATTTTACCCCTCTTCTCCGCTGTCATGAGACCCCACTTGGAGTACTGTGTCCAGCTTTGGAGTCCTCAGCACAAGAAGGACATGGATCTGTTGGAGTGGGTCCAGAGGAGGGCCACGAGGATGATCAGAGGGTTAGAGCACCTCTGGTATGAGGACAGGCTGAGAGAGCTGGGGTTGTTCAGCCTGGAGAAGAGAAGGCTCCAGGGAGACCTTACAGCAGCCTTTCAGTATCTGAAAGGGGCCTACAAGAAATCTGGAGGGACTTTTTAGAGGGGCATGTAGTGATAGGACGAGGGGTAACAGCTTCAAGCTGGAAGAGGCGAGATTTAGATTAGGTATTGGGAAGAAATTTTTCACCCTGAGGGTGGTGAGGCACTGGCACGGGTTGCCCAGGGAAGCTGTGGATGCCCCATCCCTGGAAGTGTTTCAAGGCCAGGCTGGATGGGGCTTTGAGCAACCTGGACTAGTGGGAGGCGTCCCTCCCCATGGCAGGGGGGTTGGAACTAGATGGAACTAGTAAGGTCCCTGCCAACCTAAACCATTCTATGATTCTGTGTTGAGATGTTGGTACAGCCTTATGTTTTATGATTCTGCATGAACAGAAATGCAGAATTTGAAGTTAAAGTTTCCTAGGGAAAGCTTCATGTCTTCACAGGAGACCCTTACGTTTTAAGTGGTATGATGCTTATTTATCAAGTGACAGAGTTGTAATTGTTGTTTGCCTAGTTCTGCTGAATGTAGTAACTTGCTGTTGCCCTGTATGAATAGAACTTAATTTTTAAATGTTTCCTTTTCTTTACTTTGTTGTGGTTGAGATCTTTTTTCCCTTTTATTTCTGAAAAGATGGTAGTCGATTCAATTATATCTTTATGTGAGTCTTCTCAGTTTTTGGTATTTAGCTACAGCTCTTACTCTTTGCAAATTATTTTGAAATGGATTGTGTAGAAGACTTGGTTCTCCTTTTGCATAAAACACTTGCCATACAGGTGCCATAGGATAACAAGCTTTTTTTGCATCAGTGCACCCCAGCTCTAATTTGCAGAAAGCACCGGTAAGGGTAGGAAAGGAATTTGTCTTGTATTTTTAGTGTCTGACTACTTTAATGGGATTGCCAAGATGGTATCAGATGTAACATTGCTTGGACACTTGCTGATCTGAGACTGTCTTGTTTCTGTTTGTATTAATGAAGCACTGTTTAATATTTTCTGTTGTTCTTAGGTCAATTTCTTGACATTTGGACCAGTATGCTAGAGTGGCAAGATGCATGTCCTATTAATAGTCCCCCACAGCCACTGTTTTTGGGATCAGCTTGCATCTATACCCACTGACACTTCAGTCTGAGCCAACTGACTTGCATGTTGTGCGATTTACAGAACAGTCTATACACTAGCCTCCAGCATACAAGAAAGAAATTTGCAGTGTTAGAAGGGAGCTGGTGATAATAAAACAGCATTGTGGATTGCTGGAGCTTTTCCAGTCTTCCTCATGAGTCCTGATGCTGCTACTTTAAAAATTATGCATGCTCTCGAAGTTGCCAAGTGCTCTGGCAAAATGCCCTGTCTATTGTCTAAATGGCACAAATATCCAAGCAAAACTGTATCAAACAGTATTCAATCAGCTAAGAATAAGCAAAAAAAAAATAAATTGCATCTCAAAAGAAACTGTTTACCTTCCCCAAAAGTCTGAAGTGCTTCAGCTATATCTGTATCACAGCTACGGTACAGTCTTGTGGCCTGAAGTAAGAGACATTTAACCAAGTAAAATACCTTGGTAGCTGGGCTTTTTCTGTACTGTGCCTTTTTCTGTGTACCTTGTATGCATAAATGATTATTTTGTGCCTCTTCCTGTATACCTTGTACACATAAACCTTTATTTTTTTCTACAGAAGGTTAGTATTACCTTTATTTATTTATTTTTTTTAAGTGATAAACTTTCAGTAAAGGTGAAAGGTGAATGGTCATAGTTGTGGCCCAGCTTTCCCAGCTGTATTGGCATAATGTGCTTTGGAAGCTGTTTCTAAAATGAATGCCAAAGCAGCTTGCCAAAGCATCAGAGTAAGTGGATTAAAGTTTTTCTAAGAGATGGGAGGAGGGTTACCATCCAGTGGAGTCAAAACAGTCTATCAGTCTGATTTAGAATTAGGCTGGAAGTGGGGAGCATTCCTGCACAGAGTACCTTGGCTGAAATAAGCTTCTGCCAAGGACTGACTTTTCTCCTAAAAAAGGATTTAACAACTGTTTGGAATGTAAAGGGGAGAAGTAACTATCATTTCTAGTGTGAGAAAGCTCTAGTAGCGTATCATGCTGCTGCCAATGCGAAATTACTTAGAAAGCAAACAAACTGTGTTGTACTATGTTGTTCTGTACATATTTGACAGTCCCTGAACAGAAAATAGCTACAGATTGAAGCAGTCTGTGGAGAGAAAGGCTTGATCAGTTTCTTGGCTGCAAGCGTGATTTCTACTGGGAAGGGTTAAAAATGTACTTCAAAAGAGAAGAACTGGCATGTCAGAACCCAGATTTCCACTGTGCCATATCGCCTCTGTTCCCTCTTATTTTGTGTTTCGCTAGGTAAATGATGGCTAGAGATATGTAATATACACTTCTGTAATCTTTACCTTTATTGAGAGATTAGTTTCTGAGTTGAAACTTTGCTGTAGTTTTGTGCATCATAGGTTTTCAGGTGGACAAGTCAATTTTCCTTTTTTTTGTCTTTTTAGGAGGCTTGTGCGTGTGTTGTAGTCTAGCCTCTGATATTCCTGGTGAAGTAAGATACTCCATCTATTTTTTACATAAAGGTAAGATTAACCCAAGTTGCGCTTTAATTTGGATAATGTCACTTTGCTGAAAGAGTCGCAGAATGCCTTGCAAACCAAATAACTACCAAAGTCTGCGCACAATAAACTACTGTGGCTGGTGTTTAAAGGCAGCGACTGCCTTCAGCTGCAAAGCTGACTGTCCTGCTGTAGACTTCAAACCAGCGGCCTTGTAAGTGGCTATTAATTTGGTTTTCTAGCCATATTTCTAGCCAGACTTTCTGGCGTGCTGAGCACAAACATCAATGAAATCTGTGGGAGCTTGCAGGTGTGTTGTGCTTAGGCCATACGGTGTTTGTATGGGAAATCCAGCCAACAGCTCTTAGCCTGAACGTCTGATTAGAGTTCCAGTTCAACATGTCAGTTTGACAGCAAGAGGTGCAACACCCGCTGGCTGTAAGAATAGCTGCTACAGAAGTGGTGCTCTAGCTCTTCGTTTTAAGGCCTGCTTCAGGTTTGTTTTTTTTTTTTTCTTGAAAAGAATAAAGAACATTGTTATTTTCTGATCAGAGCAAAACTTGTCATTAGCAAGATCTCTCTCATTTGGTACATGGAGGAGAGGGGTGAATCACTTCTCGATTGAGAAGCTGCCTATTATGGAGTAATCATAATAGTAGACAACATACCTCTGTTTCGCTTTAAGAGTTTTCTTCCTTGTGTCAGGAAACTTTTCGTGTGTTAGAGCTGCACTAACATGTAGCTTTGCTGCTGGAACGTTGTAGGATTAAATGAACTGCATTTTTGTGTTCTTGAAGGCACTAATAAATTAGAAAAGACCATTCTGGGTGTGGCAGCGCTCGGCATTGTATTGCTGCGCGGAGCCGATTTCCGCAAGTGTACTCGATGTACTAGCTGAAGGGTGGTTGTGTTGCTTGGAGCCACCCCTTGTACATCCATTTCTGTAGTAGGAAGAAACTGAGAATAAATATGGTGACATTGACCAGCTGCATGTGAAATGACCTTCATGGAATGGAGTTATTTAGTGCAGAACTGTTTGTGGATTTGTGTAAGATTCATCAGTCATACAAGAGAATTTTAAGATTGATGACCGAGATGACCTACAGAAGCAGCAGTATATCAGGTCCGTAAGCCACATTTTGGAGACATGTAAGGAGTTCAGTCTGCACTGCAGTATCTGTAAACTCGGAAAGAAGCTTCCCTTCCCCTGTTAAATCAGGTCCCCACAGTCACTTGATGTAGCACAAACACAAAAGTGGTGATGTTGCAGGTGTATCTGCAGTGCTGGTGTTAGCTTGCATGTGTTTGTGTTGGCACGTAACAGGGTGGTGGGGATCATGAGTACACTGACTCATTGCAAGCAAGCGTCAGTCAGCATCTTGTGTGAAAAACTGTTTGGTTTAGGTACCCCTGCATCTATAGCATTGCTGTTGGTCTTGGAGGTCTTCTAGTTCTCTTTTTGCAGCATAGATAAAGCATGTCTCTCAGCTAGCACCAGGAATCACAGTCCTGGATGAGTGGCTGAAGCATGGCTCGTGATCTACTTTTTTTTTCTTGGTGATCTCGTGAACTGTGGATATATTGTCTTGCCTTGAATCTTCATGCAGTATTAAGCAGCGTCCTGAGCGTGACACCACTTAGCCTTTAGGCTGTTGCAGCATGGACATTTGGAGGCTGGTCATTGTCTCCTAGTTATTTTAATCTTCAGCTTTTCTCAGAGATTGAGGAAGTTTGAGGGCTCTATGTCACTCTTAGTGGATGCCAGAAGTGTGGTGCAAGTCTGGAATAAAATAACAGCTGTGCTGATGCAAAGCCCATGCAAACACAGCAGGTCTGAAATTAGCCTATGTTTAAACAGAGCTGAACTAAATTACAGTATTACAGCATGCAGATAAACAAACTGGAAATTCTTTAAAGCAGTTGAAAGATCACCAAAATGCGAAGCACAGATATGTAAGGGTTTTGTGTTTGTTTTTTTTCTGGGGGGGGTATATTTTTACACAAGCTAGCTCTGGGGTGGAATTCTTCTTTAAACACAAACACAGGCTGTGCAGTGCATGGCCAGTTTCCGCATACTAAAGAACTGCATCGTATGGGTGCAGGTCTACTGAGTATGCAGCAACTCTGGTTAGGATGAAGTAAATCTGTCTGTGCAGACAAGCCTGCAAAACAGTCTAAAATATCCCTGTACAGTGTATTGGCACTGCTGAAGTTTCTAACTATAAAGTCATATTTGGCTTGTAAAGATGGTGTTTATTGTTTGGGTTTTTTAAAAATATTATTATTTTTTCCCAGGTTACAACAAAACTTTTACGGTTTCTCTGGCAAGAACAGAATCTCATCAATTGAAGGAAGTGGCTTTTATGAATCTTGGTAGGTTACTTGCATTATTTCCCTATGTGACAGCCATTCCCTGTCCCCAGTAGGGAGACAAATGGCTAACCCTCCTCCAGAAGAAGAGGATTTTTTTCCGTGACTTTAAGTAGTTGTGTTATTTTGCTGCCTTTTTTTTTTTTAACTTTAATGTTTGGCATCTGCTACTGCAATACCTCACTATTAGTAAGCAACTTCCTCTGAAATTGCCTCAGAATCTTCTCTGGAGATCAGCTGCTGAGTTCTTGAGTGTCTCAAGCCTCTTGAATCCTCCCCTGGAAACCCAAATGTATTGCTAGTGTTTCCTGTGTTATTACAACAGCAGCTTTTAATTAACTCCTTTTATATTTCCTAGATGTAATCAATTCCATCAGAGAGAAGTGGGCCAAGATGAGAATCATGTGAAACAACCTCTTAAAGCAAATAAGTGAACAAGTGCTAAATTGACCACTGTTATTTCTTTAAATAGACTATTATGTGGCTGCTTATTTGCCTGGCCAGTTCCTGCACCTCCTGAATATTCAGCATCCTGACCTGCTCTGCTATAGTTTGTTTCTGACAGGTAAAGTAAGACAGTAAGACTGTTGCTTGAAGTAATTTTATTGTTGTTGGGGAAATTTGTTCAAATCTCTTTACATGAAGGTTGTATTTCTCAATGTTCATGCAGTGTTCTGAAGAAGGAGAGAGATTGAAAAAAGTAAAAATGGCATTTTTGCCACTTTCCATTTTAAAAAGAGAATCTGAAGTGACATTTCATACTTCACCTATTATGTACTTCTAGCTTGTTGTGAAATGGAAGAAGACCTTTCACTGAATTTGAAATTCTTTGCCTTGGTTTCATAGTTTCCCTTCCCCCATCTTTGCACATGCTTCTCGGTCCTCCACTGTTCTCAAATTTCACATGGAGATGTAAATTTGATTTTACATTTCCTTCCTCCAATTGAGTTGCTCTAAATGTGTGTGTTTGGAGGGTGTGGGGAGAGGAAATCTGTGTTTCCTTCACCTGATCAGGCTGATGCAATTTGATTTAGAGTCTCATCTGAGAGGCACGTTATTTCATTTCCAACAAACGTGTCTTTATGGGAAACGGGTTATTTTTGGAAGTGGGGGGCCTTTGTTTGAAAACAGATACCTGCTCTTCTGATTGGGTGAAGGAGAGGTAAGCAGTGGGAACTGGTGCGGGGGCAGCGTCCCAGGAATCCCATACCTGTTGTATATACGAAGTGAAATACTGTTCTGCTAGAACTGAGTGGAAAGCATCACTGTTGTATGGTGGGCCTGATTTCTCTGATGTAAAGGGTCTGGAATCCTACCGTATAGTACTGTGGTGGTGAACCTTAGTTCTAGCATAAATAGAGTCGGTTTGATCTGACGCTTCAGTCAGTAATTGTAGAACCTTTCTGTTTTGCCCATTGGACTTGATAAAAGGTCCACCAACACAAGTTTGTATCATGATTCTGCATGTAAGCAGTTATGAACTGTACCCGTATGCTTAGGTGCTAATTCTAGTGTTGTATCTCTGTTACTGGCCTCGTGCTCTGTTCCATCCTGTGCGCTCTGATTTGTCCAAAGACAACATAATGCACCTCAAATCCGTACACCACCTATGCTTCAGCAGTGGGGAAGGAGAGAACTGAGTATGGCCTGCGCTCCTCATTTACTTCCGTTACCCAGCCAGTACCATTCCTCCTCCTCTTCAGCCTAATGCCAGGGCAGCTAGTACAAGAGGCGGGCTGTTTCTTACTGCTGGGGACCTGGGAGTCTTAAGAGAAATACTGGTAGCCGCCAGATTTTATGTCCTTAGTCCTTTTTATTCTCAAACCAATGTTCTTCAGGTGAGGATGCAAGAATTGACACGTTGCAAAACTGCTCCATCCAATCCCCGCTCGTGTCGACAGTCTTAGATTGCCGCGTGGGAAGTATGTATGCCATGAGCATCAGTGACAGCGCCCTGCTGCAGTTCCTGCAGAACAGCAAACAAGACAGCGAGAGATTGGCAGCTCTACATTGTGCTCTGTTGCACTTCCGACACACAGAAGACTTGGAAATGCAGGTGGGAAAAGACCCTTCTCTTAAGTTTTGTCAGTGACTGATGTCTTATACAAAGCAGGGTCAGGGCATGAAGAAGAGAAGTCCTGATTCACATGTGCCCTTTTGGCAGTGCCAAGAGGCTCATCAGCTGGGCCGCCCAAACTGCTTTATTGGTCAAGGGTTCCTAAAAACATTTATCTCTGTATCACTACTTTATGCAAAGTGTTGCTGCTGAAAACAGTTTTGACAGTCTTTAACAACGCATCACAGAGAGATGTGACAAACTTCCCTGTTCTCATTCTGACAGATTATTTGGTGGATTTCTGAGAACCTCTCAACATGTCATTCTTTTGACCCCATTCAGGAATTTATCATTGGTAGGTATTTCTTTTCCTGCATGCTCAATTTTTCTGCATACCCTAGTTGTGACTTCAGGAGAACCCGCAATGTCGCAAACTGACTCTCTTCTTTCCAAACTTGTTGGTAGTGATTTTTAACTGACCTGCATTTTGTGGTGTTAGAGACAATATCAGTGGTTTAGACGACACGTAGATCTCAAAATCAGATTGGCAGTAAAACTTTTCAAATGCATTCTTCTGTCTAGTGGAACAAATAGATTTATTGTTATTGCAGGTCACTGGAGAGCAAATTCTCCATCTGGCTCCTGTCTTGGATATCTGGGATGTAAATAATTGAGATTGGAGTGGAGGAACAAATCTCCTCTAGCCCAGCCCAAACCATTTTTTCATAAGGATTTGGCATATCATGATATTCTCATCTCATAGCTGATTCCTCGGCTTAGCCAGTGCATGTCCTGTGCCCTGAGCCTTTGTACAAAGGACCCCTGCAGTGCTGAGCCGTAGCCAAGCAGCTGACCTGGCCCTGCAGCCATCTGGACTTCTCTTCCTCCTTTTGTGCACAGAATGGGACCAGTTCCACCATGGAGGAAGCTGTTTCAGCGACAGCAGCAGGGTTTGTCCCTAAAAAAGTGTTAGATAGAACTGACTGAGAAGCCTGCTGTTGTTAACTGATAGTTTATACCATCTTGCCCTTATAAATCTTTTTATGTTGCATTCAGCCTCCCTGTACTGCAGAATGAGCCCAGAAACTCACAACCTGGATAAACTTTTGCCCTACACGTCACTGCTTGACTGGATTGGGGTAAGATAACAGCTGGTATTTTAATTAGTAACTAGAGGGAATCTATTTTTTTCTCCTTTAATACAACCTTTAATTTGTATGCTTTGCCTTTTCACAGACATGTTCTAAATTCATATCTGTGCTTTATGCCTGTTTTGTTTTATCAAGTCTTAACCTTAGTGGTGTTTTCCATGAGTCCTATTTTTTGTCAACAAATAAAAGCATTTATAAAACAAGAACAGCTACCACAATGGAATGGATGATTAAGTCTGTTTTCATAATGAGATATTAATTTATTGCTTATCACATGAGGTTTATAGTGAATACAAAATATATTTAACCAGCAAAATCATGCAGTTATTTCCAAGCCAAACAGTATCAGTAGAGTTAAGATTTATGAGTAAGTTTGCAGAAATAAAATAACTTCAGGCAAGACCCTGCAGTTAGAGCAAATGGCTTATTTTAATTTCTGTGATCAGACACTGTTCTAATATGTTGTCTATTTTTCAAGTGAGATAAAGGAGAGAAACATTTTCTGTATTTCTTTTTGGCAAAACTGAATGTACAGTTTTTGCTAGCTAGCTAGTTTCACAAAGGAAACAGGTGATGGAGATTCACTTACATACCCAAACAGGCCCATGTTTTATGCAAAATGATTTATATTCTTATAATTTGTCTGTATTTATAGATCATCCCTGGAGTAACATGTGCAACAGAAATTATTTCTCTACCTGTGTTAGAGGTAAGTTCCAGTGTAAAATCACATTCATATTTGCAGGTTAGGAGCATTCTTTGTTGTGGGGTGGGAGTGTGCTAAATACTAGTGAAGCAGTGTCCCCACAGCCCCAAAAATAGGGGTAAAGACAAAATTGTGCTGTTTGAAATATCTTACACGTTTACTAAAATACCAGCCATTGAGACTGATGTTTGCTAGTTCAAAGATGTATTTTTTTCTCTTATCTGAAGAGGCTTCTTCATTCGACAGGGAAGTTCCTCCAAGAATTAATTCCTGTTAGATTTGGTTGATACCCGGTCCTGTCATGACTTCATTAGCTGGAGGTAAACCAGGCACAACAGACACGTAGGATTTCTACATATCTCTGCATATACCCGCTTTGAGGGATATTTAATTTTGCTGCCGTTGATACCAGTGTTTCATGACCCTCTCACTTTGTTTTATCCAGAGCATCCTGTGATTGCACTGATGTCAGGGCTTTGGCTGCCTAAATCTAGACAAATTCCTGCACAGCCTGGAAAAGGCAGTGTGCTGGATGAGGAGAGCCCATGCTGTTTGGGTAGGAAATTGTATTTTCCATTGAAAACAACGTGAATGATTCTTCCTGTCTTCCATTCCACTCCCTCAGCTCCAGTTTAGAGAAGTACTTAAAATTTTCCTAAGTGTTCCCCTACAAAATCTGAAAGAGGCTTTTAATAAGCAGCTTGTTGTGGAGGGCTAATGTGAAGACTCAGAGCTTGAACCCAGCAACAGATGGGAGTAGACTCTGGATACATGACAATACTGTTTCACATAGCACTGTAAAGAGGTGAGGGTCTGTTTCCTCCCCGGTGGTTATAATTAGCTCATAAAGCTTCAGTGTTCACAAAATCTTTTAAAATTTGTGAAATTACCCACTACTCACTCACTCCACAACGCTGCATCACCGCTGCGCTGCTGCGGATTCACGTGACTGCTGTCAGGGAATCAGGCTTTGCATGCGTTGCTTGGGAAGGCTGCCCTGAGAGCTGGGACACCTGGGAAAATCGGATCTTGAGAAAATTTGTTGCTAGATAATCTTTGTAATTCACTGAGGTCAAAGTTAGCAGGCCTTTAATTTGTCTGAGATTGAACCTCAAGCCCCTGGGGGCAAATGCCTTTAGCAGCTATACTTCCTGATTGTAGAACTCATTTCCTATTTCTGTCTGAAACCTAAACAGATTGAAAAGGTCAGAGTTGAACGAAAGACAAATATTTCCTGCTAGTTTTGACTGCAAATTTCTCTGACTCTTGAGTGAGGACAAAGATGGATAATACATAGGGTAAGGTTTAGTGTTTTGGCTGCTTTGTACCGCTCCAGTAACACAAACCCACCATAGCTTGAGTCCAACTAGTCAGTTGTTGGGGTTTCAGTTGGTGCATGTTACTGGCATCACAAAAGTAAGACCCTGGTGACAAATTTGGTCCTATATGTAGTATTTCTTTTGCAAAGATTTTATGGTGTTTTACAGAAAAAATGGTGAGTTGTTGCTTTGAGAAGCTTTTTTGAGTTCTCAAGCCCATGAATTGTCGAGAGCCTGTGAGAGGGTTATGTTCATATTCACAAAAAATACTGTGCTATTTGGGCAACAGGTGTATTTTTTATCCCTAAATTCCTGTTCAGCGAGAGATATTGAGACAGTCTTTGAGAAATGGGAAGCAGTTAGAGTCTGACTGTCAAAAGCTTTACATAAGGATTGTAATTAACAAATGCCTGTTTTGGTTTTTTGCTTTTGGGTTTTTTTTTTCGTTTTTAAACACAGAAACCAGGCTTGAAGGGGTGCGAATAGGCTTGATCAGAAGGGGAGAAGGAAGGGGCAGGAGGAAGAAGGGAAGAAAATAGGCGGTCTAGGAGAAGAGTGAAGATGTGTGGTGCAAGCAGTTGTTAGATCAGCACAGGAAAAGGCAGCTTCTCCTTCATGCTGTGCCGAGCTCCCTTGGTACATTCGCTGCTAGGAAATGCAGCACTACAGTTCCCGGGGGCAGCACATGTGCCTCTTAAAGGTCATTGGCACCCTGCATCCTTTCAGAGGGGCATAGCAGAGAGGTCTCTTTGTCTTCAGTTAAAATAACACCACTTATGAAAGGCTTCATGGGAGCTTTTCATGGATCACAACCTGGTAAGGCCTTGCTTTGAATTCGGGTAATACAATGTCTTTTAAGGTGTCCACATGTAGGTATTAATTCCTGACTTTCTAGAAATGTCTGCAAAACAAACACCACCTGAGACGAAGCAGCCTTCTCTTTCTAGTCCCTTGTCCTGATGATCCTCAAGAAATAATACATTTAATTAAAATAATCCTTTGTTTTAAACTTTTGACTGCTTAATGAGATCTAATACAGTGCAGGTTTTAAGCAGTGTCTGCTTTTAATTCTGAAGTCTACCACTTCCTGTTACAGACTCAGTATATGAAAGAAACTTGCTCTCTTGCTTCCCCCTGCCACACATCAAACAAAATCCAGTGTGTCCTGAATCCAATTTTGCAGTTGTGGTGCTGCTGCAGTTGCATAAATTGGTCACTAGATGATACCCTTACGCTATGTTCTTCATATTTCTCTGATTTCGTATTGGTAACATTTAGGCAACGTACTGCAGTAATAGGTTGTAGATCTTGTTAGCTCCAGCAGGGTGAGCATATGGTGCCATATGCAGTTCTAGTTTCCAGCTGGCAGATATAACTAACATAAAGCAAAAAGGGGATTTAGTTTTCTCTGCTGCAGCTACGGTAATAAAGGGACAATCAGCACTGGCAGCAAGAGGGAAGTGGCTGGCTGGATTGAGTCTCTGCAATTTATTTTCCTTGGCAAATTATAGTTTATAGTAGGAAGTGGTTTTAAAGGCTTCTGATGTTTTCTTCTAAAGTTATTGTCGTAGAAAAGTAGGGGAGGGGGAGCAAAATCCAACGTGTCAATGCAAGGTAGAGGAATGTTGTGAACTCAAACTTCTCTTCCTTCAAATGGCACTACTGCAGTGTCTGTATGGGAAGGTAAATGTATATAAAGGCGGGCAAGAACAGCCAGTACCATCTCTTATTCTTTGAAGCTGCCAAAAAGAGTTGCCTTAATCTCATCTCTTCCTCAGCAGTGATCACACCACTTGCCCTTTATAAACAGCGGCTTCAAATCTTTATACACAGTCCAAGAACTAGCTCAGGAAACCAGTGTGTGTTTGTTTGGGTTTTTTTCCTCCTGTCCGTTCACAGCTGAGTTTAAATTAATTTCAGCATTGGAGTCAAAGGCTTTAGAATTGCTATGGAAATGTTTGGATTGTGTTTCTTTTCTGGGATGAGGCACTGTTACTTGAGGTTGGCAACTGGGTGCTTGCCGCGTAAGTACTGATGCAGCTTGAAAATAGTGGCAGCCTGCAGCTGCCAGGGTCACCGTGGTGGTTGTCTATTTGGAAGTGCTAGAAACCCAGAATGAGATTTATTTGACCAAATGTAAACATTTACATTTAAGTCAGTTGCCTAAGGCTCCTTTAGAGTCAGCAGAAGTCTAGACAATATAGCCAGTGTAGTCTGTGGTGCAATTCTTCCCATCCCAAACATCTGAAATAGGTCAGATGAATTATGACCTAGAAGTACTCATTTCTTCCCAGTGACTTAAAAGGATCCTAAGGTGGCAAGGTATCTGCAGCACAGGCGCCAAATCTTGACCTCAGGTTTCAGTGCTACCCCTGCCATCAAATCAAGGAAATAAAAGTACTGGAAAAAAATTAGTGTAACTGCTTTTGTTTAAGTTTTTTCACTTAGATTGTTATGACCTATTAATCACGGGTCTTTCGAATCACTTAGTGGGAGGGTGATTGGGTATTTAACAGTGCAGCCTCTGTTCAGGCTTTCCCTGCAATACTTTGCAGTTCCAGAACTCCAAAGGCTTCTGGGAGCAACTCAACTCAAACTTGGAGAGTGTGAAGTATGCAGAGCCACATTACCACAATAACGTGCTCAGGAGGGAATGGCGCAACCTTTCAGAAGAGGTAAATATGCATGCACTGAAACAGCCTCCAGAGCTGCCTCTGAAGTGGGTGTTTTGAAGCCAGATGCTGAAGAGTTGTCTTTTTTTTTATTTTGAGGATAAAGAAATGGGAATCTCATTGCGAAAAGTGCAAGGACTTGCAGTCATTTTACTTATAAGGTGATTGCCTGTAAATCTTACTCTGTTAAAATAATGCGAGAAACTAAACAAAGGCAGAGACTTGCACGTACCTGTATTATCCTGTAGGTTAGATGTGTGTGAGTTCCTATAAGCCTGGGTAGTTGGAAGGTGGGTTGAAGCTCCACTGTGCACTATTTCCATTCAAAGGGAAAAATGGCTTCATTTCTCATCTGTGTTTTATCAGGGAGTATTTTAATTTGCCTTCAACTTTGTTCATTTGGCGATTTTTGTTTGTTTATAAACCAGAGAGAGGAGAGACAAACCACAGCATATTTGAGGAATATTTTTGAAAATGCCAAAAAGTAGGTACTATTTTCTATTATATTTACCTTTTCTTATTTTGTTGAGATATGTTGAAGGATTTAATGTGTCAGTAAATAGTTGATTTGGTTTCTAATTAGATATCTTACTTTAAAGAATATTATCCAGCTGAAAAGTCAGTTATTGGATCCTCATAATCACTACAGCATGATCTGAAATATCCAGGCCTCTAGAGCTAGGGAATTTATGGTAGACATGTAGAGTTATTCTTATGTAACCTAGACAGATAAATTTTTTTTTTTAATGCTATGTATTATCTTTACTAAACGTAGTCACATATACAGTTCTTGGATTTCTTTAGCTGTTGTTGAAAGACCCAAGGGTCATTTAAGCTTTTTAATGTCCTTATGAAATCCTTTAGAGTAATGCCTACGAAACAAGCTGATTTTTGTTTCAAACCCTAGGGTGCTTTCTCATCTGGACACTTGGGACTCTGGTAAGTAAAATGTGTTTTGTTATAAGCCTTAGCTGTAAGGTGTATTAGAATATTCCCGTCTAGCTGTTGTTGGCTAAAAATAAATTGCTGTATGTGTTTTCAGCACTGAAAAGCTTGAGGTATTAAGATAAGCAGTTATTAAATTAGAGGAAAACTTTCTGATAGTAGTGGTAGGAGCACGTACTGACTAGGAAACCCTTGAAAATAAAGTTCCTCCTTCATATTGGATCTAACAACATAAGCAGTAAACCTTTGTCTCCCTGAGGATTTCTTCTTCTGGATTTTTCTCCTGGAGCAAAGTATCAGTGATGCCATGTTACTGCTGAGTCTTGTCCACTTTTAGATGCCTTTGCAACTCTAGAACTTGTGTACAGTAGGAGATTATGGCTGGTGGAAAATGGAGCAGAGGTAATGAATTTCCCTCGGCCAGGAACACTTGAGATTTTGTGATGCTCAATTCCTCTGTTACAAATAAGTAAAAGTGAATTTAGTAGTAAATTATGTTCCTGCTGTTCACACATCAGTGCCTTCTGCGTGCCCTGCTGCTCTGTGTGTGTTGTGAAATGATGCTGATCTAAGTACTGCTCACTCCTCTTATTATGAAGAATTTTCAGTGCATTCATTTCCAGCCCCTAAGACCAGTTATCCGCACCACTGGTGGTTCTCGCTATGGGCTCTGACTTTGAGGGACCTTGTATCAACTTCACAAGCCTTGGGTTCATGTTTTCCAAAGGTGCTTATTGATAAAGAAGGCAGATGTTTAACTGGTACTAGAGAACTTGTAGGTAGCTGCCAGCCCGTAATAAGCATCAGTCTTCCCTGCAGATTTTTCTTCAGGTCCTCTAAAACCAAGCAATGCAGGTCTTTGCTGCTAAGTGATGGTTTAAATGTGTTTCAGTGTGAGCAAAGGTGGCTGGAAAGAACTTCATAAAAATTTAGCACTTTGGTCTGTAAAATGTTGACTTGATTTTGTGCTACATGATGAAATAGGAGATTGCTTTTCTTCCTTTGCTGTTAGTAGACAGGAAGTGCTGATTAGGAAATACAGGGTATTAAATTTCAGTAGATACTATAACCTCCATCCATTTAGTTAGAAAACTTGCTGCCTTTTACATAGTGGTCTGCAAATCTGAGTAACAGAAGCAGCCAGTCCGTGGGAGAGAACTGGGAAGGTGGGAGGTGATTCTGTATTTACTTTATGCCTAGCCTTCTCCTTGGAAAAACCATGCAGCTGTTTTAACTTGTTTGTTTGTAAATCACAAGATCTTAATAGAATAGATGTTACCAGAAGGTTCTCCTTGCCTCTTTGCTGTACTGAATCACCACACTGTGATAGCTCTTAAATATCAAAGAAGAGAGTAATGCAAATAAAGTGTAAAGTGGGTGACAAGTTTGTGTTCCTCTGTGCTCAATGTTAAGCACTTGAGGGAGAAGATGGCAAATACAGGGTTGTTTTCCATTCCTCGGTTCTCTTAGCAGTCCTTGATTCTTCACTATCTTCATTCTGTAGGTGAGTAGATCAAGCCGCAACTTCTGTTTGTTTGTGTATATTTCTAAGTACTGTCAAAGCTGGGTGAAGTCTCATGGTGTTTCTGTAGCATCATGTCCTTGAATGATTCTTGCTCTGTTTATTTCAGAGGAAAGGCTAGTACCTCTCTTTCAAGAGGAAGATTATCAGCAGCAGTTACTAATGGGACTGGTATGTGCTTTTGTCACAGTGTGCACTAGAGGACGCACAGCCTCCACAAATGTAAAGAGTAAGATTATAAGTTTCGGTGCCAAGTGGGCGCTCACTCAGTAGCTATGGAATAAACACGGGTTTCCTAAGTTTTAGAGTTCATAGTCATGATACCATGATATCATCTTAACAGGTCATGATGTCGTAAAGCATAGGGGAAAAACAGCAATGGAAGGTTGATGTGTCAAAATGCTTTTTCCAGGGCGGCTTTTCTTTGTCTAGAAACTGTTATTCTGTCCTCCTTGGAGTTCATCTTCATCTGTCAGTTATTTTTGGGCTACTTTACATTGTTAAAACATGTATAGGTGAATTCCCCACGCACTGCTTCCCTCAAAGAGAAGATCACAGAACTTCTTGCTCCTCATTTTAACACCTTTTTGCTGACTTCTTTTCCTGCTACCTCATTTCTGGGACTGCTATGGCTATTCTGAGATCTCTTCCTCTTCCTCTTTTGCACTGTTTTCACTGATGATCCGAAGGATCTGTCATCCTTATGCTTCTGGGTAATAAGTCCTATCTCAAATCCCTACCCACGCTTCCTCTGTCTAAATACACATCTTCACTTATCTCTGGTCCTCTTACTATTAAGCCAAATAAAACTCTTCAGCATGCACTGGGGAGTTTCAGTACTGCCTCTGTGAAGAGCATATCAACACTGTCCCGTCTGTCCAAATCTAAGGCAAATTTTCACTCTTTGCAGTCTTGCTCCCTTTTTTCCAAGTTCTGCCTCTCATTCTCTGAAGCTTCTCTACATTTCTTTCCTGCAGTTTATTCAGACAGATCCAAAAAGCAGGTCACTGCTGTCCTTTGTCTGTGCTTTCCTAATACCTATATTGCTGTCCTGACGTTGAGACTAATCTACTTGTAAACAGCTTGAGACAGATTTTATGTGCTTCTGAGCTTTGAAACGAGTAACGCTTCATGGTAGTTCTCAGCAAAGCAGCAGCATGGACTTGAGTTGCAATCAGAAGCTATGTGAGGTCAGAGAATATTTCAGAAAGGAGGGGGTAGGAAGTGGCATGGACTGTGTGATAACAAACACCTGATTTTAAAGACTTTACAATTAATGTTTAACCTGAAGTTGCCATTAGTCACTGAGGTTCTCAGATTCTTGGCTACTACCATGAACTGTACGTGCTAATTTTCTCTATCAAAATCCCTCAGGTTTATTTGTATGCAATAAATACTTATATTCTCAGGATTCAATGTTCATATTAAAATCCTTATTTTACCCTGTTCACTTGTCTTGACCCGGAGAGATGCAAGAACTGTAAGCTTTTTGTCTGTGGTGTCATTGAAAGTTCAGTTTAGCACTAATTTTACTGAATTTGCACCAAGTAACCGTTTTGACTACTCAAATCTGCTGTTGAATTTGGCAGGGGTGTACGGTAGTTTGGGATCTCGCCTGAACTGGGCTTTTCTAACAGGAGAATGTTTTGTTGTGCTAATGCCCATTGATCAGGCCCTGCACCTGCTGGAGCTTTTGCAGCTTTTTGAAGGTGCCACAAGGACACTGAATCATTGGCTTTTTTTTTTTTTTTCCTAGATGGTTGCTCAGCTAAAGGATCACCTTATGAGGCATCTACAGTACGTAGGAAAAAAGAAGATTGACCAAATAGTTTTGGATTACGTTGCAAACCTGGTCAGTTTGATTTTAAAAATCACTATTGTGAGCAAGCATGTATTTTTGGGGCAGAGGGTCTTGGGTATGTATTGTGTGTATATGGCATATGTTTGGTGGGAGGAGATTGTTTTTAAGAGGATTAACCCTATTTTGATGCTTAATATCATTTATATTGATAAAGGACATAATACTTAATATTAAAAATCTATTGGTCACTCAGAATACAGAAGAAACAGTTCCCTTTACAGTTTGTACAAATATGATGTGGTCCCAGAAGTGAAAATGTGTATTCATCCTGAAAGCTGAAAGAGTGGTCTTTAGATCCATTTTGTTGACTGTAGAATACATTGCTGTATGTTTTGAATAATTAAAGTACCATCAGGGGAAATACAAATTAAGAAATAAAGATTTCTCTCGAATACGTCATGAGAGTAAATCATCAGTGCTCCTACATACTGACTTTGATCGGCTTTTTTGTGAGTATAACAGGAGATGGAGTTTTGCCTGAAGAAATCCATATAAACTACAGGAAAACTTGCTTTCCAAATTCTTAATTTTCTGTCTTTCATCTTCGTGAGAGAAACTTTAAAAAGAAAAAAAGCTGTAAAAGCTGTGACTGTTGTGCATAGAAATGACTGTACCTGGTTTTGTCTGTCTCAGCCGTCTCCTTTAAGTGCAGAATGCAGAGTCCACAAGAGCTCCCATGGCAACGAGTAAATCATGTTCTTTGTCTTTGTGCTAACCCTGTCACCCAGTTCAGCAGGAACTCCCCACAGTGCGCTCTTCTAGGGATGGAAATCTCGGGTAACTTTCTTGAGGCTGCTGGTGCCTGTATCTTCTCTGAAGTCCTGTTCAAATCGGTTGTGCTGTCAATGTCACAGTGTTTTCTGAACCACTGCAGCTTCCACTGAGGTTACTGACTTTTCTGTTCAGGCCTCGCGCTGCAGCTTGACAAGCTGTTTAACTGGTAATTGGCAGTCTGTTTTCTCTAGCTTTATAGGAAGGAAAGAAAAACTGATGACTGATCAAAATAGGAACAGTACAGCACGAACCAAAGCTTTGTACCTGAAAGCAGTGCTGAAAGAAGTGGAATGTTTCTTCTCCTTTCATTTGTTTTCCGGTTATTATTTGTTCATTCTTAATATAAACTAAGATAAAAAATACGAAAACACCTGTGCAGCCTTGATCCGCAAGACTAAATTATTGTAGACTAAATCTTACAATAGAAACAAATCTCAGTGCTCCCCATCAGCAAACTTTCAGGTTTTTTTTTTTTTTAACATTAGTAAAAGCAAGAATTCCATCAACTCAATTTACAGACTTCCTGTTCTTGGAAAAACTACTGTAAACAAAGATAGTATGTCTCTAAGAACCCGTTTCTGCCCTCTGGCTGGTGCATCTTAGGCGCTGTTTGGAAATCTTTAGAAGTTATTTTGTTATTAGGCTTGGGTTTCACCTCATCCTAGCCAGAAACTCTTAAACCTTTCTATATCCGAAATGTTAGGAAGTTCTTCAGGGGAATGAATTGTTTTGCTTCTTCCAACAGTTTTCTGTAGCATCAGCAGCCTGTAGCTGAGCTGCTGAAACTGAGGAAATTGGAAGAGGCTTGAGCTTGTCTGCTTTCATAAAATACTTTTTTATTACGTTCAGGAGCAAAGGAGTGGCTGCGAATAGGGCTTTGTGGCATGCAGCCGCTGTGTAAGTCAATTGCAGCTGAAGTCAAAGTAACCAAGACACGGGAGGATTAACACTTTCTCATAAAACAACAGACCAGTGGCTGATTGCTCAGAGAGCTGTGTGCATTTGTATACA
Source organism: Chionis minor (assembly GCA_013398295.1). Taxonomy (NCBI): domain Eukaryota; kingdom Metazoa; phylum Chordata; class Aves; order Charadriiformes; family Chionidae; genus Chionis; species Chionis minor. Next base: position 1,004,268 of record VZSF01008422.1, read on the forward strand.
GAGAAGTAGCTTGGGGAAGTGTGAATGAAATGTCTCAGTGGGAATTCCCTTGTTTGCTGAGAAGGTCTGCAGAGCCCGAGTGTGCCTGGTTACCACTTCTCATGCTGCCTAGCCTGCAGTAATTGTTTGTGTGTCCATATTCTCTCTCTCTGGCAAGCTCTTTATCTTAGCTTTACTCCACACCTGTTTCTCTCCTCCTTTTCATTTCAGCAGGGCAAGGGGAGGGGGGAAATAACTTCCAGAAGCGGTATGCCATTTGCTGCCCTGACAGCAAGTGGAAGAGGAGGCGGAGTGCCTGTGGCACAAGAAAGAGACAGACCAGAACATTGAAGTTTCTCTGAAAGTCGAGGCAGTGGCTGCACCTTTTTGGCTGATGTCTGTGGCTAGCTATTGTCTGGTGTGGTCTCATCTGCAGAGGAGCAGAAGACAGGCACCATTTGGATTTGAGTTTCCTCAGAAGGAGGAGGACTGCCTCGTATCCCCTGCACAGGAGGGAATCTGGAAGACAGCAAAACAGAGGCCAGACTTACTTCCCAAGAGTTTTGTGGGATTGATTGATTAGTGCACTTTGAGGCCCAGAGATGAAAAGCGTAGGGGAAGTGTCTCAGTTCTATTACTGAGATATGGAAGTGGTTGCATGTGACAACCCTGAGGGGATGGCTAGAGGAAGTTGTTTCAGCTCTTTCGTGCGTTGTTTCTCTCTTTCAGCTGCAGAAGCTTAGGAGAAGGCCCGAGTGGGAAGAGGGCTTATGGCTTTTGTATGCTGGTAGTCTGCACTGGAGGTCAGCCTGGGAGTGCAAAGAAGCAACAATATGGGCCAAGGGATTGTTGTACTTCACTATGGACAAAAACGAAACTCTAACAGAGGAGAGGCCTTTGCTGATCTCATATTTCCTCCTTGCCAGGACTAGATTTATGATTCCTCCTGCAGACTTTTTTCAGCAAACTGAGTATTCTGCTGTCTTCAGCATCATCCAGTTTTGTCTGGGCCCTAGGGACCTTTCCTTGCCAAATGCTCAGCCACTTGGACACGCAGTTTTTGCTTTCATGGCAAACAGATCTTTGAGAATTTGATGCAAGAGTGTGAGATCAGTTGATCCCCAAGATGCATGATCTGTTAAGGTGCTGCTTGTTTTGCACAATGCCTTGGTGAGCTGGAAGCACTTACTTTAAACTTCTGGAATAAGGCAATTCAGTTACAATACAAATTTTAATCAATTTTACATTTTAAACCCCTAGGAAAAAAGAATAAATGCTGAAGTCTTAGTAGGAGTCACATGATGAGTTTTTAACATAAACTGGTGTGTGAAATGAATGAAGGCCAAGGACCTGCTGTACACAGGCTCCTAGAAACATTGTCTTTTCTTTTTTGTTTTAGCTGAATCTGGTGCATCGAATAATGAAAGAAGTTTGGAGGAGATACCAGCTTCATTCCTGCACCTTCTGCTTGTGAGCAATTCGTTTGTTGAAGTTTTCAGCCTGCCTTTTAAAATATGGGCATCATAATTTTGGTCTTCAACAATAATACTTGCTTGAACAGTGCTTACCGTACTGTGAATGTCACCGTGACTGTCATGTCATCTTTTTACCTGGTGGCTTCCTCTAAACCAATGGGAATCTTGATCCTGCAGGCAGTTTTGTGGCTGGGGTTCAAAGTTGCTGAGCTCACGGTGTTCTCAAGCTGGGTAGCGGGTGTTGAACACCCATGGAAGCCAGGTCGCTTATACCAGCACTCAGAATGTTTCACTGGTTGCGTGTTGTTACTAGGTAGTGCTGAGAGACTTGGAAATGTGCCGTAGAGGGGGAAGGAGAAAGGAGATGATGCCACAGACACATCGAGTGTCAACATTTAGATGAACGGCTAGTGCTGTTAGGTGACAGATGCCTTAGCAAGCAAGATAGCATCCCATGGCAATTTGCCCAAAACGCATGCGTTTGGCGCACTTGTAGTTCAACAAACCGACAGTATCTCCCTGAGATTGTGTGTGTCTTATGTTCCTAATATGTTACTACTTTGTTATGTGCAGTGATGAGAGAGGAAGTGCAGGAGAGTTTGCAGTGTTCCACATCATGAGTCGGATTCTGGAAGCTGCAAATGGCATGTGCATGCCTTTACCTCCTGGTAAGTCCTGTGTTTTGCTGTTTTAATTGTAAGTGAGGAGAGCGATGCTATGAATTCCTCCCAGAAGAGCACTAGTTGCAGCACATGTCAACTTAGCCGTGGCAGTATTGACATCTGGGACAGTTCCAGAGGGGAAGACCCTCCATAAACATGTGCCAGTGAAATGAAACAAAACTGAGGAGTTACTACAAATACAGGCAACAAACCAGAGGTTTAGTTCTCTGTTTTCACCTCCCAGTGAAATGTTTGGGCACAGTTTTAGCTGGAACTAGGATTTAGTCTTACTGCATTTATATATTTTTCTTATACAGCTGGAGTTTAGTGTAATGGGCTACAAGGGAAAATCCTGTCCTGGAGCAAAGAGAGTGGCTTTTCTCTTGCTGTTGCCCTGCTAATATTTTTCGGTTTTATCCAGAGAGGATTAACTCCAGCCTTGATGGAAGAGCTGATCTTGATAGCAGACGTTCATTTCCTAGAGCTCCTCATAATCACTTAGAGTCTTTTCAAAGCACTTGCTTATTTTCATTAGGGAAAGACTTCTTAGCTTCTTAATGCTTTCTGATTCTTTTTGAATCTTTCTAGTTTGTATTTCCTGATCTGTCTTAAGCCTTTGAAACTGTTTTTGCTATGAGGTTGTGCCTCAAACTTACGCTGTGTGGGTGCAGATGCTGCCACATAACGGTGTCATGGTACAAGGCCATCATCTGGCTGATGTTAAGTGAGAAACCGAAGCCTTAACATGGTCTGTGGGAATGTGTGGGTGGCAGCCACATACTGAGGGTGGCGAGGCCTCAATTTTTGATTAATTGGGAGGGAAGAGGGAGATAAAAGGAAAATTATTAGCACAGTTTGGATATAAGGCAACAGCTTGGAGATGTTTAACTGTGTATGACTATAGTGACTGTTTTGCGTCCTCTTGGCTGTCCTCTTTCTGACAGAATTGCACTTGAGAGGACTGAAAGAACAGCTAAATAAGACTACATGACTTTTGATCGAGTTATCTCCTCACCAAATAGAAACAGTCAGAAGTTAAGGAGAGTGTTGGCTTTAGCTAGAGTAATGCCAGTTTCTGATACAGACTTAGAAAAAATAATAATGTTGTTGTACCAAACAAATTTGTCTCTCCTAGGTTTTCACACTCTGCACTTGGGGCTTGGTGTTCGGTGCCTCCCTCTGCACACCCTCCTGCACTATATTGATAACGGAGTCTTGCACTTGACAGAAACGTGTGTCAGGAAATTGCTGAAAGGTACCGTGAGTTTCACAGGTTTCATTTGTTCCCAGCTGGCTAACTGGGAGGGGTGTCCTCTCAGGCGTTCAGACTCAGACAGGGGATTTACTGCCCAGAAGACTCAGTTCTTCCAGAGTGCTTTTCCAGTGAGGGCTGTAGCTGATGGAATTGCTGAGCTCAAAGGAGAAAATCAGGGCTCAGACTATATGATTGAGCCTTACATAGCAGACAGATCTGTGTTTGGGAAGAATTTGAATTTATAATCTCTCCAGGAACCTCCTAGACCATTCCCTCTCTCCTGTATTGTATTCCCAGCAGGCGTCTGGTAGGTTGAAGTCACCGACAAGTACAAGGGCTAGCAATCTTGAGACCTCTCTCAGCTGTTCATAGAATACTTCATCTGCCTCTTCATCCTGGTGGGACGGTCTGTAACAGACTCCCACCATGTGGGCCCCACCTCAAATACTGTGTTCAGTTTTGGGCCCCTCACTACAAGAGAGACATTGAAGTGCTGGAGCGTGTCCAGAGAAGGGCAACGGAGCTGGTGAGGGGTCTGGAGAACAAGTCCTGTGAGGAGCAGCTGAGGGAACTGGGGTTGTTCAGCCTGGAGAAAAGGCGGCTGAGGGGAGACCTTATCACTCTCTACAACTACCTGAAAGGAGGCTGTAGTGAGGTGGGGGTTGGTCTCTTCTCCCAAGGAACAAGCGACAGAACAAGAGGAAATGGCCTCAAGTTGCACTAGGGGAGGTTTAGGTTGGATATTAGGAAAAATTTCTTCACAGAAAGTGTTATCAAGCATTGGAACAGGCTGCCCTGGCAGGGAGGTGGTGGAATTGCCGTCCCTGGAGGTATTTAAAAGACGGGCAGACGTGGTGCTGAGGGACATGGTTTAGGGGTGGTTTTGGCAGTGTTAGGCTTATGGTTGGACTCAATGATCTTAAAGGTCTCTTGCAACCTAAATGATTCTATGATTCTATTCTATAAAATAGTGAAGTTTTGTACAAATATACAAAAAAAATTTACATAAACAATATAAACATAAATAACATTCCTATTAGCCCTTATTTAAAACTTAAATTTTTATTTGATTACATAGATGATATTTATTCAGAATGTCTTTTAAGTGAAAGTTCAGCTTGCCATTAATGATGTTGGGGCTCTTTGTCTTTTCTCTTGTAGAACTGGATGACACTGAGGAGAATGAAAAGCTGAAGTTCAGTATTGTCACGAGGCTTCCCGAGGTAACGAATAACTTTGGATGTCACTTCTTGGTTTTTGGAATCAATAGGTGATTCCTCCCTGTGCATAGGATCAAGCCAATGGAAGACTTAGCTGTGATTCCAGCAGGGCAGACATAACCTGAACCTCCACACTTTCTCCATCTGCTGCTCGTGACCTGATAACTTAAATTATAGATTTGTATGTGGGGCGTCACAGTGTCTCCAGTACCCTGCAGCAGTCAAACAGACAAGACTGACACTGTTCTGTTGGGTACTCATCTGCTTAAAGCAATAATGGTTTTATGGAGTTTAAAGATGATTTTGTGTGTTTGTGGGTTTTTTAGCATCCACAAATGCCTTTCTCACTTGTGACCTCTGCATTTGGTTTTATTTGTTTTATGAAATATGTTCAAAAGCTGTAAAATTTGGTCATACAACTCTGGCAGGGATTGAATTACAGGATCGCCCCCTCTGAAATCTCCCAGCCTCGCTCATTGGTAAGGCGACTCATTTAGCCACGTGTTGGAACTAATTTCTGATGCCCCGTTGAAAGTTCCAACAGAATGGGAGATTCGATTCCGCTTTTCCCCTTTTGTCCTTAGGGCACGCCACAGTGCTGCAGAGGAAGCACATCTCAGTGAACAGGGGAACGCCAGGGATCCCCCTCGGGGAGTCCCTTGCTGTAGAACAGGCTTCTCTCAACATAAGCTGCTTATTGTTTGCTCATTATGGGCTGTTACGTATAGTTCAAATGGCCAGAAGTGCCACTTTGGTTTTCCTGTAACAAGAGCTTCTTTGTCTGGCAGCAGTTTTGAGAAGAGTAGGGAGGGAGAACTCCACAGGACCTTCTTTGTCCTCTGTGTCTTGTTTGGGGCACGGGTTGGTGAGCTGGGGTCAGCGCGGGGGCTCTCTGGGCTGTCGGCCCCAGGCCTGGTGGGTGGGGAACACCATTCCAACCACGCTTTGGCACGAGAGGCTGAGCCGTGAGGGCTTTTAGTTAACACACAGCAGACTCAGTGCCTTATTGTATCCATTTACAGCTTTGGGAAAAAATGCAGAGAATAGTTTGTTTGCCAAAAAGGACACTTTGGGGTGACTCAGACTATTTTGAGCAGGTTACATTCACTAGATGACTTCAGTTGCATCAGAAGCAAGTATTTAATCAGCACTGAAATTGTCCAGCGTTTCCTAAATGAACTCTCAGTTCAGTAGTCTGTATTGCAATACAACTGAAGGGGGGGAGGAAGATCTGGATAGGGAAAATAGCCAAAGGTCAAGCTAATGTCATATATATATTTCAATAATGTTCATATTTGTTTGCTTATTGGTTAGGATTGGAAGCTTTGGGACATCTGGGTTTGAATCTGTCCTGCCTTTAGGAACATGAATTGATGTTATCAATTCCCAGGACAATGTCCTAAACAGCGGGATGCAAATTGTGTTCCAAATATCTCCTTGTTGGCATTCTGCTTTTGTAAGACTGAGCCTGAGAGAAGCCCTGTTCTGAGCTGAGCGGGAGCACTGAGGAATGGGGCATCTGCGTTATTCTTTGGGAGAAGAATGGATCTAAACCAAAGAGTCACTGTAAAGGATAAGTGGTCGTTTTAAGCCTTAATTCATATTTAAGTAAACATGCAAAGTGGGACACAGGTAGTGGGATGGACTGATTGATAAAACTGAGTAGTTCAGTGGGTGCTGACTTGCAAGGATTTAGTTGCTCCCCACACTTTAAGAGTGTAATCCCTCGGTTACTGGCTGTGAAAGGAAGGCTTCATGGCTGAAAATGATGCCTTAGCTTCTGTCATCAGTGTCTGAAAGCAAAGCAGTCTATGTTACAGCCCAGATTTAGTTTCTGGTTTTTTCCTCCTTTTTCCCCTCCTAAGTTTCCACTGTCCTATTTCTATGTTCTTAGGTTTTTGGGTTTTGTTTTTTCCTTGCTAGGCTCTTGGTCAAAAGCTCCGCCAGTTTTGGAACCATCCAATAAACGCTAATTTCATTGCACGGAAATATGTGAAACTTTTGCTCGAGAAGCTGGGGAACAGGCAGGTAAGGGCGCGTAGGCCGTTTTTGAAAATCTTTTGCTTGGAGAATGCTGAGATTCCTGACCTTTCCGTAGGCCACGACACACTAAAGATAACATTGAAGCTGGGCACTGTGCGACTTCGTGAAGTGACCTGAAGTGTTTGTTCTTCCTTGCAGTGTAAGAGGCCTGGCCCCGAGAGACTCTCAGTCCCCGTAGAGTTTTTGCCACTTAACTACCTGACTAACACCCTGGCAGAGATAGAGAACCAAGGTAATGTTAGTTCTGTGCTTTGGAACGTCAGTAATTGTTACTCTTCACTCGTGCTCAACGTATCCTGACTGTATTGACGTAACTGGGTTCTAAAGCTCCAGCGGTGTCTGAACATGTGGGTTTAGTTGTCTTTCTGCTGATGGGATTTGTCAGAGGGCTTCTTCACTGCGTCTCCTTTCTTTGTGTGTTGAATCCAGTTAGCAAACCTGCATTTTCCAGAAGGCGTGTAGTGAAATGCGGTTCACATACAGCGTGGTGGTGGCTGTTACTCTGTGTCCAAATCTGGGGAAGGGCTTGCTCCTTATTTATGCAGTGTGGTGGCTAAAAGGCAACTAAAGTCAGGTCTTCCGCCTCTGAAGAGGGCACCCAGAGGTACCTAACCACTAGGTTAGGAGGGGCTCTGAAGGAACGGGCATTTTTTTTTTTTTATTTCAATGCTGTTCCTTTTTTTGAAATTAAATTCAAATTGGTTAGGGCACCTGCTTCATACAGTGAACCCAAGCACCTGAAGATTTTGAATTCCACTGAAAAAGCAAGGTGCATTAATGGAAACATTATGCTTTTTAGCACTACTGGCTATGTCTGCACAAAAAAAATTAAAATAGAGTCAGGATAAGGATCTGAAGGCTAAACCAGGATTGCCTATGTGTGGTTGTCATCCCATTTAGGGAGGAAAAAGAGTTAAACCATATAGAAGCATATGAGAATGTGCCCTGGTCCACTTCATATACTAGCACAGACATAGCCACTGCGCTTAAATCTTGTTTTGGATCTCCGGTGTGGAACTAGTATGGAAATCCCTAGAGGCCTCCAGAGATGGTCAGTCATTTACTTCTATCCCACTAGCAGGAAAGCTTCTGCCATGGGTCGGCCTCTGAGTGACTCTACTGAAAGCTGGAGGTGTTTTGTGTAAATGAAAACACAGTTCCATCCATTAGCTTATCTTTCAGTGTTGTCGATTAAGATGTTTAATAGACTGCAGGACTAAGTGTACAAGAACACTTAGGATTTTGTAAATACTGACTTTCTCACAATGTTTTTCTAGGTGTGCATCTGTATGAGAAACAAGACCATGTTAATGTAAGATTTGTAGAGGAAACGGCACTCAAACACACTATGATGCTTTTGGGCCTCAAATATTCCTGAAATAACGTGCTGTTGAAGAAAGCTAACTGTGGTACTCTTACGTAAAAGTATTCACTCAGAGGTGTGCAACCACCTTTTTTGAGTGTTTGTTTTAAACTTAGATGTCATGTTGTTTTCCAAATAATCTGCAGTTCTGTGTAGCCGCCATTGCTGACAAGCTACTCAAAATATTGTTTGGTGCAACGTATTAAGGCTGAAATCACTGACTTATAGATAAAACCTAGAGAAATTCATCTGACACAAACCCAGGTTTCCAATGAAAGGTATCTGCGGTTTCAGTAACTCTGCTTTTGTTATTTCATGTTGAAGTAGTCAAATAAGTGGAACTACAGTGGGTATCAGAACACACTGTGAAAATTGGTATTAATGTCAATTGTTTTAACAAGATAAACAATCCTGAAAAGGGCAGTCCAGTGGTATTGTACAGTAACAAGAAACCAGTAACTGTTTACTCACTGAGATTAATAAAAAGATTTCTTGGTGTGTTTATGTAAAACAGGTAAGAATAATAAATGATGAATCAGTGTCTGTTTATAGGGCATCAGTAAGGATGTATTCATTCCTTCTGGTGGGCGTGTGTTGCCTTACGGTGCTTCTGCCTTTGGAGTTGGATTCTAATGTGTTCACTCTTGTCATTAGTGCAAAATGTAATCTTCGTAAAGTGCATGTGACAGGGTTTTGTTGTGTTTTTTTTAAAAGATATGTATAATACATTGTAAGTGATACAAGATAAAAGTTCTTTAGAAATTTACCTTAACAGTGCCTTGGACAGAGTTTTACTTAATTCTTTGCTTACAACTTTTAGTGTTACAGTTCAAACCTCAGCTTCAAAAAAAAATTCTGAAAGTTGTTTTTTTCCTTCATTTTCAACTTTTATTTGTATATAACTGAACCTGTGTTGTGTTGTGTTTTGGTTGTGGTTTTGTTTGGTTTTTTATTTTTAAAGTACTGAACTGTGACATTAATTTAAAATAGTAATAATGGTTTGCGATGCAGGGAAAATCTTAAATTCTTACATGTAGGACTTCAGCAGTCTTTATTGTATTTAAAAACAGTTCTATCTGCTATTAAACTAGCAGAACTTAGGGACAATTTGATAGATTTTGGAGCTTTTGAGCAGCAACCTCTGATACTCTCTCTGAGCAGTTTCCACTGATGCTGCCTGTTCCAAGCCAGTGAGATTAAAAGATCTGGTTCTCAGGAGTGACGCAGCAAGTTCATGGTCATTCCCTTGTCATTGCCTTCAGTGGAGCAGCAGTTTTCGCTTTCTCAGTAACTGCATAGAGGGAAGGAATTAAAATTTGTCTGGCAAGCCTAAACTCCCGTCCCAGACTGCAGAAAGCTGTGTTGGTGTATTTGTGTAAGTGGTGGCGATTTAGTTTGTATTATATATTAATAACAAGAGAAGATTTTCTAGCCTTTTATTTTTAATGAAACATGTTATAAAATATAATCAGATGCAATAAAACTTCACCTGGAAAAAAGTAAGCATAGTATGATGATCACTCATTTCTCTTAACATTTCAAAATACTGCACTGCGTTAGGGATACCAGGCTTTTCCTAGCCAGGAGCAGGGAATTTGTATCACCGACTGTTCAGCTCTGCTTCTGGCATTGACAACTACTTCGTTTCCAGCATGGGATCTGGCTGAGCACTAACAGACATTCCTTCAGTGCAGTGTAAATGCTGTTGACCCAAGAGATTCAGCAACTGGTAACGGCCTCTCCTTCTTTAGGTGCTGTCTGTTCAGGTGTCAATTGGCTTTATAACAGGTTTTCTGAAATGCCTCAAGTGGGAACTGGGTTGGCTGGGTTTGAAGGGAGCCAGGGCACCGTAGGGCCGCGGCAGCGGGAGGCTGTATCCATCGGCTGGGATGTAGGCGGTCGGGCGCTGTTCCGCTGTCGTGCGGACGCAGCTGGGCGCTGCAGCTTGTTCCTCTTCTGCAGCACACTGTGAACGAGACAGCTTTGGGTCACTTAGTGATTACACGCTTTGGAACTCCAGCACGCTCCCGCGCCACGGTACGGAATGGCTGACAGAGGAAACACCTCCAGTCTAGTCCTTGGCGAACCAGGAAACCCAGAGGGATAGTAATTGTTCATTGAAAGGAAGGCATGAGTTACCGACCACGCGGATGTGAGTTTGTCCTTTCAAACAGTATACAGGTTTTGTTATTTGTGAAGAAAACAGAGTAGATGAACTTACAATAAGCGGTAATAAGTGTGCACAGAACATCTCAGGAACAAGCTAATAGATGCTTCCAAACACGGCTATATTTATGCTGACAGCAGCTGTTCCTGAACACAGTTACTGCAGCGAGCTTGTACCCGCAGCACTGAAACAGTCACAGCACGAGGAGAAGTGTTAATGTCACAGAAGTTTCTTATTCTAAACCAGTTCTGTGTCACTTCAGGTTCTTGAAGTGCATACGCAGTGTATTCCTCTCCTAACTTCGTGCACCTGCCAGCTTCCCTTGGGGTGATCAACTAAAGGATTCCTATAGCAAAGCTGATCTTCCATCAGCAAGAGTTCCCCCGGTATGCACATCTCATTTTTATGCTACTTTTGGTCTCTGGGAGCTCAGGGATCGCTGATGGTCTCAACTAAGGAGACACGGTATCCAGCAGGGTGGAATTTGCAGCGCTGTTTGATGTACTGCCCTGCCTACCCTCGGTGACTTGCCCAGCAAGCTGATTTCTTGCTACTTCTGACCTAACGTTCACTGCATCTGCTACGTGGAAGATGCTAAATTTACCATTCCTGAACCCCACCCCACCTTTTGCAGTGGAATCCAGTGGAAAGCAGCACTTCGCCGGTGGCTCTCACCCATCATCTCAAAACAAGGTCACACAAATTACTGTAATAATGGAAGGTAAGTCTCCTTTCAGCGTATTCTCTCCGTAAGGTTCAATGCCCAGCCCTAAGCAGCGTGCCTGGCTCCACTTACAACTCCACAGACCCACCGCGTGCCACTTTTGGAGTTGTCTCTGTCTATACCGTCAGCTCCACTAAATCCTGGAGCTCCATGTTGTCACGGAGCAGCTACGCAGTGAGCTAGCACAGCCCTGGCAGAAAGGCAAGCTACAGCAGTGAAAAGATGGGGCTGAAGGTCTGATTGCAACAACGTATGGCAAAAACTTACTTTAGCTCTGGCTTCAGCTGCTTCCTTTTGCATCTTCTCGTTGCGTAATACTTTCAACCATTCATTTTCTGTTTCTTTAGGAGGGGGAAGGCCTTGATCTATCCTTGATGAAATGGTCCTAAAAAGTTGTTCTTTGTCTCTCACTTCCTGCTGGAGCTTAATGGTGAGCGCTTGCTTCATGGATAGCTCTGCCACAAGGGCCATCAGCTTCTGCGTTCTGTCCTTTATCTTCTTCTGCAGTTCGTTTGTCTGGAGCAAGTCACAACTACATTTTAGTTAGGGCTTCCCTTTAGACGCTTCCTGGGTAAGACACTAACCTAAGTGTTAGGTACATGGAAACAAGTCCCACTTGACTCTGTTTTAAAAAATAGTTCTGTACTTGAAAATTATTTAATGAAATGGGACGTGTGTTTCTGCACACACTCAAAGCCACAGAAATCGGCAGCATAAGAAATCACATTTACTCCAATACAAGATACAGACAAACATTTATCCTTTGCAGCCGAGTAGTGAAACTCCCATTGCCGAGGCAGGTTTTAAACCCAGATGCTTATCGACCTTGAGCACAATTAACTTTGTAATAAAAGTGTAAATAAGTCTGATCCTTGTAAGATAAGTGAGTGACAAGGTGGACACAGTGGGGCTGTGGGGTGTGAAGTTATCCTTGGCAAGGGCATGAACAGAAAAGGAATGGGGTGGGAATCCTGGAGCCTGAGTGGGGATGATTTAAACAAACAAACAAAGGCCCAACAACCAAAAACTTAAATACTCTTTTTAAAGTGACATAGATGAGTGCCAAAGCACTTGTGAATCGAACTTTTGGCATTCTGTCTTTTTTACAGTAATTTATTAGCCAGTGGCTGTAATTTCACAAAACCAAATAACAGCCATGTTATTCCTCTGTCTGTGGAAAATTAAAGATCTGTTGCTATAAGGAGGTGTTGTGATTTAAGCCATTCTGAGTGCCAAACCCAGCACCTCAGAAAGGAAATAATCAGCTCTGGCCTTGTTTTATGATAACTACATGGCATTTTTGTTCTCTCTTTTTATCTTTGTCTATGTTGGAGTAGAACTCACCTGGCTTTTCCCTATTTCTTTTTAGCCTCTACTAAGTTTCTAAGCACCTACCTGAGAAATAGCTAATTTTGATGAAAGGTACTATTTATGGTGCAGCTTGCTTTCAAAAAGAAATTACACTCATTATTTATTTAGCGGTATTACTGCTAAATTACTACTAAATGTCTGTAATAATTTCTGAAGACTAACATACGATTTGCCTGTCACTGTTTCCAGCCACTTTTGTAATTTGCAAGTGAGTCATCTTACCTCTTGCCCAGATATTATTTCGTTTCATACAGGCCAGCAAGCCGAGCGTGCAGTGCCCTTCTTACCCGTTGAGCTAAGAGCAGTGTGTCCTGTTTCCCGTTCTCTGCCGTGGCGCGGAGTCTCTCCGTCAGCCGGGAAACGTGCTCATAGAGAAGGTCGGTCTCCAGCAACTTCTCCTCCTTCTGCACCAGCTCCACCTCTAGCTGCGGGGAGAAGGAACACACGGGGTGTAGGTAAATGGCAGGGGAAGGTGCAACACGGGGTGTTCCTGTGATTGCTTTGAGAGCTGCTGAAGTAGTACTGGGGAGCAGCCACAAACAGTCACCGCGCCAGCGGTTTTCTCAAAGTTTCCACCCTCTCTGCCAAATCTCAGGCCAAAGTTGGTTCAGTTTGTTATGGTCAGTCGTACAGTTCTTCCATATCAGACCAGGTCCTTTTGGAGTGCAGGGGGTTACACCAGCATTATTGATTGGGATTTTCTTGAAAGCAATGATTTTTTTTCTAGTGATTTTGTTTGTTTGGTTGGTTGTTTTCTTTTTTTTTAATTTCTGCTTCCTCGAGTCACACCATAATGAGAAGGTTTCAGCTCTTGCTTTAAGTAATAACTTTCCCTCCTGCTGCTAAAAAGAAAAGGAAGTACAGATTCCAAAGACTGAAAAAGAAAGTACTGTGCAACTTTAAGACTTTTAAAAGGACCTTAAAAGGACTTTAAAAACATGAGGAGATTGAAAGAGAACATTTAAACTTATCTCATGACTCTGAGAAACCTGGCTTTTTAATGTGCAGGTTGGTAGCTGCAGGCTGCGGTGTAGCCTGCGTGGCTGTGCAGAACTCTCTCCTGTCAGGGGACATGGGACAGTAGAGCAAAAAGCTCAAGTAATTCAAGCCAAAGCGTTTGTGGTAAATCCTTATAAACTGGGTTTCCAAAGGAGGACTTAGGTGTGTACTGCCCCGAGCTTGCTGTTACCCTGATACCTTCACAGCCCCCTGTGAATTCCCCCCGAACACTAAATGCCGTGGGGGGAGTTTTGTGCCGCTATAAACGGGACAGACTTCTAAAAACATCTTAAGAAAATACCGTAGTTGCTCGTTCCCTCCCTTTACCTTCCCTATGTGTGCCGTAGAGGAGGTGCCATGAAACTGACTTTCGTGTTGGACCTAAGGCTTCGCTTTGAAGCCTCCCCTGGCAGTTGTGGTGGTGCTGCTTGGCCGCCTGGCTGCCTCTTCCACGGACATCTGTTCTGCGCTCCCTGTCCGGCGCAGAAGCGAAGCGGTACAGGCCAAGCCAAAGGAGGACGTTTGATTCCGTGTCATACGCAGACTCTGTTACGAGTGGCGCTGCCTCCAGCTCACAGCCCGAGCGCTGTGGTGGAACAGCTGATGGCCAGTGGCAGAAAACAACAAGTTTGTTTGTTAGCGGTTTATTATTTTGCAGTTATTTTCTTCTGCTGCCTTTTCTGTGCCTTCCCACAGTGCAGCGGGAGGGTCCGCGTTGAAGCGCCAGCGTTGGGCACGGACCAGCTCGCAGAGGGTGCTGCGGAGCCAGGTGTACTGCAGAGCTCCCCCTCGCCAGCCTCTCCTGGAAGAAGTCGAAATGTCCCACATCCAGTTTTCCTGGAAAGCGGGTGCTGAGCTGGAGTTTCCCGTTAGCCAACCAGAATTATTTTAATTCCTCTTACAGGAAGTTTATTTTAAAAATAAAAGATAGCATTTACTTTTTCTAAAAGAGGTCAAACACAGTGGGAGAGCTTGTGACGTGGTAAGTGGTGTTACCTGCTCAATCTTTTTTAGCAGCTCAGCTGGAGATGGGTCCTTCCCTCCCAAGTCTCGCTTTCTACTCCGATTCGTGGGGTCAGCAAAGATCTCCTCCATCCGTTTAATCCTGTCCTTGCACTGGGAATACTAGCAAACAAAAATGGTTATTTTTTTCAGACAAGAAGCCAAAAGCCGCTTTGTTACTACGTGACCTGAGAGGGCAGGTCTCGGCGTGTTTGATTTACATCAGGAGAACTGCGCTAAAGCAGCTGGGCTGGCTGCACTGCCAGTATCTGGGCTTGGAAGCAAGACTCCAGCCTTGCTGGGAGACATTTGGGATGCTTGGGTGGTGTAGGACTAAGCAAAATGATACTGGTAAAACACTGGGAAGCATTTCCCTATGAAACCAGAGGTGGATGTATGTCGTTCTCCTGTCCTATTGCTAATGAATGGGAATCTGAAAAACAGTAGATTGGGTTACAGAAGGTCATTCCTGTAATGCAGAAGTATAAATCTGTCTGCTAGAAGTTGAGTTCCACCTGCTCCTTTGTCCTCGGGCTACTTTTATCAGGACTACACCAAACGTTTGAGGTGGGTGGTCTTTATTCCCTACAATCTTCTGTTTGACCCACAGGACCCATTTAGGGATATAGGAAGCCTGGACGCGCCTGACAGTTTGGCTGCAAGTTAAATCTGAAAGTGCCGCTTCCCTGCTGGGCAGCGCTAAAGCGCTCATCCCCGCAGCCATCCCGATTTTCTACGCTAAAATTCCCAGGCGCGTGTCCCGAAGTGACTCAGTGGTGACACTGAGCCATGTGGTTCTCCTGGGACCCAGAGAGGCAGGTGTTCCCTGACCTTTCTGATGTCAGATGTTCCCGTGGAATAACATTTCTGAGAACACACTAGATGGACTTCCATGTTTCACATAAATACTCGCTGAAGGGGTGACTGGAACCGTGTGTTTGTGTCTGGCCTTGCAAGGCTGACAGTGGTGGGGTTTTGTGCTTTGATACGCACCTGGACGTCTGTCAGCGCGTTGTCGCTCCAGCCTTGATCTATTGGCCCTAACGTAACGTGACCCAAGTGAGTTGCTATAAATGCTAACCATTGATTGTGGGTGATGGTATTATTAAGGAAATAATAAAAGGTCACTGGCTCTTAAAGTTATGAGCAGTCAGCAAAAAGACAAAGTAAATGTTTAGATGTTGCTACCGGGATGGGGTTTGTTCTTTGGAAGGAAGTTAACAAGTCATGTTTAACTGGAAAAGGGAAAACTGACAGATCTTCTTGGGTGATTATGGAACATTACCTGAGTACTTGTCTTAAACGCTTCTTTTTCTAATAAAAGAAGTGTCATGCAGCTCTTTTTTCACACTTTGTCTGAGAGCAGGCAAAGTAAAAACTTTAAATGACTGTAATGAACAATTTTCTGGTCAAAGCATGATTTGGTTTAAAATGAAACATCATTCGGTGCACAACTAGGTACCAAAAGATTTATTTTCATTATAAACTCAGCTGAAAAAGCCTTGTTGGATGCAGTGGTACCTTAACGAGACTAGGGACAGCTCACCAAGCAAAATTTTGCAAGATTGAATAGTTAATTTAGAGAAGGACTATTGCAGCAAAATGACTGTCCAAACCAGGAAAAAAATCCATTAACATTTTAATGTTAAACTTAAGTACTAGGCTTACTTTTAAATACAATATGAATTGGGAGTGATTAGATGCAGGCTAATCCACAACTATGGAAAACAAAGCATGCTTTGAAATCACCATGCTATCTCTTGGAACTCAGATAAAGTCTTGTCCAAGGAAAACACTACAAATGAGGAGAAAAAGAAAGATGCCTGTAGTCACATCACTTAAGCAGACACATGCATCTTTCTTCTTCTCCTCATTTGTAGTGTTCTCCTTGGACAAGACTTTATCTGAGTTCCAAGAGATTCTGAGTCTTAAAGCCAAAAAAAAAAAAATTTTCTTCTTTCTTGGAGTGGACCTGATACAGAGGATAGGAAAAGGCTCTACAAGAGAAGCTTTGATGGTCATCGGTCAGGAGGAATTGTCGAAGGATGAACAGATAAGAGGGAACAGATACTTAGGTAAAGGGGTTGGTCTGAAAAAGTGGAGATCTGGTGCTTATTTTGGAAATTTCAGAGAAGGTAGGTGAGGTACACGGCACTAGAAAAGGGCAAGGGTCGTACCTATTTTTAAAAACGGGGGGGAAGGAGCTATGGAACTATAGGTAACCAGTTTCTGAAGAATAAATCTGGAACAAATCTTTACGTTTTCTTTGTATGTAGCTAGAAAAGAAAAAGGGCATGAATAACAGGTTGTGTTGAGTCATGCCAAAACAGACCAGTTTCTTACCATGGTAATTTAACAGGTGTGTGGATGAGAAATGGTAGGTATCATGCATCTTGATTTTTACATGGCTTCAATAGTGTTTCATGTAATTTTATTGTAAAAAAGCTAAGGAAAATGGGGTCTTGATGAAAATACATGGTGAGTACTACATAAGTAGAATGAGGTTAAGCTCAGAGTGACTGCAAATACTTTTGGGGGAGAAAATTCAAATTTAAAATTACCTTGGTCTGAGAAAAGATCTGAACAAAAGAGATAATATTAAATAACAAATGCAAGGTGCTACATGTAGGCAGAAAAAATTATCCATACAAATACAGAATTAAGGTCAACTGATTAGGTATTGTTTCTTTAAAAAAGAGTCTAGTTGTTACATTTACTTCCATGAACATGAATCGATATGTCACATTGCACGAAAGGCTACCATCGTACCTGGACGTATAAGCAGAAATACAACCTGCAAGATGCCTGAATGAATCCTTTCACTCTCACCCACTGATATTAGGCACTGCACATCAAGAAAAATAACGACTGTGTTGCCAAAAATAAAAGAAAGGCAAAAAAAAAAAAGAATGATCCAAGAAAGATCTGTAAGGGCTGATGGAACGAAACGGGCTTGTGTAGCCTGGCAAAGGGATGGGAGAGGAACGTGATCAACTTTCTTCCAGTAGCATGAAATGTTGCAGGAGAAAGAGAATGATCTCTTTGTCACATCCCTAGTGGACAGGATACAAAGCGATAGACTTACGTTGCAGCGAGAAATATCCAGGCTAACGGTTAAGAAAGCCTTTCCACTGTTAAGGAAGGGCTGGGATAGCTTGCTGGAGGAACTGGAGTTTCCCATTGGTGGTTTTGAAAGCACAGCTTAGCCCTCTCAGGGTGACAGGCAATTGGATGCTGGGGTAGAAGCAGGATTGCCTAGATAAACTCTTTCTCTCTCTTTCATAGCCCTGTTTTGCGATGACTGCGATGATGTTGTCTGGAGATTTTCATGGGCTTGTATTAACACCTGGATAGACGTTGATGCCAAATGCCTCAATGCAGCTGAACTTTGAGGCATGACAGTCTCATCTACGCTGTCGGGACAGCTCAGCAGGTCTACGTGTTGGGCTGATTAATGATTAATGCTAAGTATTTCTCATTGAGGCACAGAGGCAGATTAGTTTTGCTGGGTCATTTCAATCAGCGGGAACAGTCCCCTTGATGTGCAGTCCCAATGAAAAGTTACATAGTTCTATGCCCAGGGAAAACCACCTTAGAACCTCACCAGGTATTTTTTTGTGTCAGATGCAGGAAATACAGGAGTACAGGAGACCCAAGTGAAATTTCTGTTCTTCCTGAATTGGCACACAGCTCCGACCTGTGCTTTTCCCCTTCCCAGTGGGTACCACAGCCACCGAGAGAGGGGCTCAGTTTCCACAGCTATTGAATACAATGCACTCATTCAGCCATCTATTCCAAGGTATTTCTCTAACGGAATTAGATATCCCATCTCAGTACAGATGATTTAGTGATGAATGAAGCACCCACTGAGAATATGTGAGACTTAGATTCAAACAGTGTCTCCAAAAAAACTCAACAAAAATCTCAGTCAAATGTAATCAACAAATACTGAAACTTTTTCTGTTTTGTGAGACTGGATCTTGTTTTCCTTTCAGATTTCTCTCTATATATTTCCAGTATTACCAATGATGGATATCTGTTGTTGGAAAACAATTTAGCATTCAGCACTAGAAAGTTTAATTCACCTGTGGAGGGAGGGAAAAAAAAAAAGTTCTGGGGTAATGAAAAGGCTGGGAAATGCAAGGAGGAGAAAAATATTACAGGTAGGAATAAGATGGCGAAGTCTGAAAAATACCCAAGACTTAGGGAGACAGGAAGGGTAGGAAAAAGGGAAGAAAAAAGTTTAAAAGGTCCAGGTACAGGATTCAGCGTGCCTAGTTGAAATGGTCTGAACTGTGTTTCAAACGTAGGAGCCTTTTGAAGCATCCTTCTTGCGTGATTCAGTTTCCTACGCAGTCGATGGGGACAGGTAGGTGCCTTGAGAATAAAGAACTCCACGAGGAATATTGTGCTCCCGAAAGTAGGGTTATCAGCATCTCCCTCTGGAGGCAAAGACACCCAGCTCTCTCCATTAGTAGTCAAAAGGGAGCTCCCATTGCCACCTCTTCTGATTCCAGCTTGGTGTCAGGGGTTGGTTTTATATAAAACACAAGTGATTTAGGTCTGTATTCACCACGTCAAGTCAAAGTCTTCTCAAATGATCTTTGTCGTAAGATCCTTTGCACATCATAACTGAACAGGCGCCGAGTTGGATTTCAACGTGAGGCCCAATCTGTAATCCGTACAGGAATGACCATTCTGAATTTGGCAACCAGCACCAGAATTCACACTCAGGCTAATGGCTGTTATTTAAATCATGGAGATGAAGCTGAAGAATTTGAAACCTTTTTGCACTAGAGCGGGTGGCTATTGGCAGTGGGAGGAAGGGTGTTAATGCTAGAATGGCTGAGCGTAAGGAGGTGGCTGGGTTAACGGCCAGTTTGGACCATGTAATAATCAGTAACCACAGTATCTAGTTACATTTTAGAGGCTGGTAAGAGGTTATTTGCCATTGCTCACTGGAAAATCTCTAACTTGGGAACATTTATTAAGACTACTCCATGTGTAATATCACACCACTCTGTATTTTCCTACTTTTAAATTTTATGTCATTACTACAAAAAGATTTAAAGCACCTGTAACAATAACCTCCCTTTAATGGTGACTTCCGGCTTTGCAGGAGCCATCATCACAAAGGAGAAAGTTTTAGGAAGCAGAACAGAAAAATCAAAGTTTCGTGACCGACTCAGTTCACGAGAATCATCTGCATTTTTTTTACTGTATTTGACTCAGTGACTCGCAGTCTCATTCTAAATCTTACCTGAAAACATTTTTCTTTTTTTAGTCTATCATCTTTTTTCACACTCTTGTTCATCATTTAAATCTGTAATGGCACTGTAGAGTTCTTCAGGGTACAATTTGCATAAGGTATTGTGGGACACTTTCTTCTTTTAGCGGAGCATGCAGTTTCTTTAAAACACCAGAAGCAGCAGAAAAGTGCAAGCACTATTTAAGAGTGAGTCACAGCTCCCATCGATGCGAGTACAAATGGCAATGGTACACCCTCATTTATGATTTTGTGCAGGCACTTAGAGAATATGTATGGAAAAACCGACCATCTGGAGATAAGGTCAAAAGTAAATGAGCCATTTGAGAAAGCAAGGAAAGAATGTCCCAAACAATGATGAACACTGCAGTTTGTTAGTTGTTTAATGTCATGTTGTAACTAGAACTAAAACTTACACTGTTTTTGTGCAGAAGAAAATATATGTGGATTATATCATTGTAGGCAGCAGAGTTTCCAGAGTAGGCTCAGGGTCAAGTGTGAATTGAGTTATTATTTTAGAAATTTGAAGAGCTAAGTATATCTCCCACCCCTCCACCTACCCCCATCAATACAGTTTTAACACATTTTATCTGCATTCCCAATTTTTCCCCATGACTCCCATTCTCCAGCTTAGTCATGCTGACATTTCAGGCTCTGGGGTGAGTTAGCTGAGCTTAACTGTTAAAATACAGTATAATACAAACAAAAAAAGGGCTTGCTTTCCCACCCACCTGTATCTGAAGTACCACCAGATGCGCATTCAGGGCTTTCTTCGCTGGGAGTGCTTTGAACCACAATTTAATCAGTCTCTTTTTCTCAGCTACCTTCAGCTTCAGAAATCTGATCTTTTCATCCATATCTTGCATCTCAATATCTCCATTTCTACACAGCATCTCTTGCATATTTATTTTTTCATATAAAATGCACAGTTCTTCTTCTCGATCTCTGAGCAGAAGACCACTGCAATAGGCCCAAAATGAAAAGTAAAATTTAAAAAAAAATTGACTTATATTCAGTGTGTTACATTCAAGAACATAACTGGCAACCTTGAAAGACAGTAATAATCTGGGGAAATGTACAAAGGTTTCACAAACATTATTTTAATATCATGACAACATTTTAAATAGGTAACAAAATAATTGCAATGTGAAAATCAGAGGACAAACAATAGCAAAAGTTGATTTGGTCTGTCATATAATTTTAAAAGCTCTTCTGGCCTTCCACAGCGTTCATTTAAAAATTGATTAACATGATCAGGGAGCTTTACATCTGCATTTTTATACTTTATCTGTGCACAAAGCACAAACAGAGCAGGAGGCTACAAGCCCTCAAGGCATTCAGTAGCCAATCCACCATATTTTTTAATAACAGCTCTGAATAATGAACATCTTCACCAATGGAGGAAAAACCTGTGTAAGGCAAAGCAGCCCTGGCACTGCAGTGAGGCAGACTGTTCAGCGGGACGTGGTAGTGAGGCAGTGTTTTAGCTGCCCTCATTTGGAGAGTTCATACGCTGAAAAATATTGTTAATTTGTGAATGTCAAAATTAAATGCTATATTGCATCCAATTTACATGTATACCTCTCATTTTGTTGCTGAACAGCTCTCTCGTATTTTTTGTGTAGCTGCACAATTTCCTCTTCGACGTGGGTGACCTTATTGGTAAGCCTCTCAAGATCCAGACACCGTTGCGCTTCCGTTTCTTTCATCTCGTGCATGATTTGTACAATTTTGCAGCAATCACTTTTGAGACTGTCTGTAATTGCTACATTGTTTGTATTCTTCAGACGTTGTTTCTGCAATTTTCTTTAACGTAACAGAAAAGCAGGAAAGTTTTTAGCCCTTTCAATTTGAAAGCAACGTCAGCAACTAAAACCAGAGCTTCAACTAATTCCTCAAATACACAAAGGATCTTCTATGTCACTCTGCTTCACAGAAGCGTTACAAGAAGCAGAAAGACTCTCTGAGAACAGTTTCTCTCTGCAAGCTCTTTCCAGCTGGAAGAGAACTGAATTATGGCCCAAGCAAATGCTATAAATGGGGCACTGCGCTACAGCTCTTTTCTTCTTCACTGGGTGGCCCAAAAGGGTGTGAGGAATAAAGTTCAAGGGCAGAAGCATAAACTGTGATACAAAGTCTTAATGTGTAGAAATCCTGCCCTTCTATTTAAAGAGTGATATTTAAATGATTTTGCGGTTGCGATTCAAAGGTCTCCAAGTTTATTGTTTATAAAACCATGTATCACAGCATTCACACAAGAAAGAAAATTATCAGTTTCCCTGTTTGACAGATGAGAAACACACCCCCCCCACACACAATGAAAGGTTAGTGACGAGATCACATTATAGGCCCATAAAAGTGAAGAACAGTACTCATTATTTCCAGCGACCTCGCTGGCCACTAGGTCACGGTCCCTCACTTAAAATACAGATTCTTGTTGCCACACGGATCGTTCATTTGCTCGCAACGCGGAACTTAGAGCTGCTGCATTTGATTGTGGTAAGTATCACTTCTTGATCAAGTATCACTACTTTATTTGCACTGGGGAGATACTCGAGCCACAATGCAAAAGAGGTAGTGAAAGGAGAAGCGTATCTCCTGTTCAAATGCAGAACTGCAGATGAAAAATCCTGCCCCCCTTGCGGGCTCTGTCGTTGCATTGCTGAATTACTCTGCGCAAAGCAGCGAGCTTCTTTCTGGTTTGTTTTCCCCACTCTGTGTAACACTTCCCAGTTCCACAGAGCGTGATTGAATTGAATTAAACTTCTGTAAAGCAAGTTTCAGCCTGAAAGCATGACAGCATTGCAGAAATGCAACGTGATATAAATATTTTCTAAAATATTTTCTTTCTCTTAGTGGGACTGATGCTCTGTCTGTCCTCCAAATTGTGCAGGTTGCAGTTGTCAGTGGTACTATGTCTATTACCGGGATTAAAAATATTCTCCAGAGGCAAGAGCATTACTGATAATTCAGTACCTCTTGCTAGTTTTACATCTAGGTTTTCAGGGATCAAAATGCCTGTTGGAACTTTACTGGAGTACGGTCATCTACAGTAATTAATTATTTCTGCTATCTAGACAATATGTAACCATCTTAGCCTTTTTTTCTCCCACTTCTCTTTCACCAGTAATTAATAGGGAAGGCCTCCAAAATTTTAGCACAAAATGTCAGCTTGTGCATCTTGACAAAATCACTCAAATCATTGAAATTCCACTTCTTTTCTAGCTACCTCCAATGTGACGTTACAATCAAGCTACTCAGGGATTCACAATATACTTCGAGTGAATGTAAACTGAATGCATTCTATGGCTTGGTTGTGCAATTTTTTGGCAACAAACCCCAAAGTTTTGGGAAAACCAAATTATTTTTAAACTGCTCGGTTTTGGCTGTGCTGTTTTGCACAGTTAGCTGTTCAATAGCTTCCTACTTTCCCAGCTACCAGTTTCAGAGACATTGTTGTTCTGTCTGTATTGCAGAACATCACCACTAGGATGACAAAAAGATGGCAAAAAGACATCTCCACTAAGTAACAGCCTAGGAAAAAGTAGCCACGTGCACTCACTGTCCATCTCATCCTCTTTGTTGTGACTGTAACCTTTCATTTCCAGGATTGCCTGGAAATTGAAACTGTGTTTTGTTTGATCTGAAATAAACATTATCTGATAAAGTTCAACTTCAGTTTGGACCGAGAACCCCCATTTGTTCTAATTTAATAATTAGCTGCATTACTAGCTAGTGACTCAACAGTACCATGCACCAGTCTATTGTGGAATCACAGATGTACTGGACCTCTTTTTGTCTGGGATAAGCAAATGTGAGTACAACAGTGGTGTTCATGGTGAATGAGGCAGCGTGAGGATGCAGGTACTCGAGGCTCAAGAACTGTGATACAAAGGAAATGCAATGACAATTTATCCCTTCAGCGGACAGGAAAGGGAGAGAGCAGCCAGACGAACTTCAAAAATCCTTTGTGCTGAGCAGCAGTGCTCAAGTTAATTGTGAGGTGTTAACAGTGGCAAGAAATCGGAACAGATTATGCAAGGGTGTTGCTAAATGTCTTTGAAGCAGGTTTTAAAAATCAGGACAATAACTGTCAAGGATGATACAGGCACAGGTGAAGTTGGACTAGATTATCTCTTAAGATTCTTTCTAATCTTATATTTCTAAAATTGTAATCTACAGCTTACTTAAAACTTACCTTTCCTTGGTTATAATGGTATTCCTTAAATTTTCTATTTCATTTCCTAGCAATTTTATCCGGTTTTTAATTTCACTTGCTTTCTGCTGAGCAACGTGCACCAAATTTATACATTTATTCCTTTCATTTTGGATAACATCACACATTTTAGCAAATCCTTGGAGTCTGAAAAAATGACGTGTGAAAGAAATAATTATTATAATTTCATGCATACATTACTTGGATAAAAGTTTCTTTAAAAAACATTTTTTAGCTAAGGTATTTTTATTATTTTCTTACTGTTTTTGGATTTCTCTTTTCCTCTTTTTATACTCTCTTATTTCAAGATCCTTTCTTTTTATTTCTTTAATAATATTTTGGAGTTGCATCTGAAATTTGAATAGAATTCAGTGAGCACTTGAGATACATCAAAGAAATCTCTTCAAAGAAATGCCTCAGAACAGCTATTCCTCTTAGAGGAGGAAAAGATGGTGAGACAAGATTACTCTAAGAACTTATTCTAATTATAATGAACTGCTTTTACTCTAACAACATTAAAGAGCACAGTCTTTCTATGTATATTAAACTTACAACCACTGTTATTAATGTAGATAATTTGATGCTGCATCTTAAAATGCTTGGTCTCTTGTAGCTGGGGTTTTACTGTTTCTACTAATCAGTCTCTTGATTCCATCACGATATAGTTTTTTGGCATACGCACCACTAAAATAGTACCTTTTCAAATAACATTTCTTTTTTGCTCATTCCCAGCATTTAAGCAGTCACTGATGCTTGAGTAGAATGGTGCAAATTTCATTTTGTTACGGCTCCGGATCTTTTGATTTCAGTTGTGTTCAGTCCTTAACAGCCTGTGTCACGAACTCTCAGTGGCCGGGCATCTTCCCACCTCCCACTGGTATCAGGAGGAGGAGACGGGTATTAAAAAAGCTGGTGGATGTTGGGCTGCAACTCTGGGCACGTGTGTGTGTTCAGTGCTTTGTACTGGTTATTTTTTTTATCTGTTTATGAGCTGCTTTTTCTTGAAGGTGCAAAGCCTGACCCGTTTGTTTACTCTGTGATTCCAGAAGTGCTAGAAGGGTAACTTATATAATTTATCTGAATACAGACGTACATTGTGGAAGCATAAATAGCTCGTTCCTATATACAAACCCAGTAGTCAATATAAACTGTGCAACCTCACAGCACGTATATAATATTGTAATACTAGCAAACTGCAGACAGCAAACCCAATGAGTAGTCTTAGTTTCTGTGACCATAGCAAAAGTTTTCTTTCCATCTTTCTTCACGTTAACATAAAAATTTACACTTGGAAATCTGTCAGGGAAATAAAAATTGCTGCCTCTCCTTAGAATGAGTGGTGGTTCTGTTTATTTTTTAATGTCCATATGTTTGTAAAATAAACACATAGTTGTCACAATCTCAGTTGAGGCTATCTGCTTTTCTGCCTCTTTATTCCATAGGCTTGAAAGAAAAGGTCCTTTTACATACTTAGTTTCAATTGTAGCATGATACTTTAATATACTATTGCCCTGCACCATAAATTGCCAATAAAACAACACAGTATTGTGGGACAGAACTTCGAAGTTAGGCAGGAAATGAGAGTCCATAAGGTTCTCCTCACTAGTAATTTACTGTCTGCATATACTAGCTTTGACTTTAGAAGAGTCCTCCAATTATATGAGCTAATTGTTTACCTGGGTTTTCTGAACATCCCTAGATTTCTGTTCCCT
This sequence comes from Chionis minor, assembly GCA_013398295.1. NCBI lineage: Eukaryota > Metazoa > Chordata > Aves > Charadriiformes > Chionidae > Chionis > Chionis minor. The sequence continues at coordinate 1,029,722 of VZSF01008422.1, forward strand.
TTCTTCAACTTTGAGCCAAGTCAGACGTACGAGTCTGGATAACTCATCTCTGCATTTTTCCTGCTCTTTGAAAAGCCGGCCTTCTTCAGCAATACATTTTTCTAACAGGCAAGCATCCGTATCTGACATCATTTCCTAAAGAAAATTATATTCAATTCCTTATGCATCAACGCCTCTGTGTTGGCAAACCCAAAGCTGAAAATACTTTGGGTTTATGTGCAAAGTACACATGTATACAGACTACGTGGATTAAAAAAAAAAAAATATTGCTTTAAAATGCCAGCTGGAACACTATGCATGATCCTTTTAGTAACATGTCAAAATATTTTCTTATCTAGAAGCATTTCTGTTCCTCAATCTAGCCTGCCTTTCAGCTATTGCCCACTGTGCAGAATGGTTCCTTATGGGCGTATAACTTTTAAATAAATTTACTGTCAGATCCTGACACGTCCATACTACACAATGGCAGACACAGCTTTCACGTTAGGAGACCAAATGTAGACATTTAAACCAGAGCAAAGTATGCAGATGCCCAGAGGTGTTAAGAGCTTTTTGCTCTACCCAGCGTAGGGAACCCTTCGAGAGGAGGTGAATGGATGGCTTCCTGGGCTAGATTGTTAATTGACAACTGGGGCACGTTAGATACGCATCCCATACACAAATCGTGACATGTAAATACTGAACGTATATGTGTTCAAACACAAGCTGAATCCCACCTGGTAATGCTAACAAATTCAACCACAGCACAAAAAGAAAATGGATATAAGAAGGTAAGGATATATGGTCTTAAAAGAAGGTATGTGTGAAACACATTGCTTCTTATAAAGTTGTTTATACAGCAGTAAGTACTAATACTCTCATAATTGAGATATCTGCATTTCCACACTGTATATGGCTGTGCTGAGTATAGACATACATCCACAAATGACAAACCTGCGAAGATGAAAAATTATAATGTACAAATGCCAAATTGTCCTTTTTTCAACAAGACTCTGTGCCATATCCAAAGGAAATTTATACCCATCGCATTTCTAGCTGTAATGATATTCAGTAAGACTTAACCTAGAAAGCAGATTTGCTTTCTGCTTTCCAATATGTGACCTGTAACACCGAAAAATGTTTTTTTAAATATGGCAAATAACTGCTCCTTAAAACTGGATAAATACTGTCGCATGTTTTCTCACCAGAAAGCTGCAACTAGAAACTCCCGTGATTTTTTCTTCAAATAGTCCCCTTATTCTTATGATTGAAACCCAACTGTTATAGTGAAAAATATGAGAAAGCAGAACTCAGCACCTGTTCAGCTAAACTTCTCTTGGTCATTTCAATTTCCTTCTGCAGTTCGCGTCGTCTTTCTAATAATACTCCACTACTTTTAGGGATGGCTTCTGCCTACAAAAATAAACCAAGCACACTGAGTGATGCAAACAAACGATGTGAAAAATGTAAACTGCAGATAATCTACCTGAAGTAGTTATACACATTAAGAAATTATTGCATGTAAGAGAGTTCCTCATTGAGTAGAGTTCTTCAGCAACATATCCAAGTTTCCCAAATTTTTATTTTAAGACTTTAAACACTAAGCTTCACAACGCCCAGTTTAAGTATCAAATTTGTAAGAGTTATGATTTTCCTGCAACTACACCATCATTAAATAATCACAAAGAGCAACTATGCAGAGCTGTCACCTTCTAAATTTGCTGATCTTCTGAGTGAAATTCTGACCTTACTGAAGGACAAAATAGATTTACCGCTGATTTTAACAGAGTCAATATTTCACACCTGTGTAGATTTGCTATCACAGTTTTTGCTTTTAGTTATTGAAGTATGATTTTTTTCTCCTTAGGCTCTAGAAAGTCAAAACTGCTGGCACAAACAGTTTTTTTGTTTTTTTCGTGTACCTTATGGGAAAATTATTTAGCCAGTCAGATCTTAAAATGATGTACGTGAAGGAAGACACATTAGAAACTACTTTCTGACTAAAACATATCTGAACAATCCCACTACAACTACTTGCATGATATAAGGCAAAGGGTTGTATTGACCTCACAGTGACTAACTTCATTTAAAAATTCTTTACAGTTAGAAGTAAATAAGAAAGAAATACAGCAGGTTAGCTACGCAGGTATATGTTGCCTGTCCATAATTGTAAATTTGTAATTCATACGGGTGAGAAAAAAATGACACTCAATGACACACCTGGAAACTATTCTAAGATAATATACTCAACCCAGTGGTATCTTTCTCAGATTTCAACCAGATGTTAGCGTTCAAAACACTGCACCTCAATATAGATAATGTGATGTTTTGCACTTACGGTTTTCACTTCTGTGATAATATAAAATCAGAGGTTGTTTACTTGCACTAAGGGAAAGGGAAATGAGGCACAGTAAAGGTCAGCCTTTGGAGTTACTTTGGTTTCAGCTGCCAACCCTGAGACAGATTTGGTTTCACTTAGGTTTGGTAAAAGTTCAATAAAACCTAATCTAAGCAAGTTGCTTTCACTCTTGTGGAAGGAGCAAACACAGCCTTTCTGTGGAGCAGATATTAGTTACCACTTCTGCTGTGCAAAAGGCTGTAGTGGCTGTAAGGAGGCTTTTCCACATTTTCAAGATGGGATTTTAAAGATGCCACCAAGTTCTTGAATCTAAAAGTAGAAAGCTCGTGTAAACATCTTTAATCCATTAAGGACTTTTGTTCACACGACTAAACTTAGGCGCTTTTGGCTGTCGCTGCGTTGGCCTGACCGGCGAGAAGGCGTGCACGGAGAGGAACAGCAGTTCTGCCCGGGGCTGGCGATAGCCGGCGCGGCCAGTTCTCTTTCACACAGAATGTCGGCGTTTAGCAATAGCTGACCTTTCACAACTTACTGAGAAGAAAAACACATTTGAAGGAAGCATTGGCATAATTTCCGTATTCTACAAACCAGTCATTCTGCACTTAGCACGTGACTTAAAGTAAGAGAAATTTGGGAAAGCACACTGATGTACTGCCACTTCTGCAATCACATTTTTATACAAGCGATTAATTCCTGTGATTTTTTTTTTCACTTGGAATCACACCGAATAAGTATAAATCTGGCTTCTTAAGCAGTTAAACAAACTAACTACTTAAAATATTTTAACTTTTCCTAGGTGTGCTACCAAAGTCTTCTGAATTAAAACAGTCTCAAGAGAGCAAAAGCCGAGCAGACTCAAGCTTGCCACTCTCGTCTTTTGTACTCCAGTGTGGTGTTTGAACAGACCATGCTGCAGAGGAGAGGTGGTTTCACACGTGCTCTTCTAAAAGACACGACAACGGGGTCGGAGAAAACAAATAGCATGGGGAAGATGTGTTAAAACATTCACATTGCCATGGCCTGTTTGTGTTAGGTAGCATCCTGCCACTAAGATGTAAGATGTTGCAGACAATTCCACTTTTATCTCTGCTGGCATTCCCTTCCCCCAATCCCCACAATGCTGCTACTCACAAAACACATGCAAGCCTATAGTAGAGCCCAGCGTTAGTCCTGAGGGAATCCTTCCCCGCGCAGCTTCGCCTAAGCGTCTCATCCCACGTCTCTGGCCCTTCCACACAGTGGAAAGGGGTTGGGTTGGGTTGGGATCTCACCCAAGACAGTAAACTCTAACCACAGCTGCCCGTGAGTTACGGCATTTGATTTTAGCATTTTATGCTTTTGAACAACTGTGATTCTCCCTCCAGGAATATTTCTTCAATAGGAACGCAGGAAAAAAAATACCATTTCCCAGATTCTCTTAGCTGGTACTGAACAAAAACCCAGTATGAGCTGTAAGATCAAAGTCTGGAATATGAGTCAGCCCTTTAATCAATATTTCAGGAAATTAAATCTAAAACTTTTTAGTGTAGATATAGAGCTTTCCTCCCTCCTCCTAAGTGGGCTTATATTACTAGGTAATTAATACACATGTGAATTCAGGAGGAATTTCAGGGGAGACAGAAAAAACCCTGTATTATTTAATAATATTAAATATTATTGAATAAAGTTTAGAGTTGTTTAAGTAGCAAAGCTAGATATGTGTGTTTTGATATCATACAGTTATTTTTAAAAACTTTACAGTGATATAAAAAAGACATTTTTCTGCCTTGAATCACCTAGAAGGACCGAGAAAAAATTTAAGGTAAGAAACTTCAAGTTTCAATATTCACCTGACTAAGCAAGATTAATTTTATTAGACTGACTTCAATTTAGACAAAGCAAGGAGCTTGTACAGAAGAAGAGCTTAAGAAAGAGAGAATGGAAGAACCAGTGGAGAGAGGAAGAGAACACAAAAAATTTATAGGCAAAGTAAATTTTTAAGAAAGAATTGTAAGGAGAAAAGAAAGGAAAAGCTTTGAATAGACAAGCAGAATGAGACTGCCTTTTAAATACACATAGTGGAAGGCACAAATAAACCAGAAGAGAGTAAATCATTATGGGAAGAAGAATGGGTGAAATACTAATGCAGGGAGGAAAGAGGAAGGTGACATTTGAGTGGAAACTAAGACAACATAAGGAATCATTTCATGTTATTTAATAGCATACTTTATATAGTGCTAGTTTCCTGTCCCCTGGAATAATGTTAAATACATTATAAATTATTTACAGTAATGTACAAGCAACCTTTGAATTTCAAAAATATGTATCTTTTCATCATCTCGGAACCAGGGAGTACTCGGCTGTATTTTTCTGATACAAATTTCTTTGATGCCAATGGGCAAGTCACTATTTTATTTCATTCATAAATGACCACAATTCCACAATGCTTTAAAGGAAGACATAACACCACAGTGACATTATAGTTTCCCAGTTCTCCTTGACAGGATGCTCCCATCAAAAATCCATTTCTTAAGAACAGTCCAAATATATCTCAATGCAGTATTTTCATCACAGCCAGAGCACCTAGAGGTTTCTCTGTTAGTTGTAGCAACACTGTTGACCCTTTTATGTGCATAAGACTCAAAACAGTCCTCTCCCTTCCCCCTTTTAGGATCAGTCAAAGGATTTCATAAACAGATTTGTTACAAGAAAATTTCGTATACTTATGCTCAATGCATTCATACAGACCTCTAATTTGAGTCTTTTATGCTGTGACTTATCTTCGTCCAAGGAATCATAAAGCATATTCAGTTGTAACTCCATCTTTTTTAAATTTCTCAGTTCTCTATCCTTCTGTGTTTGCTTCTGAATGAGAATATCATGTTGCTTTTTTTTCTCCAAGAGACATTTATTTAAATTATTTTCCAGAGCTTCTCTATATAGATAGACACAGAATTTTAGAAACAGGTAAATTGACCAAGACATGTATGCAAACAGGCATGATCATTTTAATGGGTTCTGAGTACTGCATCATTACGGCTGAGCAACAAGATAAACTCATAAACTACTGACAAAAATTACCTGAAAAGGTAGCATTTTTAGAACGTTAATCAATGATAATATTCCTAATGAAGTCAATGAGGTCTCACAGTCTGCTCTAAATATGCTAAAAATTCCAAGGAAACTATTAGTGCTAAGAAAAAAACCCACTTTTTTAAGATGAGGGAATATTTATACGTTTGCTTCACTCAAACATTTCAGTTTGAAGTGCCACTATCCTTTAATACAAAACTTTAAAGACAAAGCATTTTTGCTGGGCATATGGCCATGATCACAACTACACATTGACCTCTGCAAAGAAGGAGTCACTTGAAGCTTGCAATCAACCTAACAGCTTCTTTCACTTTACCAAGTATACAGAAGGTCATAGTTCAAGGGAATATTAAAGAGATGAGTAACCTCGGTGAAATTCAGGAGTATGTGAGGGCAGAAATCTATGATCCTCATTTGAAAATGAAAATAATGACTTTTTTTTTCTTGCTCAATTTACTTTTTGTGGGTTACACAGAAAAAAAATATATTTTCACTGGAGAGAGAAACCTTCCTCAAGATTTCCCTTTCAGAGCAAAACCCAGTTTCACTCTCCCAGGATTTTATCAGATCCTTATGCTTTTTGATCTTCTTTTTCAAGCCAGTTCCTAGATTCCGGTAGTTTATAAAAACATTTCTGAAGTCAAAACCAAGTCTGATAATTTCTAGTGTGCACTGGTTGCAACATAGAACTTGAAAACATAAGCAATACAGCAGAAAAAAGAAATAGATCTTTGAGATCTATTATGTCTACTACTCTAACCTGTCTGATAGGACTGTTGATTCCTTCTCTCTGCTAATTTCTAGTAACTTTGTCAAGGTAATGCATTCCTGTTCTTTGCTTTCTAGCAAAATTTGTTTCCCATCCAATTCCTTCATTACATTTTCTCTTTCTTGCAAAATTTCTTCTGTCCTTTTTTCAATGGCTTTCAGGGTAGCATTCAACTCTTCTATTTGGTCATTAAGGGCTTCTTTCTGCTTCTCTGCATCCCTGTGGATATATTTTAGCAAAACCGTAGGGTTAACAGTTCCACGTGCATATTTAAATGGCAAAATGTAAGCTGCTAATTTTCGTGGACATAAGAAATAATTTCAACACCACAACTATCTACATTATATGTCTGAAAGCAGAGTACATACAGTGAAAATCCTCAAATGCCAATACAGTTCACCAATAAAACTGAAGATCACCATGGGACTAACGGAGCTTAGCACCATGACGGTATTAAAAAGACTTCTAGTAAACTGATTTCTGTCCAAATTACTAGGTACATGGGTGTGACACTTCTAAATATTATTCCCAAGGCTGGAAACTCCAGTTATTTCATTCTGTGATGCAACACAAGTAGAAAGACTCATTTAAATGCTTCACTAATAACAATCTACACAATGTATTAGGTTTTTAACATTGCTTCTCTGTAATGTTATAGGAGAAACTTCTTCTATTTATGATAGCAGAGTGGCATTAAGCAGAGTAGCGAGGAAAATGTAGAAAACCATTATACAAGTTTTAAAACTGGGAAATTTAACATAGTCAAACAATTTCTGTATTACAAATAGGGACTGCAAGCAGGAGACACAAAAACTTCACTGTAACCTCGTGCCCAAATAGGCTGCAAAAAACATCCTTCATGCGGAAGGCACTTGGATCTGTGAGAGAGCTGGCTGAAACCGCACAGTGCTAATTAGATTTCACACATACAGAAGGCAGCTTCCTGTCACGCTTCAGAGGAAAAAAAACCCAACCACACAAAAGAGAGGAAGAAAAGGCCGGCTACTGTCTTGCATTTTCTGTGCTGAAATATTAGGGACTAGAATTCACTAGAAGTGGTACAGCAGAATCAAGAGGGAATAATTATTTAGCTGAGGCTGGACTGTGAGCTCTGAAAACTGCTAGTTTCACTGAGACCACAGAGCTAAACTAATATACAGTCACCGAGGACTAGAAACTGTGAAAAAGCCTAATCTCTAGATTACACGGTAACATTATTTTCCATTAAAAATCTAAGTGGATCTGATATATAGCAACGCAGCACAGTAAGCAGGTTAAGCAATTTTTGATCAAGCTTTGTTCTAAATTCTTCTTTGTTGTAGTTAAATTCAAAATGTTTCACTGCATATACTGTATTTTTCAGTGCAGTGCATGGATTTTAAGTGGATCATAGATGCTTTTTAAAATGTTGACCCTAATTTTAATCACCAACCATACTCAGCTGTCTCTGTAACAAATGGATGAAAAGCAGTCATACATACATATTTATGTGTATAAAAAATTATTTATAAAAAGCATACATTTTTTTCCGATTCATCTTCTCAGTTTCTTTTCCAAGTTGTGCTGGAACACCAAGGATCTTAACTAGCTCATCCTAGTGACAAAACAAAGTTTAGATTGATAGCCTCAAAATCTGGTGAGATTATCATAAAAGTAATGTTCTCCTAAAACTGCTGTGAAAATGGGTGAGAAACGTATTTTCGAATTACTTGAGCTTGTCCCAGGGAATTGCAGCTGCTAGTTTTGAAACTAAACACTATGATATTTACTATTTCATTATGTCTGCAAGATAAAAATTATGCTTGAATATTATTAATAAATCTGATTATGTTATCTATACCATGGAAAGGCAAGCGGCAAAGACCTGGGTATGTTTTTTAATTCTCAGCATAAATCTGTATTAACTTGGATCTAAGCAAATGTTAGAGTGGCCTACAATAACACAACATAGCAAGCATGTCATTACAGAAACTACTTTTTTAATCAAAACTATGACTATTATTATTTCCTAAAGGAGTAATAATGGATATGGCACAGCAGCACATTTCACACTTGTTGAAAAATGATGTAATATATGAGGTAATGCCATCTAATGAATTTGGAATGACAAACAATATCCAGAAGAGTCACCATTTCCTTGGACAAATGCATGTACCCATATACATGCACATGCACACACACACAAAGATATTCATACAGAAAATTAATTTTGTGTTACTTTTAAATTAGCCTGCTTCTCCAGAAGCTTTTCCACTTCTTTCTTGTCTGTTAACATCAGCTTTTGCTTGGATGAAACATTTTCCTTTATTGCATTAATTTCTGCCTTCCTTTGGATTACTTCTTTGCAGAGGTCATCACAATTTTCTTTCAACTGTTTAATTTTCTTGTCCGCTTCCTTTAAAAATTAAGTAAAAGATCAGATAATGTTTACTTTCCCTTTTACACTGTGCAGGCAGGCTTGTGATACGACACAATCATTAACACTGAATGATGATAACATTTTTTACAACAGGTATAAAACATCATTTTTTACCAGCTGTGTGTTTCCTTTATCAATAACCAGCAGAATTTTATTTCCAACAAAGCCACAACTATCCATCACAATTTATGACTGCAAATGTGTTCTCCATACTCACATCCTAGAACTGAAAATCTGCAGCTATCTTTACATGCAGTATCCATTTGCTGAATACGGTAAAAAAAAATCTTGAGTAAAGAAAAGCCAGATCTTTGCAGAATCAGTTATTCATTGCTTGCCCTAGAGTTATCAAACCTGAATGATATAGTATAGCCTCTCCTATAAAATCTACCTCTTGATTTTTCTATGTATTCCAGAGCTCTAGAGCTACACGCTGTAAAACATTTTCATTGATGTTTTTATGTTAGATGGCAGAACATAAACCATGGCTTCTCTTATGTTTCATACTTACCTTTTGTTTTGGAATTCTTTCATATTCATTCTCCAGAAGCCTTTTTTCTTCTTGCAAACTACAGGAAGATCAAAACAGAGCTAATATGTTAGTCATATGCCAAACAATACAAAGTATAGAAGCCTATTCTGTGTTAGTCTAAAACATACGGTGAATTATCATCAGGGACAATCGATAGATGTCCAGATTTAAAGGCAGGTTGCTGACTGGTAACTGGAAGTCCTGAAAGACTGGTCCTACATACGCAGGTTTTTTTCTACAGTGCACGTCTAAACTTTTGAACCTGATTCTTCTTAGTCTTACCACCTCCTGCAGGGATGCATTTATGCCTCATTCACCCATATCTAGCAGAGTATAACAGGTCAGAAGCCACCCTACACCCACAGTTCCTCCCAACCTCAGAAAACAACATTTAAATGTGGAACTGAGGCAAAAGGAAAGAGTGGATGGGTTATAAATGTCTACAAAGACACCACACATCAAAGAAAGTGCAGTTGCTAGTGAGAAACTTTCTTCTTCCTCGGAGCGATTGCTCACGCACACATTCACACTGTAAACAACCGTAAGTGAAGCGCCTCAAATCTGAGGAGGCTTCTGTGAAAAAAAATCCTAAAAAGTGACAGGGAATGTTGACTAAGTTGATGAGGTATAGTAGAAAACTAAACTGAATAGCCATGGTGATCTTAAACTATATCCAAAATTACGTTGCAATTTAATTTCAGGCAACAATAGAGACAGATGCTGAAGGAGGACAGAAGGAAGAAAGGAAAAAATAGAAAAGCTCCTAGATCTTCTGGGTATATTTTCAGTAATGTTGCCCTGAGAAAGATGAAGGAGTGACTACAGAAGTGAAGCTGAACCAACAAGCTTGTCAGGTTTACAGTAGGGAGCTGCTTGGTGGCAGATAGGTAAATACCGACAAATATAAGAATCAGCCCTAGTGAAGAAATATGTCAATACATCCCCAGTGCGTGCACAGAAGAATTCTGCACCTATAGGAGGTAAACAGGCTACAGCAGTCTGCCTGCTGTCACAACCAAACTGAGCTTAGTAAGTCCCTGTGCTATTGATTGGGAACAAGGAGGCAGGTTCTTGCAACGTAATTAGTACTTATGATGACGTTGCTGAGTCTCGGGCTATAAAGCTAGGGAAGAGGTGAAACAACTGAATCGTCTGCCCCAGGTATAGCAAAGAATCAACTTCAGCACTTAAATTTGTGTTTGTAGCTCCAGCTGGAGGATGGGCTGGTCAGGCCTCCTTGAGAGTCAGGGCAGTCTGTTAGAATAAATAACTCTTTAGCTTTCACAAAATAGCTGTGTCAGAGCTATAAACAAGTCTTTACAGCTATAAACAAGCTATAAAGCAAGGGAGTCATGGGGCAGCCCCACCTACCCAAAGCAGCTACTACAGTTGCCTCTGAATGTGGTTGATGAAGAAGAGAGGTAGCTGATGAGTATTTCCTTTTTCTCTGAAACATTTCAGCAGCAGCCTAAGACTTTGCGGGGTGGTAGTTCAGGTTTCAGGAGATGGTGGTCATGGGGAGAGGGATCAGTCTCCTAGTTGCCAGCTTCATGGAGGATCCTCCCTGGAATCTTGAGCTCAATTCTTTATCAGTGTTGATTTAAGGTTCCTCCCCTCGCAATAAATTGTTTCTTACATTTTGGTCCTCCAACAAAAGGAGCGAAGCTTACACCTGGAAGCCTCAGGGAACATCTTTCCAGTCAAGGAAAGAAAACGGTCAGAAAAGAGAACTGGTTGGTGGTGTTGCAATCTAAAAAAAAATAAATCATGAAGAACAAGCTCTGACTCAGATGAAGAGCAAAGAGAACATAAAGGCACAGAATAGATGTTGATTTACAGCATGTATGTATATTTGTACGGGCAGACTACAAGTATGCCTCTAGAGGGACTGGTAAGTCTAAAACGTAATTTGAATGTCAGAGTGTTTGAACACCCACAGTGTGAATGAGTTTGCAAAACAAATATTTCAAAGGAAAAAGGTGAATTTAGATCAGTATTCCATAAATAGTGATAAAATGAATTACAAAAAAAAAAGTCTTATTGCAAAATCTATTAGAGCTTAAGAAATTGCACACAGGAGTGAAGAAAGACACAGGAGTATTTTGCAGTACAAGCAAGTAGAAGGAAACGCCATAAGGCAATGTGTTCCTTTCTGCAATGGGGCTCAGGAACTACTCCTTTTATGTGCCACCGTTTCAAGTCAATAAAGGAGAGCACAGGGATCAAACTGCATTGAAAACCCAGCCACTTGGATTCTGCGACAGCATCCTCGGTATGCTCCTGCATGCTGTGCCCGCAAGCTACAGCTGAGTATACTGTGTTGGAATGCCAGGCGGGGCAAACACAATGTTTTCACTCAACAACAGGTTGCCTAAGTGTATAAGTAAGTTAATAAGGACAATTCATACTCCCAACACATTTTGGCAGGATTCCTAGTTGGACTCCTTGGGACTGGCATAATCATACTAATTACAATGAATGTCCACTCTGAACAAACACCCGTAACTGTTTGACTGCCACAAAAACTGATTAAATAAGTCCTGTGCAAAGTGATTAAAGAGGTACTGCAGCGCTCAGCATCAGTCCGTGCTGTGCCCTCCTTAACATCATGCCAGACGATCAAAAGAGCAATCCCAAAATTCAGGAGGGAGAGCAAAGTTGACACTATTTTTTCTTTTGCCACATTCCTCACTCATGAGGACAGATTCCTGTGGAGCCATTCCAGTTTCACAACAAAGACTCTTCAATCCAGCAAAAGTAGAACGATTTGAACACCTCATTTTCTGTGACATAAACAAAGGCGACACTGAAGGGCAAGCGCCGAGTTAAGTTACCTTAAGATCTGGCGGACCAACTACTTCCACATAAAGAACAGTGAAGGTGTGAAAAGAAAAAGGGAGTAAAAAAAAAGAAGTTAAATCTCTCCCTCTTGAGCAATGAGTTCAGTCCAGCTGCCCGTATCCAAAAGTCAAACAGGTACCCCTGTGCTAACATCCCCAGGCTTCCTTACTGTCAGGGATAAAACCAGGAACCGCCAAAAAGAAGGTCATCTTACATCCCAGATACCTGTGTTAGGAAGAGATAAATTTATGGTTGAAGATAACGTATTTCTCTCTGTTGACTTTAAAGGGAGACCAGGATGACTAACTCAGATTAAGAAATCAAGTAAGATTCTTCAAAACTGTAAGTTTTAATCTCCAATTTAATAGCTATATTAAATCAGAGATTTAAAACAGAAGCTTAATGTAAGGTAAGCAGAGAAAATCTGGTCTCTCCATTTAGCATTTGAATCTTGAAATCTGTGATATATGGACATCAGCTTCATGACTGACTATAAAATACTTAGATATCAGTCACAACAGCAAATAAAATAGTTGCAAGTGGCATTTAGAATTCCCATTGTTTTATAGCCCCTCTTTGATGAGTGTATTTTTCAACAGCATGTGGTTTCTATTATTATCATTATTATGCCTAGAACAACATACATCATGAAAAGAAGATGAAACTCTTCAGTTTAAGCATTAATGTTTGCAAATGTTTCTCACATATTGCTTTGCTTATTTTCATGAAGCTTAATAGCAGTACTGTACTTGAAAAGCCATCATGGATGCAGATGCAATGAGTTAAAAAAAATGCAGTTGGAAAATTGGACCATTAACGAAAATGCATTCCAGACTTTTCCCTGAGAGATGTCTACAGCTGCAAACTGACACAGAAATAAAAAAATTAAGTCAGAGAGATTAAGAAATGTAGCGGTAGTTGTCAACAGAGGTCCATTTCAGTTCCTCAGCTCACAAAATAGACAGAACGTTGTTATTATTATGAAACCCATCACGCAATAAAGTGAACTCCTTCAGCTACTCTGACACATAGATGGGATTGCTGAGGATTCCACAGAAGGTGCTCAGCACCTCACAAGTAAAATCTAGTGACCACAAGTAGAAGATATCTGAGCTGACAAGCTGCCAGAATGAGGTTCCTGTAGGGCTCTTAGCTGTAATTAGTACCGGAGAATGCAGTCACAAGACCAGTTGATAACAACTTCAACTGTAACTCATTTTATTTTACTTATGACCTGTAATTCTTTACTAGAAAAACTATGGACAAAAGCTTAACTTTTCAGTTTTTAATTACTGAGTGACTAATCCTGAAATAATTACAAGCATTGAAATAATTTTCCATATTTGCAATGCTTCTACAAGGACAAACTGAGTTTTGCAATCCTGACTTGCATGCAATAGCATGCAGTACTTCAGTGAATGGCCATTTTGCTACCTGCACAAATGACCGTGAGGGATGCAGATTGGACCTAGGCTTTAAAATAAAATTGTTTTCAAGAATCAGGTACCTTTAACTTCACAAACTCTTGTCATAGATACTTTCATTACAAATTAATTGCTTGCTTTTAAACGTATATTTTAGATGATAAATTAGTTTAGACAATGAATTTATTATTTCTCAATAATAAAATATTGTTGATACTATCACATCACAAAGAAAAGCAGATATTCTTTATTTTGTCTCACAAACCAGGACTCTAAGCCTCACATGGACATTAAAACGAAAAGTTTCCTGAAGCTAGAACAAATCCTTGCTGATCATATTGATGCCATCCTTGTTCTTGTGCTAACCTGATTTTTTGGTCTCTATTCTTATTTACTGAGGCTTGTTCAGTCCCAGTTCGTGCTGGTTTTGGCTGGGGTAGAATTAATTTTCTTCACAGTAGCTAGAATGGGGCTATGTTTTGGATTTGTGCTGGAAGCAGTGTGGATAATACAAGGATGTTTTCGTTATTGCCGAGCAGTGCTTACACAGAACCAGGGCCTTTCTGCTCCTCTCACCACCCCACCAGCGAGCAGGCTGGGGGTGCACGAGAAGTTGGGAGGGGACACAGCGGGGACAGCTGACCTCAACTGACCAAAGGGATATTCCAGACCATATGACGTCGTGCTCAACATATAAAGCTGGGGGAAGAAGAAGGAAGGGGGGATGATAGGAGTGATGGCGTTTGTTTTCCCAAGCAACCGTTACATGTGATGGAGTCCTGCTTTCCTGGAGATGGCTGAACACCTGCCCGACGATGGGAAGCAGTGAATTAATTCCTTGTTTGGCTTTGCTTGCGCGCACAGCTTTTGCTGTACTTATTAAATTCAATTTATTTATCTCAACCCACGAGTTTTCTCACTTTTACTCTTCTGATTCTCTCCCCCATCCCACTGGGGGGGCTGGGAGGGGATGTGAGCAAGCAGCTGCATGGTGCTTAAGTTGCTGGCTGGGGTCAAAACCACAACAGTTATATGAAGAATCTTCATGGCTCTGCATGCAATTGCACCAGAGCTGAACTGGGATCACTGTTTTTCCTGTTACTTTATTACACTTGCCTAATAGATTTTGAGAGGAAGAACGCTCCTTGAGTCAGCTCTGACTTTGGGGTAGTGGCCCAAATTTTATAACCTCAGAAAAATCCTTCCAGCTGGTGCTCCCCTCCTGTGCTAAGCAGGCAGGCAGACAGCCCAGCCAGGAACCCAGTACGGCAGAACAGGAACACGCACTGGAAGAGGAGGCAGGTTGGAAGAGGAGGCAGGTGCTCACAGTGCAGGTACATCACACCCGAGCTGTCACCATCAGGGTGACCTCCCCGGCAGCTGAAGTGCACCAGAGCTGCTTCTGAATACCTCATGTAGCTATTCAAGCTAGGAAAAAAATTACCAATTTTGTGATTTTAATGTACTCTTGGAATGTTGGATACTCATTGGAACAATAAAGAATTAAAACAGAAGATGAAATATCACCATCAGCCATTGAAAAAGGCATCTGATCTAGAAAAAAAAATTGTTTACAGAGGCAAGCAAATAGGAAATGAAATATGAAAAAGAGAACACAGGATACTAAGGGACCTTGAGACAAAAAATAATTTTGCTAATGTCATGGCATATCTATACGACTCTCCAACAGAAAAAGTTTACTTTTGTCGGATTTGAATCTGAGCGCCAAAAGGGTGCTAAGTGACCTTAGCTATCAGAGAACGTGAATTGAGGTGGGAAGTAAAGGTAGCAGAGACTAGAGATGCCTCAGAGAAAGAAAGGCTTACAGAACTAGGGAAGCCGAAGATCTGCAGAGGCTCTCTCTCACTTCCAGCTCAGCAGTATTTCCGAGTAGACAAGGTCCAAGACTTCTAATAAAAGGATAAAGCAATAGACAAGAGACACAGATATTCCCCTCCATGTCCCCAGCCTGCTATATGTAAGGAGGTAAATAAGCAATGAGTTTGTTTTCAGACTAAACAGCCATTAGTCATAATTCCCAAAGAGAAATCTACTTATAAGTGCCAAGCACAGCTGGGACTGTATTAACACAGTTGGACAACAAGGGAAACTGTGCTCCAGAGAGATCAAGGGCCAAGAAAGGTTGGACCGTGAGTTTTTATCCTTCTGAGAAATGAAGGAAACCAGGCAGTCACCTAACGGCAAACCGACACTATCTTTGGCGCAGCTCCCCCTTCGTCTGTGACACTGCCCATGCACACAGATCTTTCAGAAGACATCACTTCGTTATTTGTATAAACCCATCAGGCATACAGATCTTCATTTTACATCAGTGTTACTATTAGAGCACACGCTACTCATGACTCCATCCTGGACTTCCACAGGCACCAAACGCATCCCTTCTTTACAAACGTGTATTCACAGCCAACATCCGTTTTTCTTCATAGCTCATTTCCCCACTGTTATTCACTCATCTCTTCCCCACATAGATATGTATTCTACCAGTCCTTTTTATTCTACTCTACTCCAACATAATCTCTCTCATTTCTGGAAAGCAGTAAACAAATCCACACATGATCAAGGCACATCCTCCTTACTCCACACCCACAACACACATAAGACCCCATGCTACCACCAGGCATGAAACAGATTCTAAACAAGGCACAATTCAATAATCTGTAGCTCTTCAGTTTAGAAAGTTGACAAACTGGGGGCGGGGGTGGTACAATAGAGATCTATCAAACCGTTCTGCAGCAGTGAAGAGGAAGAGAGGATCAGATGTTCACTGTCTCATCCAGTACAAGAACTACAGAACATGAATCGAGATGGTAGGAGCCAAGTTCAAAAAAGATAAGAGGTGGGCAGTTCTTGTGTAGTTAATCCGTGGAACTTGTTGCTCAGGGTGTTGCGATGCCAAGAAGTTTATATAGTTGAGAAAGAGACAGGAGAAGTTCAAGAAGCAGAGATCAACTGAGGATGCCTAAATAGAGAGGAATTTGGCTCATGAAATCCCTGTATCGCAAATGGCTGGGGCTGCACATTTGGTCACCGCTGGATACTGTGGCATATGGACCTCTGGCAGAGTGTACAGCTGGTTTTGATCTCATGCAATATGTAAGATCAAACAGAGGAAGTTTCTTATTAAAGCGAAAGAACATTTTTCACAGTATGACTGACCTAAAAAGTGTATTTTAAATCTGCAAAGCAGGACATTTAATTCATATATAAGAATTAATGCAGTAAATGTGCAGTAATTGAAACAATACCTAAACTGCGTTTTGTGTAGAACAGAAATCTCCTTTTCAGTAGAGGTAGAAAACAGAGTATAAGTAAATATCCCCTAAACATATAAAACCCGATCATTTTTTTTGGAAAAGAGATGCAAAATCAGTGAAAACTCTTCATAAGACATGAGGTCAAATGGGTAAAAAGCATGATATTTTGAAGAGCTCATTTCTGGACTGCTTGGAAATTGCAATAAATTCTGTATTTAATAATTATTTCAGGAAACTTCATGTTGCTTAGTTATCTCATAGCAAATAATTTTTTCCAGATGCTTTCCATGTTTCTTTATTTCTCCCACTCCCAATTTGCTTCTTTCTCAAGTTTCTTTCTCTCTTAGAGCAAACATTTGGCTCTAAAAAAAAAAAATCAAGAAAGAACTGCCAGAAAAATCTGTTCTATGCAGCCTGTACAGTGCCCCTGCTCTCCTTGCAGAAAAATAGTTTCAACTGCTGAGCTGCTGACATTATTTATTTGTATTTATATACACCAACTATACTACAGCTGGATTGAAGAAAGGTAAAAATAGCAAGCACCCCACAAAATGAAAATATGAGTTCATTTCCATAGGTACCTATTTTTAAAAATGCAATAATACTGTTTGTAATTTTACTACAAAAGCTTCAAGTATAACACACTAATATATGCAGATAATTAAAATATATACAATATCAAGCTTTTTCTGGACTTTTTTCCTTTTATAGAAATGTCAAGTATTCACTTCTTTCACAGCAAATTTCTCAGTTTTCCAACATGAGAATATACAAGTAGTTCTCCTCCTTTAAATACCTGAATAGAAAAACTTGAATAAACTGTGCTTCTGATGTTAAAAATAGCATTGGTTCTATTTATGACATTGTTTCCATAAAATCCCAGTCACTGGGTCTCTGAGACATTTTAACAATTTGTATTAAAGGTGTCATAGACTAGAATTGTTCCTGTTAATTTTGCCTACCCAAACATTAATCATACAATGTAGTAAATTTTTAAAAATATTTCAAAGGACACAGTAGCAGATTCTAAATTTAAAACAATCTACAAGTATTACACCAGGGTAATTTTATTCATCACTGAAAAGTTGCTGTTACTAGGGAAAGTTTGTGGCAATTTGTTTAAGAGCAGCCATCAAGAAATGCGTCCATGTAAGATGGAGAGAAGATTGAATTACATTCTATGTTATTATCTTTCTAGATAAGTTATGACAAAATTGTCAGCACTTGACCACTATCACCTACCATTCCATCTTGAACTGAATTTCGTACTCTCTTTCTTTAATAGCATTGTATTCATTTTGACAACTAAGAAGTTGTTTCCTTATTTGGGAAACTTCACTGGAGGATTCTTCAGGGAACTGTTCTGCTTTTTCCAGGTCATGTTGCTGTTGTTCCAGTTCTACACTAAGACGTTTGGCTTCCTGCAACAGATGGATCTCAGATTCCTGTAAACTACATTAAATACAAAAATTTAGAACTAGGCAATGACAAGCATAAGCTTTGTATTTATACTTCTTTACCTACCTATAATATTTAATTCAACGTTTTCAAGATGAGATGGGATTAAGTCCTGAATAATCTGATCTGACCTGCTATTGGATCCTGCTTTGAACAGGTGGTTGGACCGCAGACCTGAGGTCTGTTCAAACCCAAATTATCCTACAATGCCATTAGAGCAGTGAAATCTGATGCGAGGGGTTTTTTCTGGATACCTAGACTTGGAGTGGGATTCATCTCATCTAATTTTAACCAGATGAAAGATGATTAGTTAGTCTGATTTATTTGCCTAGCAGCTCCTACAACCAGGAATCCAGACAAGGAATACGTTTTATCCTAAGAAGTGCCGAAGGCTAGATCTGAATCAGTGTGGGGACCAATAACCGGGAAGGATTCAGCAGGACAAAGTCTGGGCTAGACAACACCTTTCAGTTCTCAGTAAGTGCCAGGACACCCACCCAATGCTGCACTGCACGCTGCTATTGCCGTAGTGTTACGAGTATCTGAAGTAACTCGTCTGATGATACACAAGCTGCAAACACATTTGTGGACATCTGTGGAAGCTTATTATACAGCTTGTAGACATGATCAGTTATCTAATCTGACTTCTATTACCAAAATCTAGCCTCACAGAAACAACAAACTGTAATACTCTGTCTATGTTAGGAGATGAGTATTCCTAATATACTTGGGAACCTATGTGGTGATAGCTGAATACCAGATCTTAAAGGCTCTTAGTAAAATACATTGATTATTGTGGAAAAGTCTTAAATGGAACTATAGTATGAAAATTCATATGCAATGCATGACATTTAAACCTTTTCTTTATGCTACAGAAATCATTATGCACGCCTTCTCAATATTACTACATCATAACTTTTGTATAATGGTATACTAAAATTAGTCACAAATGATGTGGAAGAATAAAGAACTCTATCACTTGCCTTTTATTAATTAAATATATAAAGAAATTTAATACTTTTTAAAACAAAGGAATTTAGAATCTCCCATATTGAGAAACTCTATACATAAATTTTATCTCAAAGATGACATTTACGGCTTAGCAACAAAAGCAAAAGTACGTATCACACTGAAGAATAGAGTTGAGATGGTAACTGTAAAAACACAAAATATACAACTGACTATACTGCATAAACATAGCTGAAATAATACAGGAGAAAAAGTTTTGTTTTCTGTAACATTTGTACTTAGATAACCACTTCCTTTTTTAAACCAGAAAATAAGAAAACCACAGACTTCAACAGGAAACAAGTGTGCCTTTATCACGAACAAATATCTTCATGTGTCATGTATTTATATTGTAACTTTGTAAGGGAAAAATAAATTGACTTATCGACACAAGCTCCTAGACAATATTTAGATCTTTAAGTCAAATAAAATGTATGCTGTTTTAGGAGAAAATATAATTGGTTGCAGTAATACACATTAATTTCAAATATAATTCTTACATAAAACATAAGTTTTACATAAAATCATATAAAAACATAAATTCTTCCATAAACCCAAAGTTCTTAGTATTGATTTTTTCAAGATAATACAAAGATAAAAATAGAAACAAGAACTGAGTGTTGAATCTAGACCAGATCTTGCTCTTTTCATGTGACCAGCTCTTTTTTCATGTGAAGATTTAACTTTAATTGAGGACAACAAAGAAATAACTGAACATCTACACAATGTACATATCTAGAATCACATGAGTGCAAAAGTAGGCTTGACAAGTCTGATGTGGCAGATTTTGAATTTGTGACATGATGAATAATTTAATATAGGCTTAAGAAGATGAGATTCTCAAACTGCCAATGAACTATCATTATTACCCGACTTTCCTACAGCTTGATGTATCAGAATACTCATATTAGGCTCCTAATTTGAGATAATACAAAGTGAAAAACTGGAAATTAAAAAGTGGTATTGATTCTGTGAATGGTTCATTGGAAGAAAAGAGTATGCACGCCCACACTGAACCTACCATCAGGACTCTCTTTATAGCCAACGGAGAAAACCAGACACTTGCAGATGTCTGTATAAGGAGGAAGTGTGTGGTCCCTATTTTTTTCTATTGACTGTTAAGAGACTCTAAGTACCTAGTTCAGATGTCCGTGTCTACTGACGTTAATATATAGGCAAGTGAATCCCACTTTTGATGGTCTGAAAAGTCCTTAAAATATACTGGAGATCACAATTTGTGTTAATTTATTTCCCTTGCTTTCCTTTAGCAGTGACAGAAATTTATCTGTGACAGTTAGTACTCATTCACGTGTTGGCATTTTGCTTTGACACAACTACACCTAAATAAAGAACGTGACAGGATTCTCTCCGATCAACTTTCTTACAGAAGTACAGCAATATCGTACTCCTGTGAGAAACAGGGAAAGAATGAGAGATGTGATCTACCATCTAACATTTTCAGGCTTTTGTGTTTATGGTAATTTTATGTGTGACAGAAATATGTCCTGTTTTCACTCAGGACATATTCCACTTACTATACATACAAAGGAATTGTACATAAAAGAATGTTCTATATGAAAGAATGCTATATAAATATATAAAATAATGTATGTAGTAATATGCTTGTATTTTTTCCAACCAAAGACTGGTTTCAAACTAACACTGGCTAAAAGTTGATTAAATTCAGCCACTACTGGATTTCTACTTCAGCTCAGCGAACATCAGTGTGGTAGCAGCCTTTTCAATCAACATATCCAACATCCACCTAATACATTGAGTTCTGAGCATTAAGAAAAAGCTTCTTGCATTTTCTAGGGAGTTGAACTGGTTTAGGAGTGCTGGTTTTAATTTTGCTTCCCAAAAATATTTGCTATGCAGTAATCTGAATAAAGTCAGATGACTTTTTACAGAGTCATGGCAATATTCTAACTCCACATTTTATTAAGATGAAACTGGAAGAATCGTCTAACCTCAAGAAAAACTGTGTTTTCAGGATTTTGGGAACCCCTTTTCAAATTACTTCACATAACTTAGCACTTACCACTACTCAGATCGCCAGGAGGCCAGGAGCAAAACCCACGTAAGACGGTATGACTTGTATTAGTTTCACAATCCTTAAATTAGGCCTTAGCTTCATTGACAGAACAGCCCTGGTTTTCTTATGAGCAGAATTGCCAT
This sequence comes from Chionis minor, assembly GCA_013398295.1. NCBI lineage: Eukaryota > Metazoa > Chordata > Aves > Charadriiformes > Chionidae > Chionis > Chionis minor. The sequence continues at coordinate 1,051,036 of VZSF01008422.1, forward strand.
ACAGGTTTTGATGTCAACTGTCAGGAAAATTGGGCTAAAATATTCTTCATGGTGGATATAATGATACATGTTACAGAAATATAACAGGAGTATCATGATGCTGATTTTACTGATGATTATGGGTATCAGATTATCTATACCATAGATAATATCAAAATTATTAGTCACAAATACTAATGTAGTATTGCAGTATTTGCAATAGGACTGCTCCTATGTGTGACACACGGTTCACCTAGTACAACTGTACTATCTCATCTCTTTTTCGCCCTGCATTTTCTTTTCCTTCCACTGACACATGCCCTGCTCAAACCTGGCATTAGGCTGTGACCATGATCTCTTCTCTTCTCTCTCCTCCAGCATGTATTGGCGCAGGGTGGACTCACAACTGCTACACCCAATTTCAAAGTTTCATTTATGCTTTGAAGCTTAAGGTTCTAACCTTGTAAATTTATTAGCAGTCCTGTCTAATGTGACTGTCAATATTCTCTGAGGGTAAAATTCACACTGATTTAGATGTGACAGAGTCTCATTTTCCTTCCTAGAAATGAGTCTTTAGCTCCTTCAGTTGCTTTCTGTGATGTTAGCTCAGCAGGTAAGAGTCTTTTCATATGTTGCAATTCTGGCTACATGATCTACAAATACATCTTTATTTTAAACTTGCATATTGTCTTTTGCAGTTTGTCCTTCCGTCCAATGCCATTATTATTATGTTTATATTAAAACCAAAAATGTTCCAACAAGTATTTAAATAACCCAAATTACCTTGAAACTTCCTATTAAATAATGCGGGTCTTCAGCCTTGTGTTCTTGCTTCCTTGGTATGAACAATCACTGTCAGGAAGCCTTAAATGATAATTAGGCTTCAGCTTCAGCAGAAAATTACTCTAAATAAGTAATGCTTTGGCTACTTAAACAAAAGTCTAAAAAAGGAATACTGTACCTTATCACAGTCTTATGCAGCAGGGTATACTTTGCTTTCAGCTCAGCTACTCTGGTGCCTGTGATTTTTCCAGCAGAAAGTAGCTATGGAAGGGAAACAGACAGTTATGAAACCTCCTGAGCACTAATATTTTCATTCTGCTGCAACTTTTTATAACTACAATTGGCAACCTTTTAGTTTATACAGTCTTTTGTAACATACCAAATCAAATACATCACCAAATCAAATACACAGATGAAAAAATGCTTATTTACATAATAATTCAAAACATAAATATAAGAATATAAAGAATGTGTCTGTCACAACTGCAGTGCTACCTGCACCACCATTTCTTCTCTGATTTTCTGTCTGTATTAATATTTCATTATAACTCTGTCTTGACTTTGAACTCGGGCGCTAAGACACTTGTTTTCCAGATTGCTTAACTGGTTCAGTTTTGGTATATACCAGCTGGCCCGAGCAGGTGAAACTGAAGCTTCAAGTCCAGTTTGTGCTGAAGTGTTGTGTCCCCAGGCAATATGGTTGCAAAAAAGAGGAGCTGGGCTCAAGCTACATCATCCCCAGGCCACAAAACTCATTGCCTTATGTGGCTCTGCAGGCTTTCAGCAAACACCACCAGCAAACTACTCCACGCATTTAATATTAAATAAAAAACCCTCTGTGTGTGATGCAGCGTAGCCATCTCTTAGGTGATTCCTCAGGTGTCTTGAGGGTTGTAATTTGGGTCAGTGAGCCAGTTCTTCTTAACTGAAACAGGAAATAGGACTAGGAGCCAAATTTTGCCACTGGGAAATATCAAAGCAGCAATGCGATATTATTTCCTGGGATATTTCTTTAGAAAACCTTTTCTTCCCCTCTTTTGGTTACAGACAAGGAGAACCAGGTTCATATCCAGGAAAAAATCTAAAGTGATGTGGGTCTATAAAAATCCACAGCTAGCCTTTTGGGGCAGCAAGTCAAATCTGCAACTTTTATGGGAACCTGCCAAGAAATATGGTTGTGCTGATCTCCTGAGATAAGAAAGAAAATTACTACAGCACCAGGAAAATCCCAGAAGTCATACTTCAACCCTTATGTTTGACAAGGCCTCCAGGGAAAGACCTTTTTCTAAGCTGAACTAAGGTCCATTTAAGAGATTCATACATGGGCTATTCTGTAGAGGCCCTTTTCTTGGCCAGGAGAAACTGTCCAGAACCAGTCCTATGGTCAAGAAGCAGAACCCAAGTGAATATGCCAAAGGAAGTACACAGTTTGTTGACAGTTCTTTGATTTATGTATTTTTTTAAGATCTGCTGCAAAATATTTCATGGTAGCAATGACAATCTTTGCTGTCTGCAGCCCTGAGAAAAGGAAAGCAGATCTGTCTTTCATTTGTTTGCATGAGATTGAAGATAAGCAGCTCTCAAATATTTATTTTGGCATCCTCTATGATCCAAAGATACTGTTCTCTCAAGTTCACAATACTAACTAGCTCTTCTGTGAGAAAGAAACTATTTCCCTACCTCAACCCATTTATTTCTTAGCCTCATATGTAAGTATAGCTGTCCTCACTATCGTCCTTTCTCCATGCTCCTCTGATCTACACCTGTGAGTTCCAGTTACTTACTGCCTAGCTTCCCACTGCAGACCTAGGTCATATTTGACAATGTTTCTGCAGAAATAAATGTACATGTCCTTGAAGGCTATGTCTTCTGCTTTACATCCATAAGCTTCTTACATATTTTACACTTCATTTCTCAGTTCAGTTCACAGCTAAGAGGTCTATTCCAATAAGGCGGGTTCTATACAATGTGAAGACACATAGCTTTGAGGACTACATAAGACAAATTGTACGGATACCATAACCACCATGTCAAAGCAGGTGAGATGGCTTTGAAAAGTATCATCACCAGATAGTTTCCATTACCGCAACTTTATTTGGAGAGCCATCAGAGAGTCAGTGCTGGGCTACCCCAATTCCAGGATTTGTTATTAAAGCCCAGCACACTGTTTTCTCCAAGATTCTTGGGAAGACAGAGGGGAAGGAAAGGAAAGGGGCAACAGCTCGAGGGGAAGAAATAGTTGTGGAAGAAGGGAGGAAAAGCATGAGGCTACCGTAGAAAATTGTATTATTTGTGGTCATAAAACCAGATGAGGGATGAGGCCCCTGATACACAAAATTAGGGACAGGACTGCAATGGCAGTAGGTACTCACTTGGACCTGGAACTATGGTTGTGCACAGTCAGCAGAGGACGAGTAACAGCTTGTTGCAAAAGATATTGAAAATGTGTAGGGATCACCTTCTTTTAGAGCCACTACTCAGTGGACAGCGGACAGTATAGAGACCGTCTTGTTTGCCAGCAGGTAGGCTGAGAGTTAAACAGTTTTTCAGTTTAAACAGTTGGGATGACTTTGATTCCTACTAATATCTAGAATGGAATTAGAGACAAGAAAGTAGATTGATCCTTCCGTCTTCTGAAAAGGTTATTCACAGTCTTGAAGCAAACTGCCTCTTGTGGCCATAGACATCCTTCAATTCAAAGGCTGATTAGTAACAAATTAGTAACTACTATAAGAATTTTTCCTGTATAGTTTCTCCATATTTTATGCTTTATTCCATTGCACGGAAACAAGCACATTTGGCCTTCTTGGCTTGTAATCACATACCTTGCCTATCCCCTATCTGTGGAGACATGCATCTGCCTCTGACTTTCCATTCCAGATCATCTCCTCACGTACTTTTTATATATTTTGTTTACAAGGACGAACATTTTATGGCGGAGGACAATATTAGCTACTAAGTTTCTCTTATCCATCAAAATAGCATTTGGAAAACTGTAATCTAAGGGCAACAATCCAGAGCAAATCTTTACTCATGAGGACAATTTTTCATTTATATAAACTGACTTAAATAGGGATACTTGCAAGACTGAGCATTATACTGGGCATTATTTCCTTAACTAATACATACAACCATCAAATCAACCATACAGCCTTCAAATCAAAACATATAGTAATTCTCCTTTTGCTTTTTTCATTTACCTACATTTGGCTTTAGAAAAAGCTGTTGGAATCAGAAAGGAAATCATGCCCCTGATTTTATGTGTCTGTGTTTACAATGAATTTTGTCTTGAATGGCAGATAGGATCTAACGGGCATTCTAGGTCTATTAACACTTAAAAAAAAGTATCCGGTATAGTTAGTGCAATTATCAACAGTAAAAAATAAATTAGACTAATTTAGCTGAAATTTAAGGCTCTGAACTGCTTAGCCAATATATAAGAAATACATTGTAGGCAATGCGTTGAGTCCTAATATGCTCTTACCTGCCTGTTAATTTAGCGTAAATAGTCCTCCTTCCACAAACTCACAGACTCACTCTATTCTGAAACCAGGGAAATGGGTAATATTCCTAATACAACCTATAACACGCTACAGTGTATTATAATAACTATTCCTAAATCAGAAGACTTACACTGGTGTAAACAGTGAAACGTCAACCAGGAACATTAAACCCATATATTGGATTTCTGGATACCAGTTGCCTCTCTAAACCATAGGTTTGCCTCTTTAAACCACATTTGGCTCTCAGACTAAACAGAGAAGTATATAAACATTCTTATAGCTAGATTCCATAATTGAAAACATTCATACAGCTTTATTACTCGAGTTCAGTATTAGATTTCTTTTTTTAAATATCACAAGCTAAATTTGAACTGGAATTCATAAATATTTCTTTTTACCTCTGTTTTTCAATGTTCACAATAGATGAGTCACATTTTCCTTTGAGATTCTGTCTAACTTGAATTAGGTTCATCTTTGTCTTTACTATCGTAAAAGGCATGTTTTAACACAGTATAGGTAACAAATTAATTCTTCAATTGCACTAGAGACAAAGGTTAACAATTTTATTCCTCTGGCGCTAGATGATGGGCATAGATATTGTTCTTTCCTAGCCATGTCATGGTAAAAATTACAGGCTACTAACATATGTTAAGTACACAAATACCTATAAATCCTGAATACATGCACATTTTATTTCATTAACCTGCACCTACAGACAGTTTCTAAAGGTCCTACTCCATTTCATTTGATCAGTAAGAACTGAGACACGTAATCTGCATCAGTAGAGTAAATGGAGAATATCTCAGCTGTGTAATGAAAATCTGGATCTGACATTGATCAGATTATCTTAATTTTGTAGAAATGTTTGTGATTAACAGATTAACAGTGATTAAATAAAATTTATACTATGTTCATAGCATACAGAGAGCATCATATAAGTGCATCATAAGTATAAAGGTCTGTAGATTCCTATTAAGTCTAGTGTCAAGAGTCTTGCAAAGATTACTCAAAAAAAGCCCCCCAAAAACCAAACCCAAATCTCAAAATGGCCCATCTTGGACACGTAACACAAGACTCCACTGGTTACTTTGAAGTACTCTAATTCCTAATAATTGCAACATGTAAATTCAATATAAGAAACAGACAATATTCCTAACTTGTTTTATGAGTCTGCTATAGACCACCCAACTAGGATGAAGAGACAGAGGAAATATTCTATAAGCAGCTGGGAGAAGTCTCACAATTGCTAGCCCTTGTTCTCATGGGGGACTTCAGTTTACCAGATGTCTGCTGGGAATACAATATAGCAGAGAGGGAACACTACAGGAGGTTCCTGGAATGTGTGGAAGATAACTTCCTGATACAGCCGGTGATGGAGCCAACTAGGGAGTGTGCCCTGATGGACCTGTTGTTTGTAAACAGAGAACAAGTTGTGGGTGATGTTAGATGTGTGTGATGGTTAGATGTGTGTTAGATGTGGGTGATGTTAGATGTGTGTGATGGTTAGAGTCCATCTTGGCCACAACAAACATGAAATCATAGAAAAGTGGGAGGTCAGCAGAACTGCCACCTTGGACTTCTGGAGGGCAGACTTTGCCCTGCTTAGGAGACTGGTTGACAGAGTCCCTTGGGAGGCAGTCCTGAAAGGCAGAAGAGTCCAGGAAGGCTGGACCTTCTTCAAGAAGGAAATCCTAAAGGCTTAGGAGCAGGCAGTCCCTGTGTGCTGAAAGACGAGCCACCGGAGAAGACCAGCCTGGCTGAACAGAGACCTTTGGCTGGAACTCAGGGCAAAAAAGAGGGTTTATGACCTTTGGAAGAAGAGGCAGGCAACTCAGGAGAACTACATGGATGTCATGAGGTTATGCAGGGAGAAAATTAGAGGGGCCAAAGCCCAACTAGAACTTAATCTTGCTATTGCAGTTAAAGACAATAAAAAATGTTTCTATAAATACATTAGTAACAAAAGGAGGCCTAAGGAGAATCTCCATTCTTTATTGGATGCAGGAGGCAACAGTGACAAAGGATGAGGAGAAGGCTGAGATACTTAATGCCTTCTTGCCTCAGTCTTTAACAGTAAGACTAATTGTTCTTGGGGTACACAGCCCCCTGAGCTAGAAGACAGGGACAGGGAGCAGAATGAAGCCCCTATAATCCAAGGGGAAATGGTGAGTGATCTGCTACACCATTTAGACATACACAAGTCTATGGGGCTGGATGGGATCCACTCAATGGTACTGAGGGAGCTGGTGGAAGTGCTCACCAACTTTCCATCATTTATCATTATGGCTAAGTGGGGAGATCCTCATTGACTGGAGATCAGCAAATGTGATGCTCACCTACAAAAAGGGCTGGAAGGAGGATGCGGGGAGCTACAGGCCTGTTGGTCTAACCTCAGTACCAGCGAAGGTTATGGAGCAGATCATCCTGAGTGCCATCACTCGGCTCATACAGGACAACCAGGTGATCAGGCCCAGTCAGCATGGACTCATGAAAGGCAGGTCCTGCTTGACTAAGCTGATCTCCTTCTATGACAAGGTGACACACTTATTGGACAAGGGAAAGGTTGTAAATGTTGTCTATGTGGTCTTCAGTAAAGCTTTTGACACCATTTCCCACAGCATTCTCCTGGAGAAACTGGCTGCTCATGGCTTGGACAGGCATATACTTTGCTGGGTAAAATACCAACTGGATGGCTGGGCCCAACGAGTAGTGGTGAATGGAGTTAAATCCAGTTGGTGGCTGGTCACAAGTGGTGGTCCCCATGGCTCGGTATTGGCGGTCAGTTCCCTTTAATAGCTTTATCAATGATCTGGACGAGGGGATCGAGTGGACCCGCAGTAAGTTTGCAGACACCAAGTTGGGCAGGAGTGTTGATCTGCTTGAGGGTAAGGAGGCCCTACAGAGGGATCTGAACAGGCTGGAAAGCTGCCTGGTGGAAAAGGACCTGGGGGTCCTGGTGGACAGTCGGCTGAACATGAGCCAGCAGCATGCCCAGGTGGCCAAGAAGGCCAGCGGCATCCTGGCCTGTATCAGGAATAGCATGGCCAGCAGGAGTAGGGAAGTGATCGTCCCCCTGTACTCAGCACTGATGGGGTCCCACCTTGAATACTGTGTTCAGTTTTGGGCCCCTCACTACAAGAGAGACATTGAGGTGCTGGAGCGTGTCCAGAGAAGAGCAACGGAGCTGGTGAGGGGTCTGGAGCACAAGTCCTGTGAGGAGCAGCTGAGGGAACTGGGGTTGTTCAGCCTGGAGAAAAGGAGGCTGAGGGGAGACCTTATCACTCTCCTTATCGCTCTCTACAACTACCTGAAAGGAGGTCGTAGCGATGTAGGGGTTGGTCTCTTCTCCCAAGTAACAAGCGATAGGACAAGAGGAAATGGCTTCAAGTTGTGCCAGGGGAGGATCAGATTGGATATTGGGAAAAATTTCTTCACAGAAAGGGTTATTAAGCATTGGAACAGGCTGCCCAGGGAAGTCGTTGAGTCACCATCCCTGGAAGTACTTGAAAGATGTATAGATATGGTGCTTAGGGAAATGGCTTAGTGGTGGACTTGACAGTGTTAGGTTTATGGTTGTACTCAACCATCTTAAGTGTCTTTTCCATCCTAAATGATTCTATGACTGGTAAAAACACTCAAATTTAAGCAACATATGTTTGAATAAGCTCTGGGTTAACTCAAAAAACAGTATACTTCATCAGCAGTGACTGTAACAAGTATCAGAGCTTCCAGATTTCCACCTTAGGGAAGTAAGCTTGCAAGTTAGTTCAAAAAATGTCACCGTTCAAGAACACACAAACAAAACAACTTATGATAAAATAGCCAATAGTATTTACATATGTACATACAACACAAAACCATAACATTTCTAAATGAATGTTTGTCATAATTTTCTGCTAGTCTTTTGGATCTGTATTAGCCATATTTCTATAAAAAAAGCTCTGTACAGAGCAATATCCCAAGTTTAAAAAGAAGTTGCATTTCACTCCTCCCCCTTCTCTCCAGGCTGCACTCACAGTTCATTTTATTGTTTGTAAGCTCTCACATTGCTGGGGTAAGTAAAATGGTGGTTGTCCTTAGTTTGACTAATTATGTTGCTACACAGAAAAGGAAAAGAATGAGCGAGAAGATGGAGTAGTGAGGGGGAAAAAAAGCTTGTGAATGGCAACTGAGGACATCTTCTTTTTTCAGTCCTGTGTTAAACATAATGCCCTGGAAAGAACTGAGATCATTTTGTTACAGTGGTGATCTCAAATCTGGAGCTTGGAATATAGTTGGGTAAATAGGAAATATTCTTAAACTGTCGAGTCTTCCAGTTCCTTCCCACGTCAGTTGTAATTAACTGTATTATGCTTTTCTCAGCTTTTCTTTCTCTTTATGCAATGAACTGGGACCCCATGCATTTTTACACATATCCAAAATTGATAGATCATCTGAATAAACTAAAATAAATTTTCCTTATCTAAATGGAGAATTATTGGAAAGCTGAATGAAAATTTGGCTGCTAACAGATGGTTACTTGGCAACTTTTTGCTTTCTTTTCCCCTGTATTCCCATAAATGTAATTACATAAAAAGCATGGAACTATGTATCTTATTACTGGATTTACTTGTATCTTTCCCTTTTAATTTAAATTTTCTGTTATGTTTATTTTATCCTATTAAGTTACCCTTTCTTTCACTTTACACTCATCTTTAACTGATTAACACGAGTCTAATTTCTAACTTTGTTAGGTTTTTTCATGTTACCTTGCTATCTGGAGCTTGGCTATTCTACCAGAAAAACAAAATGTAACAAAACAAATCCAAAGCCAAATTCCAAAAAAAATTTGTTTCCTTCAGTCAGTGAATAGTCCAATGAAATAATAGTACTGGATATTGCTATTCTATGACAAAACCGTGGAAGAAGATTTTGCTGAAAAGGGGAAAGAGAAGGGCATATCCTTCATATTTTTCTGGCAAGAAAAGGTGGATTTTCTGCCTCTGGGCAGGAACCTTTGAAATATATAAATCCATGAGAAAATCAGTAGACTTATGCTCAGATAGCTGTTCTGTACACCTGCATAACTTTTCTCTATATCCACATCAGTAATAAGTTCATATTTGCTTGCTACTAACAGCTCACCATCAGGGTTCTCTTCAAAATGTCTTGAAGAAAATTCCAGGAAAAGTGAGCTCAATCTGAGGTTACACACGATCTTTGCAGGATCTGAGGGAGCACTTGTATATTGTTCCAGCTTGATTTCAGGTCTACTAGCCCCTGGACACGGGACTACAGTAACTTTTCTGAGGCTGGAAGGTGGATGTAGATGAGACGTTGGTAAGAAAGCTATGTCAGAATATGAACGAGAATTAAAACCACGGAAGGGAGAGGACCCACCTGATAAATAAGCTACGCTTCCACGTGAGCAAACTAATAAAATCTGGCCCTGACTACATCAACACCTCTTCACCCCCACATTAAGTGCAGTAGACTTTTACATTCTCCATTTTAACAGATTATATTCTATCCTTTCTGATAGTCAGCTCACAGCAATACACCAAGGAACTCATCTGGAATTTCAAAACAAGCTTTCTGTAACTCAAATACCACATAAATAAAAACTCTAAGAACTTTGATGTTCCCCATTTTGAATTTCAAGGCTTTTTAAGCTTATTTTGGGACTACCCATAAATGAATAAAACTAAGCCAAATTTTAAACCTAAAAAAATGATGCAATCTGAATGCTGGTCTAAATTCTTGCACTATTTTGATAAAAAGCATCAAGAAAAGCATGAAGATAAATATAGCCACCACCAAGAAAATACTGATTAACATCGATTACTCATAATCATCATGGAAGTTAAACATGTGAAGGCTTCCTAGGAAAGACTTAATTTCAACAGTTCCTAGAATCCCTGCATTTTGGAGAAATGATGGAGCTAACACATGTTTCTAATTAAGTTTGCAGATACTGCAAAATAAGTAAAATGTATTCTAAGATTGAATAGAATAATGACACTTCCCATCTCTCCATTCTAAGCTGTAGGTTTTGTAATTATAACAAGACATTCTGACTACACTTACTGTTATTTTAACACAGAATAATCCAACATTTTATGTTAATTTTGTTTATTTCAAACATCTGAAAGGTCTCATCAAACAACTCTTTTGCCTCGTAATAGGCAACAACAGAAGAATATCAAGGGATTTTATAGTTTGTATATACTCAGGATTTCAGGATAGTATTAGCCACTTGGCAGATGACTTTTCTGGCCAGTCTGCTATGTGAGGTTTGAAATTTTCTCTCTGTGTTGTTTATTTGAAGAGCTTTTCTTACCTCTTTTGGATGTATTTAAATGTTTAAACATTCAGGGAAGAAAAAGGATAAATGCTAAGTGTTGAACAGAAAGCTCTGTATCCTGTGTCAAAACCCTCATTGAGGCCACACTGTTTGGACACTTATCACACAGCTTAAGTGTTTTTTAGCCTGCGGAGAAGGCAACACCATCTCCCGTTGACTTTTCAAGGGTTATGTCTACATTGCAGGGGGGCAATGGGTGCAAGCATGCTGAACCCATGCTATGACTCTTGCATTTCTATTCATATTGCTGGCTATCAGTCTCCATAGAATCAGTTTCATCCTTTAGAAGAGGCGAACTAGGGATATCTACTGGTGTTTGGCTTGCCTGTGCCTGATACCTCCAAATTAGCTAGACAAAAGCTTGGACCCATGACAATGCACTAAGGGAACTGAAGCTTCCTCCTCGAGTTCAGTCCATTGCTCAGATCAAGTTCATAACTGAGCTTGCGCTTGTGCCAGGGCAGTGCAGAAGGGAGCTCAGCTTGAACTTCAGTATGAACTATGTAGACATCACTGTCTACACAGAAATCAAAATAAGGAGTATCTGCTCCAGGTTCTTACCATCACCATCAACCAGAACTGAGAGCATTATGCTAACAATAAAATGAAGAAAAATGCCATGTACTAACTTGGCTTCTAAATGGCTAAATATAGCAGTTTACATTGTTCTCAATTTCTGAGAATTTCTATGACTTATCATAACTTCTGAAGACAACGTCCTGGATACGTCAAGATGGGGCACTCAGAAATGAACAGTTTAAAACCTATAAAAGTGGTATTTTTAACCTGTGTAGCAATGGATTTATCTTGGGGGTGAAAAAAAAACCCAAATGCTCTAAAAACTACTAGTCCTTATGCCTGAGAATTCAATGGTTGTAAGGACTTCTGTGACAATTTAATCTGATTTCCCAAACAATACACAGGACGGTTTTTACCTTCTTCACCCCTTTTGCCACAGGGTTTGAAGTATGCTCTTCAATATCACAAGATGAGACAATATCTTAGAACACAAAACCCATTACTGGAATCAGCCAGTGAGAAAAATCCCACTGACTTTGGAATAGGGATTAGTCCTAGGTCAGTTAGAGCTAGAACCACTTAACTCTGAAGCTATTGGCAAATAAATTAATGTAATTATTTCATGGATTGCTGGATTAAAAAAATCAACTCTAATTGTTCCAATTAACCTTTCCAAGCTTTTAAAATTCAATTTTGGAAAATGGTTAAAGACTAAAATAAATTAGACCAGGTCTATTTACCAAATAGCCTTACTTTTTACAGCAATGAGATTTGGTCCAGTTTTGGAAAACACAGTGAAAATTTTCCTCAACATCTATAATGAAATCTGTTCCCTTTCAGCTAAGCTAGGATTTCTCCCTCAAATATTCTTTTGCAACACAAAGTCAACATCAAAGTCTTTTCATATCAGACCACATTAGAAAACAGTTTTTGGGTAGAGGAAATAGTATAACAGGCCATTTTGCCATATAGGGTAGGTTTTTTCCACATAAACTCAAGGTCATTTGTAAAGGTTAAATGGCAAGGAATGAAAGCAATTACTTCAATCTTTTTATTTTGTTTGTATTTTCTGAACTGTGAAGAGCCCCTATGTACTAAAAATAAAGTAATTCTTTGCATCTTACAGAATGTTTTGTTTACATCATTTTTATTACAACATATAGTAAAGCAAAAAATAAACTTAATGTAATACAAGAGACGAGTAGAATCAGAAAGATTGAGGCTGGACGGGACCTCTGGATACCACCTAATCCAACCTCCTGCTCAAAGCAGAGCTAGCTTCGAAGTTAGACCAGGTTACCTCAGGGCCCTGTTCTGTCAAATTTTGAGAATGCAGTGACTGAATAAGGATGCAGTGGCTGAATAAATATTGCACCAGTTATAATGTCTGTGTTCTGCCAATGTACCAGCATCTCTCTACTTTTTACCCAAAAAGAAGATATTGACTTGTCCTGAAGTACATCAAGTCTAAACATCGGCTATCTTACTTTATCTCACTTGCATATTTTTTCCAAACCATGCAGTTAAAGACTGGAATGTATTGCCTTGAGACTCTAGGAAGCATAAGGAAGACAAAAAGAGATACCAGAATAGAGGATGTGCCAGTGTATTTAAGATTCTGACTCTTAATAATCAAATTTAACTCATTAAATTATTTCAGCCTGCTTTCCAGCAATTATAAGAAACAAGAATCCTCAGCAAGGCTCTTGCTTGACTTTGACAATAGAGGGAGTCAAGGCTGGCTAACGAGCTCAGACTACGCACCAGATGTTTAGCTGACCTAAGCTCTGGTTTTAATGCAAAGTGTTGCATCACTATTTATATATGCCCAGTAAATATCATCATTACATTTTTTTATTCTGTAATTTACATCCCTCCTTTTTCAATATGCCTCAAATATTCATAGTCATAGAAGACTAACACTTCTAAAATCATCTGAATTTCTCTACGCAACAATATTTCATGCTTTAGCACATATTTCAAAGTATTTTAAGACAAGAAGATAAAAATCACCGAAGTAATACTTTAAATATTTAGTTACACCATAAATTGTAGTCATCTGTATTTCAATGCAATTCTGCTTTCCCTTTTGTAGATTGGGAAACATTTAAAGTACAGACAAGAATAGCTACACTGCAGATATTTAGGGAAGAATATGCCTTGTTTAAGTAAACACTCATTATTCCAGAGAAAGGTTACGATGGTAGAAGGTAAAGAAAAACGTGGTATGATTTTTAAATTAATGCTGTCATTAGAGTTAAAAATTAAGGTAGAATCCGACTCATCTGTAAGTACGTAAACACTGACAGGCAGTAGATTTTGTAGGATAAGTACGGGAAGTCTCCAGGAAAAGCCTATTTACTAGTCTTTCAAGTAGAAAAAGGTTTTTCACTGAGTTTTCTCAACATTTACTTGAAGTGACAGCCAACCATACCTGAACCCATGAGGCTATTGGTTGCACAAATGCACTCAAACATTTCAAACTACCCTTCTATTCTCTTCTCATGTTTGCGATGAGCAAAATTATAAAAAAATAACAAGTATGTTTGTATAATATCACATTTATATGTAAATGTGCTTTCCCTCAAAAGTTATAATTTTTACAGGAAAAAAAATCACCTTTCTAAGCCATTTCTATTTGGAAGCTAAAATAGTTTAAAAATTTTTTTTAAAAATTATTTTTTTTATTTCACAAAGTGCTTCACAAATTATTTTGCCCTCTTTCCTCTTCCAATAAAACTGTAAATGTAAGCAATAAGAGGACAGCACGCACTTTTATAATATAGCATATAATTATTTCACAAAGTGAAAGCATAAGGTTTATGGTTGCTTGCTGCACTGGTTCCACATACAACAAGCTAGTAACTCAGAAGACAAAAGTCAAATACTAAAAAACAACGTCTGAGAAATTATTAATATCTACTCACTTTATTTTGATATGGAGTCTTTTCTATTGATACACTACTGAAAGGCTCATAGTCTACTACGGAGTATTTCACATATAAAAGCTATATGCAGATGATGCTTACATAAACAAGATAAAACTGAGAGTGGAGCAAAAGTAAAGGGATACACGACAAACATTAATATACCTACTTATGGTAGATCTAGCACTGTATTGCCTAACACAGAATTTCTACAATTTTACTTTTTTAAGTAAGCTGGATCAGCCAGGCACCCTTTAATGAAAAATAAACTGCTGAAAAGCTTTCTAAAACTAACAAATAACAACTAGGAAAAATAACGTCATGAATTCTTTCCCAAGGCATCATTCATAACAGTAGCTTTGTTCCCCAGTTCATGGCAAAAAGGAGCCCCTACATGGAAAATATCAAAATCAGACACCATCAAAGTGATAGAAAGGGTGAGAAAATACTGCATCTGGTGGCCAATTGCGTCTCACATGGCTCGGTAAAAGCAGGGATAAGAGACTGGGAAGACAGGCATTTCAGGAAAGGAGAGATCTTTCCTGCTATCACCTGGCCATGAATTTCAAAGGAGGATCCTGAGTATCCAGTACTGTTTCCACCAGTTGGTTTTAGTGGAGCAGGGTTTGGAGGAATCAAAAAGGAATTTTGAAAAGACATACCAGGGAGAGGCTTTTGTATTTGGTACGTCATCATTCTTATGAGTGCATTTTGGTTTATTTTCTCTGTGTGCTTGGCCAACTGCAGGGTCTTCTGCGGCTATAGTAACATTCAGCAGTAAGTTCTAGATTTTGGGCAGGCAGATTGTCAGATGTCGCCAGAGAAACACAATTAATAGGAACTTAGTTTCACGGGTCTCTTTCTTCACAAATACGGTCCTCGCCTTAACAGGAGGATTGATACTCTTTGACCACTTGAATTTCATAATACATGTTACATTTACAATTGCTTGTATAAATATGTTATCTACTACTTA
The DNA here is from genome assembly GCA_013398295.1 of Chionis minor. NCBI lineage: Eukaryota > Metazoa > Chordata > Aves > Charadriiformes > Chionidae > Chionis > Chionis minor. The sequence continues at coordinate 1,066,066 of VZSF01008422.1, forward strand.
TATGCTCTATGTCAGTGTTGCCTTTCTGCCTGTTGCCGGAATACATAAATAAAGCGAAGACCAATTTTAACAGATAGGGAATCCATGCAGCTACTAGTTCTATGTAATCTGTATCTCAGTGAGAATATTGACAATTACAATCAAGTGGTCTAGGACTGCCTTCCTTTTTGTGCTCTGATATGTTCTCATAGGCACATGAGGAAATTGAACAGGCAGTCCCATGATCCAGTGGACAGCATAAAGACTGCCTGCATGACGAATAACTGCTGAATTAAAAAAAAAAACAAAAACCAAACCAATTTAATTAATCAGAAAGACTCCTAAATCAGAATTTGTTTCCAGTATTAACTTTTGGTATATATTCCACATTGTGGGAAAAACTGAAGATGAACCTACTTACTTTTCATCCTCTTTCTCAGCCAAAACACCACTGAAGTCTACAAAAACATCAAAAATATTACTAGAGCAGCTGAATCTTAACATGGTCCACCTCTGCCACCAAAGTGGCTTATATGAATGAGCCTAGATGTGCTTCAGGTGTGTTCATACCAATCATGTGAACTGCTTACACAAACGTGGATGTTTTGCAGCAACTCTGCTACAGGAGATGTTAATTCCCAACACAAAGCCAGAAATCAAAGACATGGCAAGCTGTCGTGTTTTAAATTGCCACAGTCAGTAGCTAAATTAACATCTGCCTAGAGTCTTAACTTTGTTTTCTATTTGACCTACATTCCATTATCTGCCAGAAAAAAACCCGTGCTCTAAAAATCATGGGAAATGGTTCATGCTGCTTTTGATAAACTTTGAATAAACAGTCCTAAGTCTGTTTAACCAAAATATATTACTTCTTTAACCTTGCAGCCACTGGGTAGTTCTGGGAACAGAATTCAAATCTTCAGTAGAATTTAAGAATATCATGAACTCTGAGTTATTTTCTTTATCTTTAGGAAGATATGTCTGTAAGACTAAGATATCTCTTCAGTCCACAGAAGGAAAACTAAATTCCCAAACAGAAGACTAAAAGAGATGAAAAGCTACAATAAAATGATCTTTAACAAAACAAAATACTTTGGTAGAAAATTCTCACTTATGGTCATCAGTTGGTTAGATCCTTTCACAGCTGAAAAAGATTGGCTTTGGGTTTTGTGATTGCCTAACTACTTTAAAGTTTTAAATACTATACAGAGCACTCTAGGGATCTAGAAAAGCCCCATCTGAGAAGAAACTTTGTTTATAAACTAACTGCAGTTCTCAATTTTGATCCAGTCCAATATCTCTGTCATTAGTTAAACTGCATCAGCATCTTACAGTATAAATTTGCTCAGTGCCCTTCTAAGGGCAAAGAGTTGTGAAAAACTCACTTTTGAAAGTTTGCATCGTTTATCCCAAGGAAGGCACGAAACATGAAAAAAGGATGTGGCATACTACTTTGAGTTCCTGAAAAAAAACCAGAGACCTGACAAATTGTTGGGAATGCACATTCCCTGGCAGAACAGGAAGAAAGACCAGTCCTCAATTACAAGACTTCTCCAAGTAGGAGAAGCATACAGATATCTGATGGAGAAATGGGTCTTTCGGTCTTCAAACAGACTGCTAGTAGCCTAGCAGCAGAGCATTGGACTAATAACAAAATCAGGAGGGTAGCAGAGCATCTCATAATTAGAGAAATCTCATCCAAAGGTGGAAGTAAATATGCCAAAATGAAGATATATAAGGGACCAAGGATTGAATGTCTCAGGACAAAGGTGTTTGAAAAGCTCAGATACCTCACGTTACTGTCTGAACTTTCTTTTCTTTGACATTCAGCATTACCAGAAATTTCTGCCCTTCTTGAAGTTACTCAGTTCTAATAATATTTTAGACTTTCAATGCAGCACAACAGTCATAAATTATAACAATATTTGACACGCATTTAAACATTTCAAGGCAATTCATAACATGTGGTCTAGCAAGGATAATTATTATTATTTTACAGATACAGAATAGTTTGTCCAATCCAAAGTCACACAGCAGATAGCAGAGTTAATTGTAAACTGAACAGTGTGGTGTGAATGTGATATCCCAAATAACAAGAATTTAGGATCTTTATCATATTTCTAAAGTCCCTCAAAAGAGGCTGGTATAGCTTTCCTATTTTGACAGTTGCAGCCATATAAGAGAATAAGGTTCTGTAAGTACCTGATTTTAGACTAATTAAAAAAATAAATTATGGTCCTATCAACCAAAAAAAAATTTAAAATTTTACTCACATATTAAATTCATACATTTCATCTACTGTTACAAACATTTCAGTTTTGATGCATTTTTAACAAAACCAAAGTAATATCAAAGTCTCACGACCAAGTTGCAGTCCAGGGAGGGATCTTTCACCTCATTGCTGGGGACCTTTCATGATCTGAAAGGGAGAGACACACAGTTTTGCCACATAACTAAAAGCAGCATGGCAGGTTCTGGGATACTCATTTAGGATATGGTAAAGGGAGATTCAAAACCCTTTTACCAAGAAAGTGCCCAGACCATTGCGCTATGCAGGAACCTGAAGGAATTGTTGTAGCAGGTTAGACAAGTAGGGTGTTTTTTCCAAGCCTCCCTCCTGTACCATCAGTATAAACCCGTGGTCTCTATAAAAGCTAGTGACATTCCAGAGATCATGAACTTACAGAGTATGTGTGTGACTAATGTCTGTTTAATGTTTAATCTGTATTATGAGTAATTTCAAATAGGGTTTAGTTAAATAAATTGTTCAGATTGGACTAATCAAACAAGAACTGGTGTAAAAATCCTTTACTCATGGAAGTTATTTGGCTCTTGACCAAGCTACCAGTGCACAAAGACATGTCCATGTAGCCTTGTTTTAGGGCACAAGGAAAATTACACAGATTGTTAAAACTACATAGGCACCACGTGAGAATGGCAAAGGTGGCTGTAGAATAAAAATGAGGAAGTACCTAGCAATTGTCACCCAGGATTGAAGCATTCCATTTGATGTGATTAGTCATGCACAGTACATGATTAACTCTTAAAGCTGATACAAGACACAATAAAAAAAAAGGCAGGGGCTGAAAATCAGGAACACGGGAAAGAATACCCCAAACTGATGGGCCCGTGGGAGCTCCTTCCCTAACTCCCTGCCTTGCTTTAGATTTAGAATTCAGGACATTATTCAGAACACCAGGATTTGCTTTGGGTTTTCTGGACAATCAATCCAACCCCTAGGATCCCATGCATCAAGCGGGGAGGGATGTCTTAAGTTCCTTTCCTTAACTTAGAAGGGTTCAGTAAGAAGTACTCAGAATCAGATAACAGTGAATTTTAACTGTGATATCACATACAAATCATGAATATTCCAGATAACTTTTCTAACCAGTGCTATTAAAATAGAAAGAAGAAAGTGCTGCCCATCCTTCTTAGTTTGTGACTTTAACCTGAAAAACATTTGGAATCAAAACTACATGTGTGTTTCAATATGCTTTGAGATTTAAGTCATTTTAATGAATATATCTATTCAGCTAAAAAAGTTTTAGGAAGAGGGGTCCCAGTATCAGTGAAAATATTGCCGTGATAAACCTCAAACTGGGAAAAGGACTGCTTTTCACGTTTTCCACCTGCTGTCGTAAAACTACAGCCTAGTTTTGAAAAGCACTTTTAGAACACTCATGTCAAGAAACAGATGTTAGAAGGCTATTAGAACGCAGAGCTCAGTGTTTTTTTTCCCCGAAAAAGAAATCCATGTACAGCAAGGAATTAAATTAAACTGCATAAGTGCACACATGCATTTCATCATTTTGCTCACATACATGAGTTCTGAGTCAGGAATACTCACTGAAATGTGCTACTCTTGCAAACGCTACCTACTTTGCTCTGCTATTAATCACTTGTGATGCAAGCACTCCCACCCATTTCTGAGAACAGCGTAGGCAGTCTGATAACTCACAGGCTTCAAGCTGCCCTTATAAAGTTGTTCCACTTTTGCATACTTCCTCATACTGCTAGTTTCTCTGCGAAGATGAAGCTGCTAATTTACTTAGTCTTGCTGAAGACAGCTCTCCTTGCCTTAACAAATGTCTTTGCAGTTGTTTTAGAAGATGAAGAGGAGGCTAAAGAAGGAAAAGTTACTGAGACTTGTCCTATAAAGCTCAAAACTAATCGGAAATGTGATGAAGGAGAGGATTGTCCATATCAGATAAATCTGCCTCCGATGACCATGCAGTTACCTAAGGAATTCAGGCTGCTTGAGAAGACTCTCAAAGAAGTACAGACCCTTAAAGAAGCAGTAAACAAGCTGAAGAAATGCTGCCAAGATTGCAAGCTGCAGGCAGATGACAACCAAGAAAGAGACAGTAGTAATGAATTCCTGCTACCTAACGCAGAAACTCCAGCAGAAAACAGCAAAATCCAAGATAACAGAGTAAAGGAACTGCAAAGCAAAGTTAACAGAATGGCAACCAGCTTAAAAAATGCAAAGAACCAGATTCAGACACTGCAGGGTCGTTTAGAGAAGATGAGCCTCGTAAATATGAACAATGTAGAACATTACGTTGACAGCAAAGTTGCTAATTTGACATTTGTTGTGAACAGCCTTGACAACAAATGTTCTTCTAAATGTCCAGCAATGCAACCAAGACCTGGTATGTAACCTGTTAATTCTTACTGCCTGTATAAGCTTTCTGTGCATTGTACAAATAATAGCTAAACAATTTAAAATATATATTAACTAAATAACTGTGCTATTAACTTCACAAGTATTTGCTCCTGTAAAACATTTCAGCTGCCACTAGAGGGTTACTGAGAGCTGCAGGTGTTCAGTTCCTCCTAGAATTGGATTTTATTATGGGTTTTAAAACACTTTCAAAGCTTTTTTTCTTCCCAATTCAATTACTAAACATGAAAAATTAACTCATTATTTTACACCCTACTACCCTTCACTAAAGATATTAAGCATAAGTGAACTACATGTATTTTCTCTTTGGATGACAAGGAGTAAATTTTCTCTACGTGGGCCTTAGAAAACTGCGTGGCTTTTTTTTCAGTGTGAAGCTGCAACTATTCCGAAATGGTCTGTATGTCGTTACTAAACATCACTTGAATCTAGTAAAACTTTTAAACAGATGGGTAATAAAAGACTGTTTCTACCATCACAGCAAATACCTCAAAGGCTCAGATAAAAAAGCTTATTAACAACACCTCTCAAGAGCGTAATGTATTATTTTAATAAGACACTCTCAGCATGATTCCAATATCTAAGCAATATGAAATAGAAAACAGGTGTTATCACTGACAAACACTTTTTTCTATTACTTTTTAATTGTCCTAATTAAATTTAAGAACTAGAACTAATAATTTCTTTCTAATGTTGATCGTTATTAGAGGAAGATTTTTTTTTTTAGGTCATAAAGTTTTTATATCACATATAAGAATCTTTGAAAATAAGAAATATTCACAGGATTGTCAGTGTATTCTACCACTCAGATACCATACATATGAAGACCAGATATCATACCTATGAAGACAGGGCTCTCTAGTGATAAAGCAAAGAAAGATCAGACTGCTTTACAGTTTTTAAGCCTCTGTTACTTAGCATTCAAATTTAAAATAAAACTGTTCTTCTGTCCACCCATATTGAACATTGAAGGATCTGCAGATGGTACAGTGTATGTACAGCTGAAATTCTTGAAAGTGTGAAAAGAGCAAATGAATGATAATAAAGGTAATTCTTTTGCTATATCAACAATCAGCTTAAATCAGATATAAATCAGTATAAATAAATTACTTTAATTCAGATATAAAACATTCACAAAAAGAATGAGTGATACTTGGTATACTAATAATGGGCAATGAATCAAATTCAAGTACAGTACTTCATAACAGACAAAATTAATTTCAGATATTTCTCACGCTTACTGAAATGTTGGGTACTGTTCATAGCATATGATCATGTATATATTCCTTAAATTTTACAATAACTGATGCTAAAAGTGTTTGTAGCGGCAATACATACATTATGAAAACTAGCAAGGATAACAGCCACAACTGTACAGGAGCTATTACTGCTTTCACTGAAAGTAACAGCAAAACTTAGTTTAAATAGGACTTGAATGGGATTATAAAAGCATTTCAGATGAGAATCTATTGTGGAATTAGATTTGGCTTTTAAGACTTTGATTCATATACTTTGTGATTTCATAGATACCCAGTTTTCCCTACTGGCAAACAAGAAGTCCTGAGTCTTAACTCCTGCCTGAGAACACTCCTCCCTTTCAAGTAGTTGTTTAATTGTTTAATTGATTAAATTTTTCTAGGCAAATTATGCAATTCAAGCCTGCAAATGAACACCCCCATAAATTCAAATCTGCAATAGGAATGAACATTATGGTTTTGAAGCTCAGAACTTCTAAGAGCTCTCTATCACCTACTTTTAAGTACATGGAATTATAATACCATACTGTTGCATACAATGTCATTACTGGATGGCATTGTGGATCAAAAATGGATTTTCACTCTGCAGGAAAAAACCTGGGGGTATTTTTCTTCTGAATAAAGTACATGACCCATTGGTGGGAAAAAGCTGGGTTAATGATAGATGCTAAAACTTTTCCTCACTGTGAAGCCAGCAATGCCAGATGCACAGGAAAGCACTATCACTTTTCTAGCTTCATCTTTCTAGGAATCACAGTATTACTACAATAGATGAGACAATTTTATTACTTTTTTTCCTTCTTCCTAAAGTAAAATCAACATTACCACATAAAACATTCCTAACGATGTTATGTTCTGCATCAAACAATGTCATCTGAACAATAGCCAGGTTAAAGTCATTCCCATATAGACAAAGCTTTTTCTCTGACATACTGCCAGATGACGATTTAAATTATAGCCAAATACAAAAAGCAGCAAGCATGTGAACACAAAGTATTAGAAATATGGACTGAAGAAATCAGGATGAATGTACAGGAGGTAATGAAAGGATAAAGAGAAAGGCAGAGAAAAGAGAAAAGGGAAAACATACAATCAAAATACTCCTATGTTATGTAGTTTTGATACAAAAAGTCATTTAAATGGGTTTTTTTGACAGCTATCTGATGCAGAGATCTTAGGTGGTATCTATTATAGAGTAAACCTGATGGAAAAAAACTGTTTCTCCCTAGAACTGAAATTGCTGTAACACTATTTCCTATGTAGAAATCTCTCCAATCCAAGTTCTGTACGCCACATCAGTCTGGGTAAAAGTCTTGTTTATTTTTAAATTGAAATTATGTTTATTCTAACACTATCTGTTCTTCCACCAGTTATACAAGTAATGCAGAGGGACTGTGCTGATCATTACACAGCAGGCAGAAGGAGCGATGGGATCTACAGGATTAGCCCTGACCCCAGAAATGATAGCTTCGAAGTTTACTGTGATATGGAAACACAAGGAGGTGGCTGGACAGTGCTGCAACGGCGTCAGGATGGTAGCACTAACTTTAACAGAACCTGGAATGACTACAAAAATGGCTTTGGGAACCTCAGCAGGGAGTTTTGGCTGGGGAATGACAAAATTCACCTCCTCACAAAAAGCCAGGAAATGCAACTGAGAATTGAACTTGAAGATTTCAATGGTATCAGAGAGTATGCGAAATACGAACACTTCTATGTGGCCAATGAATACCTGAAGTACCGCCTGAGTGTCCACGGCTATAGTGGCACAGCAGGAGATGCCCTTCACTACAGCAGGCATTACAACCACGATCAGAAGTTCTTTACAACTCCAGACAAGGACAACGATAGGTATCCATCAGGAAACTGCGGAGCGTACTACAGCTCTGGCTGGTGGTTTGATGCATGCTTGTCTGCCAACCTCAATGGCAAGTACTACCACAAGAAATACAAAGGTGTTCGCAATGGCATTTTCTGGGGTACGTGGCATGGTATTTCTGATGACATTCCCAGTGGATACAGGCAAGCCTTTAAGTCAGTAAAAATCATGATCAGACCCAAAAGTTTTGTGCAGTAATTATACACTTTTCTCTTAACTAGTTTGCGTTGGATTGCACTCAAAATCATACTTACTCAGTATTATACGCAGAATACAAGTATTCAGTTATGTTTGGCATAAAATAGTTCTAGACAAAACAGCATACTTCCACATAAATTTTTAGAGATGGTTTGGCCCATATAATGTATTAAAAACAACATGAATGTTTCTGAATAGTTATTGCTAAAACTTAGCACGGGTTGAGTCCTGGTATCATTATGTAAATATTCTAAACATTGCTTTTGGTGCTTTTACTGACTGTGATACACCACAGTTAATGATTTAAAACTTTGAAATAGTCTTCCATAAATTGTGTCTGAATGAACACCTACATTTTAAAATGAAAATAACTCAGAGGTGTAACCGATAACATATAAATTTGTCAACACTTTTAGAATGAAAATTAGCCTCTCTGAGACAGCCTGACTTTTTGTATCGTCTGTCCTTCACCACTTCAAAGGTATACCATGTCAATATCAATATAAATTAGGAAAAGTACTACAAATTATAATTTTTAAAGGGCTAGGAAACAGAGGGCCACATGGTTTGCCCAAAGACACAAAAAAAAGCCTTGAAGAAAACTTTAACAATCAAAGATTATTCAAAGTTGGTGAAAGAATGGAATAAAAGCAAGTGGAAGTAACGTAGAGAGTATGTAATGAAAGACAACCTTTCTTGCTCATTTTGGTTCCTCTGCTCAAGCTCAAGGTCCTATTTGTCTTTGTGGGAGAAAGGAGCTGTTATGTAGCTTACTGCGCATTTATACAGGCAGGCAGACAGGTAGGAAGAAGACACATCAAGAAGAATCCATGCCTTTGCATTAATGCCTCTAAATACATACAAAAAGAGTTTCCGGCACCATCTTGCTTTCTCCTGAATCTTTTGGGTAAGCCAAATGTTACAACACGACTCTTGTAGAGACTCAAGCTCTCATGTAAGTACTTCCCAATCTAGGTACCATTAGACCTTAAAATTATAAGAAAGATTATAAATATTTTGTAAAATATGAAAAGATTGCTTTCTCCCCGTTTTCTGAGTACCCCTTTTCTAGCTACATTAACAACCCAATGGCAATTATAAACAGAAAAGAGAATATGTGATTTTTCAAATACTTCAGGAACTGCAAATTAGAGACACTATTTTTAAAGCTCATGTTGTAGATAGCAAGCCCAAGTATGACTACACGTATCTATTGCCTACATGCAGTATCTATAGATACTTCATGTATCTATAATTACAGTGACTAACACTCTGAGCAGAGATGCAATATATCTTAGCAAGAGGCTATTTTGCTATATTGCTTATGCCAGTCATGAGATGCAGATAAACTATGCTAAGACTTTATTTCTTTACCAGTTTAAGTGTGGTCTTTGCTGGCATAGGCTTTTTGGTTAAAAGAGACATACACACACAAAAGAAAAGTATACACCTGCCCTACTACTTCACAAATAGAACCCTTACTGTTTTTTGAGATGATAACAAGAACTATTACGGTTACAAGTTATGCAAATGAACAACAGTCGCAATTGCTAAATTGTAAAATATTAATATTTTTTTTAAGGAAGTAAATACTTTGAAGGATATTTCAGTGTGAAGTGTAATTTGGTTTATTATATTTCAATTTTAAAGAGTAACGGAAAATTTTAAGTGCAAGATGTATAATCTTTGTTTGAAGCTATAGAATATTTATTTTGGGATAAAAATTATTGCCTGAACAAACAACCCCCCCAAAAAAAACCCCCAACTTATGAAGTATTGGTTAGAAGAGCAAATATGGAATTGCATAGGATTATATTTAATAATTTTGCATGAAATGCACAATTTGCTCCTATTCATTATATGGTAACTAGCTAAGTATGATGTACAGTATCTACAAGCTTCTACTTGAAAACGTCTTTTTCCTGCTAAGTTGTTAGAAGAGAAACTGTCCTTTTTTTATCCTGTTTAAAGGAAACTTTGCAAAACAAAGAAATTTTAACAGAATAAGCAAATGTGATTAATATCACCCACAAAAGCCTTGTCTGATGTCCTAAAAAGGAAAAAAAGAAAAAAAAAAAAGAAAAAAGAAAAAGAAAATGTAATGTTGTTACACAAATCTGAATATTGCCTGCCTGGAACTGTTGTAGCTGAATCTCCATCAATATGTACTATTTTCACAAAATGTAACTCCATCTACTTGTTGCAAGCAATATTTTTGTTTTTCCTTGGTGTAATAAAATTAATTCACACTGTTAAAGCTGTACTACTGTCATAGATGTGTATGGGGACTATCAAAAATATTTTCATAAATTGTTTTATTCATTTTCTGTAAAAATTGAAGCAGTAAGAAAACATAGATAACTTCAGACGACTAACAAAGACAAATATGAGACATGCCAGGGGAGTAATTGCTAGTAATGATAGTTCTTAAGAGACATTCTTAAGTTCTTACGACACTTCAGCTGCCAGATAATACCAAAGGTTGAAACCTCAGACATCTTTTTGAAACTATTCATATTTTGGAAAGAAAAAAGTAATCGCATGATTAAAAGTTTACACAACCTGTATCTTTAATATGAAAGAGAACAAGCAAATTCATCTGTTTTTTACATAACATACTCTTTCAGATCACATGCAAATGTTACTAAAGCATGTGAATAGAAAAAATACTCCAAATTAAAGCATACGATTTTTTATACAAACAAAACCACTTGATCTCTGCTTAAGGCTTAATAATTCAAAACATGCCTTTCAATTCATAGAAAACATCCATCTAAAATTGATTATCATATGAAAACACTTGTGGGTTTACCTTGCTAATATTTAAATTGTGAATTTTAGTGAAGATTACTAACAGTGAGTTTGTTAGCAAAATTCCTTTAGGCTGTTTCCAAAAAAGCATAAACCCATCTGTTCAATGTGATCAGCCAAGCAGACTATAGTATCTTGGCTTTCTACTCATTGCTTAAAACCCAAAAAAAACCAGAAGAAAAACCAAAGAAGAAATGAAAAGGTGGTCTGAAAGCAATGATCTTAATTTTTTTTTTTAATGCAAAAATCTGTTTCCTTAATGGTGTTTTTTGGGAAACATTGCAATCAAACTCAGAGAGTGAGTTGCGAACAACAGGTAGTTTGACAATTTAGCAGAAAATAAACATGCATTTATGTGATTATTTTCAAAGGAAATTTAGATGGCTCTCAATCCATACCTAGAACACTGTGTTTATAACTTCAATCAAAATTAGAAAAAAAAAAGTGCCAAATCTACTTAGCTTTTATGACTTATATGTCACAGAAAAATCAAAACAGGAAGGATGCGACTTCAAGCTCTCATAGAGAAAAGAGTTGAGATAAGAACTAAATTCTGGCCTACCAAGAAAGAGATTTAAAATATATTTTAATAAGTGTGTTCTGTGTTCTTTTTTTCAAGATATAAAAGAAAAATAATATGGTATATATAGGTCTGAAGACACTGACATAAGTTTGAAAGAAAAATGGTTGAACAATACCATCCACAGGCCCTGCTAAATGCAAATATTCTAGTTAAACTGATCTTTCATTCATAGCTTTACTGAAACTTTTATGGAGTTATAATACTTCTGCCAGAAGTGAATTTGGCCATTACCCTCAATGGTAACCAGAAACAGAAAACTGTTTCAAGATGATGTGTCAAATCCAACTCTCACACAAGTCATGAGAACAGGGTATAAATAAATATTATTCTTTGATTCCTTGTTCATCAATTTTTCTGATCTCAGTAAAAAAAGAATCTGCTTGGAAAATAATCAATAACTGGAAAAAAATATCCCCAATTACGTAATTATGTTCATATAATCAAGACAAACTGTAAGTCTAATTAATATTATTTTTCTACTGAAATAGTATGCCAGTATTTGGAATTACACAGTAGAAATAAGTATGTTTTACACACTTATTTTTAAGCAATGACATGGAGTCAATTATTTTTATGGAGAAGTAGGATCCAATCTGAGAAAGAGAAATTCTTTCTTCAAACAGAATATAAAAACCCCTCTGCTTACCTCTGCAGCTCAACCTCTATATGCTAAACCCAAAGACAAGGATTCTTGCTCATGCAAATCTTTAAGGCTGTGGTCATTAAGGAGTATTTGGACACAGGTTTTCTGAATAAGGAAACCAGAAATCACCTTTTTAACATTTAAAGTAACCTAAACTGCGTGACAGAAGATTCTCCACCACTGGACATTTTTATCAAATGTATGTTTGGTTAACATTGCTCTGCCTTCATCACCATGCAGTTCTGCTGACAGAAAGAAACATCATAAACCAAGGCCAGGTAGACTCCCAATTTTAGTAAAGATCACCCTGTTTTGGAATATCAGATCTCAAATACATATTTTGGGTGAGGAAAGGGGAAGAGCGAGACCACTTTGGAACATAAGACAGCAATATGCTTGTCTCTAAGTCTCACAAGTCACAGAAATTGTTGAGAAGATGCTGCAGTGAAAGGTAATTCCTTCTCCTAGCCTCACAGCTTTAGGGAGCTGTGGCTCCTCTGTGTGGCACGAAATCTCACTTGACTTTATAACAGCACAGAGAAACAACACATCATAAATGTGCTTTCAAACGTGGTTTTCAGAAATGAACAGAAATACCACCTGCTTTGTGACAATATGAACCCACGCAACAGCTTCCTGGCCTTGTTTCCTCACAATGTCACCTGCAAGCGGTAAAAAGAATCTCTCGATAGAAAGAGCATAATATGCTGGCTCTGCTCCCACTCCTGCTGTTTAAAAGCATCTATAAATCCATCCCACTCCTCTATAGCTTTTTATAGGAGTTACCACCAACTGAAACAATCAACTTACCTATCACAACCACTGATCAGTTTAACGTCCTCTATGCAAACTATTGCGTGCTTGCTCGCTGAAAGCTGTTGCAAAAAACCTCAGGCTCCAGTGTGCAGACACGTTGTCAGCTGTAGCTGACTCCCCAAGTGGCCATATCAACAAAGTTTAAAAAGGTTTATTTAATTAGCAGTCAGATTCCTATGGGTGGAGGTGGAGGCAACATGTGTCTTTGCTGTTTGTGCCAACATAGTCATACAGCTTTTGTCGTGCCAGGAGCTTCTGGAGCATGTAACATGGAGTGTGCCAGGATCAGCTTAAGTTTGAGAATGTTGTTTGCATTCAACAGCTGTGTTAAGATTTTTACATCTTTGGCAGAGCACATACATGTTTGGAGAGTGCTGAAACAAATTATCCACTGCTATGGTTATAGTGATGATCATACTTCATAAGAGTAGAAAGCACACTACACTATGTGTAGGTGAACAGAAATTAAATTGGTACTTATATAAAAAAATGAAATTTCTATTTTAATCTATCAAGCTAGCTTTTCTACGAAATTTTTCATTTAAAGTTGTATCTACTTTTTTTTTTTTTTTTAAAGTGAAGTTGTTTACACCTACTATTTAACCGAAATTAGGAGAGGATTAAAAAACAGCTTGTTAGCAAAGGAAATTGGAAAAGGCTCTGTTTTCTAGAGGCCTTGTTAGATGCTGGAATACCACTGAAGAAATACCTGAAGTACTGACCCTTAGTACTTATATTTGAAAGCTGTAGCCAACCTTCATGTGACTTTCTCTTCTTTCTTGCAGCACAGATGAGAAAAAATGAGAAAAATTGAAAGTACCTTTCCCCCTTAAACCGCATTCAAACACTGAACATATGCATCATTCCATGACTTTAAAGCTCTTCCAGCTAACAGACTCACGTGAATCAGCATCACATCAGCAGAAGTGAAACTTGCTTGAGAAGTCTCTGTCACTATATGGTTCATTTTTTGGTAAACATGGAAATTTTACCCTGTGTCTCCAGTAAAACCAGGATTTTGGTTAGCATCTTTATTAGCAGTTCAACCACTTTTTGCTATCAGGGGTAAGAAGTTCATTAATCTCAGAAAGACTCCAAGTTTCAAAATAGTCATGAAAAATGTTCATGAAATGTTCTTTCTGCTTCCCGATGGATGATAGCAATAGGATGTTTGGTGACCAGCAAAAAGTAACGTCGCATGATAGTGATAATTTATATCCAAAAAAAAAGCAGAGCAATTGAAAGGATTGGTGCTGGTATCAGACAGGGGGCACAGTCCATTTTCTCTTTATAGGACACAGAGTGCAACAGTCTGCATTAGGCCAACCAGAGAAATCTCCCAAAGGAGCTCATTCTTCCTTATGTTTAGATTTGGCACATAAATGGACAATGTTCATTAGCAGAAGGGAATTATTGCGGTACCTTCCAAACAAGGTACCTGCTCACTGAATCTGGTAAAGAACTTTTAATTCATGAGTGGACTATGAAAAGCTCCCTTGTAGCGTCCACTACAAAGATACACAAGATAAATGTTGCAGGATCCTTTTTCTGGTATTGTTTTAAAAATAGATGTATACATTTGAATCAACTAACAGTTATCTTTCTAACCCAAAAACATACCAACAAAAGGAAGAGAAAGAAAAAGCACAGCATAGAAAAGCTCAGAGACATCACTCTTGAGTAAAGCCTAACAAGAACTGCTAATATAATATTAACTGAAAAAGACCTAAAACTGGGACAACTTACCCCTCCCACCATTTGATTTCTCCTTTTTTTTTTTTCTTCAGAAAAAGAGGAGATTGTACCCAATTTATAAATAGACTTAACTAGACAGAATTAAAAGATACAAGATACTCCATGACTGATTCCTCCTTCTAACTGAAAGAACCTGAGGAATACTAGCTTTTGGATAGCCTCTTGAATCAGAAAGATGAACCAATAGATTTTGTGAGCAATTCATCAAGATCATTAAGTCTTTGAAATTTTGCAAAGTGGATGTAAAACTGTTCCTGAAGCGTAGTTGTCAATGATTCACTAACAAATTGGAAATATGCACAGCGTAGGGCTCTTTTTGTGGCTGGGATTAATTGTCATTTGGGTAACAAAACAAAAATTAAGCAACAGAAAAGCATTTGAAGACTGTAATAGATTACAAACTAAACATCAACAGCATCATTGTGACAACTGATTTTTTTTATTTATTTATGTTTCCATTAAAACGGGAAAGCCTGGATCAGGTGGAGGAAATAAAAGAAAAACTTGAGTGTCCAGAGGGGAAAAATGCTACTGTACAGTGCAGGGAAGGGCAAAAATTATGAAGACAAGAATTTTGAGAGTGGGCAGGAGGAAATGTGTTAATCAGCCTTTTTTACTTTTATTCTGCTTAATCTTGTCATTCTGAGCATTTAATCCAGTTTCATGTCATATTCTGATGCTTTTTCTATTCAAATGGGAATTTCACTATGTCCTCTGCTGCTTTGGCAAGTAACAGAAGTGTTGTAACAAGAATGATATAAGGATAAAAGGACAGGGAAAAAGTATTATATTACTATCTGTTGCAAGAAAGTAATAAATTTGCATGCATAAGGATGAGTATAAATTCAGACCACTTTGCTAAAGCTAGCTCTTGAAATTTAGAAAATGTACATGACAAAATTCAATACATTTTTTGCTGCCTTTTAAGAATCAAATTACATATACACGGTCTATAATGCACTAAATTAAAAATGAAACCAGCATAATTTATTGCATCTTAACATAGCATTTATCCAAGTAATACATTTCATCACATAGCTACCAGACTATGTAGTTTTCCATTCCAACATACACCAGGAGAAAAACGGGTATGAGGAAAGATTCACAAGTCAAGAGATTCAATTAGAAGCGATAGAGCAAAAGTCTTTATTTCAAGGACATAACAACAAAGGCTAAAAGAAGTGGAAAGTTCATTTTGTGAATGTATGACAATCCTCAAACCAACAACAGTGGAATTACTGAGTTAGGCTGATGTCAACTTGGTAATAAATACAAACACTTGGTGAAAAGAAGTCATGATGGACTGAGTGGTTTTTGTTCAAAGCTCTGTCTAGTTTTTAACCTAACCCACAAGGCTAAACAACATTGTTATTCGTTATTAAAAATGAAGGAGAGAGAGTGTGCACGTTTAACTTCTTGGTATGTGTATGTTTGACTACCTGCTATTTACGTGAGAAAAACAAGACTGGCTTGACTGGAAGGTCTACAGCCATAAGGAATATATCTGTTCTCAAATAAATCTTATAAAATCAAAAGATGTCCCTTCTGATACATATTTGCTGCTATGCAGGCATAAATGACTATCCAGTAGACAGAGATAATATGATACAATTCTTCTGTGGAAAAATTCTGAAAGCTCTTCCAACAAGCTGAAGCCAGTGTCAATGCAACAACCTCTATGGTGACCGAAGTCATATATTTATCTCTGAATTATGTATAAAGTTCACATCAGTGGAAGAGAAGAAATGCGAATAAGTGATAAAAGCCTAAGTGGCCCATAAAGCACAAGTATGAACTGTTAAAAATTTTGAAGAATAAATGAGTCATAGTTCCCCTTTAAAATTTGAAAAAATTACCAAAAGACTTCATTATGAAATCTTACGCAAATTGCTTACTTCGGTTTTCCACTGCAAGTTTTTTTTTCCCCGAAGATGGGAACAACTTCTAGTATTAAGGTTACCCTATATTTTCCATTAATGGTTTACAATGTTATCAGAAGTTAACAAGTTAGCGTTAAATTTGAGATACAGAGTAGCCACTTTGGAAAGATTTTTTGTGGAAAAAACCCCATCAGCCAAATGATCTGACTGCTTTCTAGAGTAAGGCTATAAAAATCTGGTTTCCCCATTATTAAAAATAAGGGAGAAAAAGCATAAATGCAGAATATCTTCTAGAATGTTACACCATTTAGGTTTATTTTATCTGGAGAGAGGTGGAAGGTGAAGGCATCTTCTGCTGGGCATATGCTTCTTGTTGACATATCAAAAATTCCACCACAACTGAAAAAAATCAATAGAAAAAGTATGCAAGTAGCTGAAAAATAAAGTATTCCCCAAGTGCAGTTTCTATACTTCCAGTAGACAGGAGAATTTCTGTAAGGTGAGAGGTCAACTCTCTGACAGTTGAGCTGTCCTGGAGTTTTGCAGCTGCCTTGGACTGGGAAGAAAGGGGGTTTGTGCTACAAGAAAACTGGAAGCTGTGGGCTTATCATATACTGGCACTGGACTCTCCCTCCTGCATACTTCACTTGAATGCACAAGAGATTACAGACTGATGGAGTGCGCAGCTTCATGCTATGTTCAGTATGATCTAATAGCAGGATAGGAAAGGGGCAATCCTATTTTATTCTTCACCACAAATTACTTTATTTTATTCTTCACTACCCTTCCTTTCTACTGGCCTTAGGTCCAAGGCAGAGGGAGAGAGCCAGACTAGCAAACCAATCTGACAGATCCAAGCTGGAAGGAGCCCAAGGTAAAGTGACTTGAAGTAAGAACTTTAAAAAAAATCTGAAGTATGAACAAAGCTTCGTTAAGATATATGAGATGTTCACACTTACTACAAAGAGGGCAGAAACTGATTGCTCTCCATTGTCACTGTGGGAAAGGCAAGAAGAAGGCTGCATTACTTACTTCAAAGGAAATTTAAACTAGGATTTAGGAAAAACTTTTTTATTTTAAAACTCTAGCAATGATGAAATGCTGGGAAAGGATACCCAAATAGCTATCTCTATCAATCAAAGTTTTAAAGAACAAATTAGACAAATATCTGCAAAGAAACTACTTTAGTGTAAATTTTGGATTAGATGATCTCTTAATGTCTCTTCAGGCATTACATTTTTAAGGATTCCACTTGATATGTATTTGATATCTTAAATTCTAAAATATTTCTACTATTCTAAAAGTTTCCTTAACACAGAAAATTCTGCAAAAGAAACTGAGTTCCAAAAGGTTTATTCTATCATCATCAGTTATTAGTGCCGCAGGAGCCACTTACCTTGGATTTTTCCTGCAGCTATTAAGTGTTTCTAAAAACCATGACGCAATTATCTCTATAGCTAGAACACTACAAAAACAACACCTGTCTATTTTCATTCTGCCTAAGGCCAGAATTACTGAAAAAAAATAACATGGTTATCTATTAAGAAACAACATCTCCAGCAAGATTATGCCCCATGTATGTTTCTGCTTCATAAAATGTTCTTACCATTTAGAAGAAAAAAAAATCAGAGAAGAAATATGGAAGCTACAGATAGCCTATGGTAACAACTTACTAACAACAAAATAATACATTTCAGATTCATTAATTTGGACACAATAGTCACTGTTACAGATAGAGAAAGTTGGGGTACATGGTACCTCATCTAAACACTGAAATGCAGGACTTGCTGTTACATCAATGGATCCCTCATCTCGGCTATAAACTGTCGGGGCTAGAGCACAGAGAGGTTGTTCCTTCTCGATTTCCAATTCTGTGTCACTGGAACTGGAACTTTCTTCACCAGCTTGACTCATTGTTTGAAGTTCTAGGAAGTAACAAAAATACCAAAATACAGTTAATTAGAACCAGGGATATATGACTGTGCAAGTTAAATGTGTAGTCTAAAGAACACAACATCAACATGGGTGACAAAAGTCACAATGCGAGCAAGCCAGGTGGGTCTACAGTTATAACTTCATGAAAGACTTGTAAGAGGATGCACTGTATTGAGTATTTTTAAAATCATCTACAGTTGGCTATGTTATTTTCACAGAGATGTTAAATAACATGCAAAAAAATATTTCTTAAAGAACAACTACTGATTAATAGATTTAGGCTGGAAAAGGCCTCTGGGGTCATGTAGTCCAATCTCCTGCTCAAAGCAAGGCTAACTTCAAAACTCAATTGGGTTGCTTAGGGCTTTGACCAGCTGAGTTTTCAAAATGTGTTAAACTGGGGAGCCCAGCCATTGCCTTCAGGCAGGTCCTTATAAAGGAAATTCCCAAGTGGGTGAGACTCCTATAGGTATAACTGCTATGATCTCTTCTCTGTCATTTCTGTAAGTCTAATCCAAGAATGTGCTTAGACCATCCAACATAAACCCACCCTTCATGGTGTCCCTTGACCCTTTGAAGTAATTACATAGAAAAGGAACCCCTTCACAGAACATAGAGATCTTGAGGACAAGAACTGGTCTAACTTGTGCAAGTAACATCATTAAAATTATTCATGTCTGTAAGTCATTGTGTGACTAAACTTAAAAAAAACCAAAACCAAACCAAACAAATAAACACTGAAACCATAGAAAACGAGAAAACATGTTATGATATCTGAGAATACAAGGTAGAAAATACTGGAAAAAATAATTATTCTGGGATCTCTTCATGTCAAAGATCTTATGTAGTACTAACATTTCAGTTATTTAACAGCTACCATTTTCAGTATCTGTGACTTCTGCTAAAATAATATGACCATGAAAAATAGCCAAATGAACTAATTCAACAGTGTCCTGGTTTCAGCTGAGATAGAGTTAATTTTCTTTCTAGTGGTTGCTGTGTTTTCAGATTTGGTATTAAAGGAATGTCAATAATGCATATTGCTTTAGTTATTGCTAAGTGATGTTTATACTAGTCAAGGATGTTTTTCATCTTCCCATAGGAATTGAGAAGGAGCACAGACAGAACAATAGAATGGCCAATATTCTATACGATAGACATCATGCTTGCTATATAAATGGGGGTTGGCCAGGGGATGGGAATCCACGATCTCTACTCAGGTCAGGCTGGGCAACCAGTTTACCANATTCTATACGATAGACATCATGCTTGCTATATAAATGGGGGTTGGCCAGGGGATGGGAATCCACGATCTCTACTCAGGTCAGGCTGGGCAACCAGTTTACCAGGCAGTGAGAGTGACCTGTGTCTTGTATATTCTTTTACTATTATTATTATTGCTGTTGTTGTTGCTATTTACCTTTTCCGTTATTGTTCTATTGAACTGTTTTTATCTCCATCCATGAGGTTTTTTCCCCTATCCTTCCGGAGGGGGAAGAGGGAGGAGTGAGTTTCTTCCCCAAAAGAAAGAGCTTTAAAAGAGATTAAAATCCAAATTTTACAATCGTAGCTTTGGTATAAACTTTATCCCAAAGAAAGCTCTTTTTCAAATTAGGTAACACAGTTTTTTAATAAATACACAGAGAGAGAAATGAAAGTTGGAACAAGTAAGGTTGTTGGAAAAAGGAAACTTTCCAACAATCATATTTGAGAAAATCCCACTTTCATAGCTATCATTTAGGAATCAAAATCTCTTTAAGATTCTTCCATTAGGAAAAGCTAGATCGAGGATAATATTAATTATTCCTGAGCAAGATGAGATCGAATGTCATCTAATTACTATAACTTCATGTAACTTCACTTTGTGTTTACTATCTCAGTCCAGCACTTGAGAATTATGTTGCCAGGCATCAATCATCAGAACTGACTGAGGTGTGTCAAGATGTCGAGATGGAAGAGGGAAATGGGAGATAGAATACAAGGGGATATAATGCTCCTGGTACCCTGATAAGACAGCAATGTTCATCAGGTTGGCACTTGGCGTTATATCAAAAGCCAATTAATAGCTGCCAAAAACATCTTCTGGCATAACAGTATCTTTAAGATTTTTGTATATTCAAAGAGTTTTAAAATCTTGACCTTTTGCGTGAAGGCAGCATGAAGCAAGACACAAGCATTTCAGGAGAAAGACATAAGGGATTTGGGATGCCTGAAAAGACGCAATAAGCATCTCGCAGAGGGAAGAGAAGGGAAGAAGGACTTCTGAGGCACACAGAAATCTCGCCATGACATAGTGAGATAGGGGATCTATAGAGTATTCGTACAGCAAAACAGCGTAAAGTGGTGACAGGGCATACACAGAGCGATTCAAGCATTCCTTCGTAACTTGACTAAAGTAGGCCACAGATAAAGTGAATGGACAAACCAGTATCACAGTATTTCAGTCCAAAATTTGGGGAGAAAGACTGCCAGCTTCTGCAAGTGTTTACCTGACATTAGGAGATCTCTCTAGATTAACTATTATGCAGAATAACTGTTATGCAGAGAACATTGTATTCTGCTGCCAGATAAAATCGTTATAAAACCCGTATTAGCTGCCAAAGATGCAGAACCCACCTCAAATTAGTCAGTCTTGACATCATTCAGTCTTTCACATAATATATGGGAGACCTTTCTCTTTTAAAAGAGAACTTTTAAATATAAATCAAGGACAATTAAAATTGTAATAAAATCAAGAAGGTCTTTTGAGAATATTTCAACAATATATATATGACATTTCTCCAATGAAACAGCCAGAGCAATTTTGCATTCCAAAAACAGAAAGCTGACAGTTAAGAAAAAATATAATTTCTTTTTATAATTGTGGTGGGGAAATGGATATTAAAATGATGTGTTGTGTGTATTCACCTTTTGAAAAGTTACTTGACTGTAAAGGTAGTGAAATTAAAACTGGAAAGTTTATTACTTACTTCAGCACTGTTTGGAATTCCTTCAAGAACATTTTGACTCTTAGAGAGATTTCAGTGGCTGCATTTGCTTATGGAAAAAAAAGCAATTTCATGATCTCTCCTGGAGGAGTCAAAACATTGTGAAACAACTGTAAACACCATAGAGGCCAAGAAATAGACTCTGAAATACTGTACATAAACATGTACACACATTTATAACTAGAGCAATTTCTCACCTATAAAGAACTGCTGAATATTTTAGCATATGCATTTCATGTTTATGGCTGCTGCTGCTTTAATTGTTTCTCTAAACATATTGGAAGAATTTAGACAGAGGGGAAAGCACAGTGGAAGAAACTAAGAGAACTATGCCAAAAACTGAGAGTTTCATGGGTGTAGGCATTTCTGTTGATCTTGTATGTGAAACATACAGTTGATACCAGTCAAAAAATACACTTTCTTGCAGTGCGGTAGTACAAAAGAGTCCTCACCAAGACTCTAATTTGCTGGGCAGAGAGAGAACAAAAATAATCTTCAGAATCTGAAAAGTTTATAATATGTTAAGACACAACTATAGACAGCTGAGACAGAGGAAATGAATTAGACAGCCTTAGGGTGATAAGCACTAGTCTCTACTCCTTTTTAAAAGGGAAGGAGACAGACTGTAACAAATGATATGTACGATTATGGGACAGTAAAACCAGTTTAGCATTCTTCAATTACCTACTATGTAATTACATTTAAAATTCAGCTTATTCAAAATTGGATATATAAAGTCCAAAAAGCGAAGTGGAAAATTTGTATTTTTACAGTATCTGATAAACAGTCTAATTCGAATAGAAATGAAAGTTGGCATGATTTCTAAATTTGCAGACTAGTTCAACAAATGGGGATGTTTTCAAACTGTAAAACTGCAAATAGTATCACTGCCTTGATCCAACACAGAGAATTTCAGAGAAGGGAATCACAAGTCTGTTTTGGAACTCGGGTCAAATCAGGCTGCAAATTGTCTTGTGAAACAGCTTCAGGACAGCACTAATAAAAGCCTGAACTCAGATTGCAAGACTAATGCCAGCATTTTTACTTCAGTATCTCTCTAGCAACCAGCACTGTTCATGCAGAAGTCAGTGCAGAATCCAGATAGGTGCTGCTTAGCTGCATTGACTCCTTCCAGAGTGACAGATGCAAAAAGCAGTAAAATTTCATTCTGAACATGAAGACATGCAGCTCCATATACGAAGATGCATCAACTAGACTAATTAAGAAGACATAAAATTTATAAAAATCTCTCTAGAGGCAACTACACTTCAAGTGACTGACTTCATTAATATATACTGCTGAACCTCTTTAAACTTAATATCTTGCATTTATAAAATTAATTAGAAAAAGATTCGTGTTCAGAAAAGTGTTGGCAAGATTCTGATACCAGTCACCCTGTCTTACCCTTCAAGCCCAACTTGAATATGCTTTTTTTAATTTCAAGCATAACAGAGAAAAAATAATCATAAAGCACATTGTTTTTCTCTGCCACTTACAGCTATGAATTCATCATTAGAATAACATTAAATTATTTACAGTGCTGTTGCTGGAGGCAAACACTGTTGTATGTTGTAGTGTACATGTTAAAATAATGCCTTTTTGATTATTTTAATAAAACTTTTCTATGAACGTACTTCAAGGTAATTTATAATTTCAGTCTGATAACATCAGGCTAGGCTGTGAAGTCTGTTAAGTCAATTAAAACAATGAGCAGCTATTTGTGCAAGTAGTCTGACTAACTCCAGTGGAAATACCCATGAAAGCAGCTAATTACTAGTATTATATGCAGGTTCACAACTGGATTTATTGATGGTACATTACACATTGACACTTGTGCTACTTTCCCTCCTGATGAAAATCATCAATTTCTTAATATATTCCCTCATTCGTTCTTTGCTGCCACCCAAATCTGATCCATTTCAGTTAAGCTGTGTTAGTTAAAACTGGCGTGGACTGACATGTAAATGCTCCAACTCACATGGAATTGCTTTGTTTAATACAACAGAAGTCTAAGACTTAGCCAAGTTTAAATAAACAGGTGCAAATTCACATTAAGTTGAGTTCAGGCCATAGACATAGGTCTCCTTCCACGGTCAGCTGTTGTCTGTGAATGTTACGTGTTATTTCCTTCTTTTGCAGGAATAGAAACCTTCCTCCTCCCTCAACACTGATCTGCAAGAGGAACAACTTTAGGACTACTTTCTCGGGCAAAATCAGCTAAGGAAGCCTGAATAATTTCAAGGAACGGTATGAGCTCAATTGGATAATTCTTCTGGAAGTTGCTAAGGAGCACCTTCCCACCTGCCTGCAGGCAGTGAGGATGGCAGGAGGCGGGGGCAGTGCCCGCAGCAGGGTGACAATGAACAAAACCTCAGCTGAACAGTGGGGCACGATACAGGATATTTATCCAGATCTTCAGGCTACCTCCTTTTGCACACAATAAAAATTACCCTGAAAACAAGACAACTGACTTAGTGTTTGACACTGCATTAGTTAGAAAAATTATGTAGTGTAGCTGGAACATCAGAACAGGAATAGCTAGTCAGACCAAAAGCCGATCTAGCTCTGCATACTTCCAGCCAACACCGGATGCCTGGGGAGAGACAGAAGAATCCACCAGTCACAGCGTGGTGATGCTTCCCTGAGCTCATCCCCTCTCCCCTTAAACTCATGCAAGACTTTC
Organism: Chionis minor; assembly: GCA_013398295.1. Taxonomy (NCBI): domain Eukaryota; kingdom Metazoa; phylum Chordata; class Aves; order Charadriiformes; family Chionidae; genus Chionis; species Chionis minor. Next base: position 1,090,155 of record VZSF01008422.1, read on the forward strand.
AGCATCTGCAAAAGGCAGGGGAATGGAGATTTTTCCTCTCAGCTTTGCACAATGTGAGCAACCAGTGCTTTTTGGTTTGTGAATCTGGCCCCTTCGTGCCACCTTGTTCTTTCACTGGATGAGTTACCGAATGATCACAACCTTTCTATGCCACTAGGTTTTTCCTAGGGTGAAGAAGCCAATCAACCTGCTGTGACTGGCATGAAAGCCCTTCTCTGCCTTCCACTGTCCTGTAATCCTCCTCCAGAACTTTTCAAGTTCTACCATGACCTCTTCAAGCAGAAGGGGAGAGATGAGAGATACAGATAATATTAATAACATAGGAATTCCATGGATTTATTCCATGACACATCAATCTTCTTTTCTTCCCCTAAAATTTTATTTCCTAATGATTCTTTCCTAAAGTTAGAGCTTACAGTCTTCTAAGCAGCAGACCTTCTGTTTTAACTGGGCAGAGCCTGTGCTTCAGCATGAAGAGATGTGTCTTTAAACAACAAAGCTATGCCAACATTAAATAATCATTAAAATTAAAATTATGTCACGTACAATAGGGCATTATAATATGCTTGTAATTCAGAACAGATTATTCGATTAGACGGTACAACCTCATAGATAACTACATTAGGGAAATGAGAGCACACCGCATACCTTAAATGCTTAACAATTTCTGTTACAACTACTGTTGTTTCCACATGTTTTCAAGTCTCTGCTGTTTGGGGTGGAATGACCCTGAGCCACACACAGACTTTATCAGCTGGAGTTCTAATTAGATATGGCTATGATAGGGAGAATTTGAATGGTAAGATTTGCCACTTCCCTTTTCATGTGGTTTCTGTGAGGAACTTAATTTCCTCAGAAAATTTCTGGTAGCATAACAAACAAAAAAATCTGTGAAATCCAAACCCTTGTGTGCTTTGGAGACTGCCTCTCTGCTGAGACGAAATGGTTACTATCACTATACACACACTAAAATACTGAGGGGAAAACAAACAAAACATGCTTTGCCTACCCACTGAAACCTGAACCTGCCTTGAGAACCAAGAAGGCTCAAGGAAGCAGTTCACAAATACATCACTGAAAAAACACAAATTACAAAATACAAATAAAGAAACTAAAATAGTGTAATACAAATTTTTCATACTAGAAACATGTGAGAATTTTAAATAAACTTGGAAAAAATACCCTGACTACAAAATTCTTAAGCCTTATGATATGGAGGAACATTGCTAAGTAGCTATGACTGTGTGCGGTGAACCTTGCCCAAATGCTGGATGTCGACTTGAAGTGTTCTTGCATCTGCAGGCATTACAATTAGAGCAAACAGGCCTACCTAGGCAGACTAAGTTTATACCCTGTGGGAATGTGAAGCTGTCTGGTCTCACTCTGTGATTAATTGCAAGTATAAAAGTTAGAAGAATGTATTCCTTCTACAGTCTCTCCTTTATGTCTTTTTAAATTTAATTCCTCTTCCCTTGAAATCTCTCTCTTCAAAATCTATTAAATTCTCTTAAAATCTATTTTATAACACTTTATAAGGTCTAGTTTTTATCTTTTGCACAAACAGAACATTATTTAGCTTAGAACAACACTGTAAGTATCTGGCAAAATGGCTAACAATCACTGTGATTCATTAAAGAACCACACAGGCATTTTGAAATTGGAACTCTAATTAAATCTTCATTTAATGATATAGTTTTATTTTCCTGCAAGTGACAAGTCAGAAAAATAAAGATGAAAATAAATCTTATTTACTCTTGAACTCTGCCACATGCCACACCAGCTGATACCAGATCAGCTGGAATTCAATCAAGAGCATGAAAATGAAATTGAATCAATATTATAGCCAAAATATAGATGGTACAAATAAAACATTAAAAACATGAAGTTTCTTATGTATGGAGAAAGAACTTCTTCCTAGCAATTACTTTTTATCTGTTTTCTTTGATATTTTTAACCATATAAGTATGCTTAGACTGTGCATAATGAAAAAAACCCCAAGACAAAACAGTGAAATATATACATAGATAAGGCTTAAGCATCTTTGAATAGTTTCTTAAACTAAGTTCTCAATTATGCAAAACTCAACAATATTAAAGATGATGCATAGCACAGTAAGGAGCCCAACCTGATAAACCTCTGCCTACATGAGGGGCATCAAATATGAAGATACTGGATAAAAAGGGAGCAGTGGGAAAGCAGCACTAATGTTTAGGAGGAGGTAGGAAATGAGGATAAGCAACAGCAGCACTGACTTCAAGAGAATGGGTGGCATCGGTTAGCCCCACCTAATCAAAGACCAGCGATTTCCTTTGAACAGCCCGTTAATAGAATTATTTGTTGAATTGGCTGTCATCTAGTGGAATTACAGCACATTGCACCACACTTCTTACAGGTCTGTAGCTGTTTCCCTGACAAATTATCTAGCATCTAAATTTGGTATTTCTTCTCAAGAGTGTGAATTTTGTAGGATTTTTTTTTTTTTCAAAAATTAACTACTCCTGAAGAATTGGGAAAAAATCCCTTCTCTCCCCTGTCACGTCCCAAGATACTTCTTGATAAATTTTTGTCTTTCTAGAATTCTATTTTTTCTATACTATGTTATCATATGGCAGGCTCGCCCTTTTTGTGTTTCATGTCATGATTTTTGAGATCGGATAATGTAAACCAATGAAATAATTTAACTTGAAGGGCTTTATTGATGACTATGAATTTTTATTAAACTTTCCACGGTGAAAATTACAAATAGACCAGAAAGCTAGGGCCATCTTCTTTTCTCTTGGACACTGAGATCTTATTTCAGATTTATAAATAATCAGTGCCAGACAGTGATAAAAATGGAAATGAGGCTAATGAGATGAAAAGAGCTTGATGACCAAATACCGTGTTGCATGGCTTGCACAGTTATTTTTGGAAAAGAAGAAAAACAACACGTGGAGTGGAAAAGGCAGCAAAGCAATAGAGTAACAGCCCCAGATTTCGTTATTACTTGTGTTGCAATGTAACTAAGACAATGCACCTTTCTATGCATGTTTCACTCCCATTACTGGCAGTAAACTACATCTGTGACAAGAATGCAACTGCTGACTTTGCATCTTCTATGCCCACATCCCCCACCTTATTTTTTTCAAATTATTCTACAATGCTAATGTGGGCTATGAAGTCCATAAAAGTCTTTTTAAGTGAATTCAGCAGCTCCCCGCTTGTTTGTAAACAATTGTCTCGTGACATATTTGTACAGAACCCAGGAAAAAAAATTATCTGGCTGGTTTTAGAACTGCTGGGCTTCGTTAGCTGTTAAAAAGCAGACACAATAAATAACATGTTAGCTAAGCCATCTCGACAGAGATCCATTTCGGAGCTAAGCAATACCACTTTTGAAAAAAAAGACGTTTTTCCAGCACATCTGCCAAACTGCTGCTTCATCCTCTGACCGAGGCCATTTCAACACGCGCAGTCAGTCACACTGTAGGCTCAAGCATAACAAGGACCAGGCTGCCACCCGAGGCCCTGCCGTTTCCCTCTCCCCGTTCCTCTCTTTTTCCCTGCCTCCTCTTTGCCAGTGTCAAATCCTGCGGCTGCAGAGGCTGCGGCGTTAGGGAGCGGAGCAGGCTGAAACCCAACCAGCACGGCTCTTCCGCTGGGAGCCAACGCTTGGCGGCACCGCGAGCAGCCCGAGGGGACCATGGAAAGGGCCCTCGCGCCCTGAGGCACCTCGTTTTCTCACCCACGAGCTGGCACCACCCTGGGCCGCACGGAGCGGGGGGAAGACTCGGGGCACCCGGGGACGCCGGCGGGGAAGGTGGGCTCCGGCCCCCCCCAGGATCCTCCAACAGGACTGAGGCGGCCCCGAGGCCCGGCGCCGCTGGACTCGCTTCCCGCCCCTACGTTGAAGCCGCCGTTTTGCCTCCCCCGACCCCGGCCGCCGCAAGGGCCTCCGGGCCGCGCAGCCCCCGGCACCGGCCCGCCGCAGGGCCCTCCCTACCTGTGCGGCCGCCGCCGGCCCCGCCACGCCAAGCGGCGTCCCCGTTCCCATGGCGACGCCGCCTCGCCGCCGCCGAACTACCACACCCCCACCCCTCGGTCCCCGCTTCTGATTGGTTCGAGCTTCTCGCCCGGCTGCCCAATAGAAGCAGATGCTCCGCCTTTCCCTTCCGCTGATAGGCCGACGTGGACGGCCGATGCGCACCCCCTATTGGTGCGCTGGTTGTTCCTTCCGCGTGCCGGCCGACTACAGCTCCCAGGAGCACCTTCGGCGAAGGGGTGGGGCTGCCGCTCCTGCTCCCCGCGTCGCTCCCCGCGTGCGCCCGCGTCACGTGAGCTGGCGGGGCGGGGGTAGCGGCCGC